>JANAVB010002199.1:27773808-28336308 GCA_029216955.1 Iris pallida | reverse complement strand
ATAACCTTCGAACTAGTGGCTAATAATTCTACCAAGGATATCTAAACATATGGTATCTTTAATCCTCCATATCTATCAAACAACCAAAACTTTAAATAATCAAGCAATATTATACTATAATTTAAGAATTTCTGCTAAATCGTAGACAGCACGATCGTTCGTGCCCTCGAAATAAAGAGGGACGAGAATCAATGGTATGGAAAGCAAGGAGGTATAATCGAGAGCAAATATGGAGTTTTCAAGGACGTAGAAAATTTCTAGAAGAATTTTCAAGGCAGTATGGATTGAGATTTTCTAAGGTTTAGTTATTGCCGCAGGCTCGTACCAGTATAGTTACGTAACCGGTACGATATGCTCTGACCTGCATGGGCCACCAAAAAAACTTGTCACGACCCGCACCCACTTTTCGGACGCAATCTCGTGAGCAAGCCAGCTACGTATCGTGCGGACTCCAGCCCGACTCGAGTACGTATAAGCTGTCAAGGTCATGGTTTCATGTCTACTCTAAACTATATCTCAATCCACATGAATCATAGAAACAAGAATGAACAAGTATGGGTCATGGTCTGCAGTCCATTAGCATATTGTTCGATTAGACTCCAAAAATGATATGAGTCTATAAATAAGCAGAGTATATCATGGTATGGAATATAAAGCACGAGAGAATAATAACGAAATATCACAAGCAATTACCTGTGTCCCTGCAGGTGTAATCACTACCATCATGAGCCGCTAACTAAACTCCATGCAGTCGCTAAACCTGAAGAGATCATCAGGTCCTCAGAGGACTAGCAAGATACATAAAACATGCCTATCTAACAGTTTAATCATGTAATAATATAACCAGGGTATAAACAGGAACTAGACAGGAGACTGACATGTGGCTACTGACAGGTAACTATGAACACGGATACGGGATCAAGTATGCATAAATGAACTGCTGGTAGATCAATGGATACCAACCCTCGCCCCGAATGTGGACTCGCAGGTCAGTTTCAAGACAAGTCACCCTCGCCCCGTATGTGGACTCGCATGTGCAAAGGACAACCCTCGCCCCGTGTGTGGACTCGCAGGTTGTGGGAAAGACAAAGGAATAGCAGTTCACTCGCACATACTTGCAGACACGACTCAGTCAAGACACAGGTGAAGACACGACACGACCCAATCACGATACACGAGAGAACCAATCCAATATGAACTAACAAGGCTAACCATGTACAAGGACTATAGCTATACTAGCATGTACGATATAAAAATCACAAGTAATAACCAACTAGTAAAACTATATAATAATAGAAATATGCATGTAAATAAACTGTAGAGGGAGGCAAGGTATACTTGCCTGGGGGTTGCACGGAGACCCAACAATGTATCGCCAATCAACAAGTCAGAAAGTCCAAGTCATCTCAAGTGTCTCCGAAAGCTGAAATAAATGTTACCAACATTCTCAGAATAGTCAAATTAGCTAGGATTGCCTGTCCTTAAGTCCAATTCTTGAAACAGGAGAAAAATAATAATTTTGGGCAAAAACAATGTCCGCTGTTGGACCCTCTATGCACCGAAAATTGTGCCAGAGTCAATGGTCTCTAAAGTCGTCAAACTACATATCTACGGATCCAGTTTTTCGATACGAACCCAACCGTACGTCCAAAGTTAGATTTCGGTAGGCCGTGCACAAAATTGCACGTTGAGTCGGACCGTAGGGCCCGCAAAACGGCGATCTGATCAACTGTCTCAGAATTGGACCAAACTTGGCATACAGGACCAGAAAAATGATACGGTCCTGTTGGCGAAAGTTTCGTCTCGATCTGACGAGCGTGCACGAAGTAATTGAGAAATTTGTACAGAGGCCGATACGGTGAATTTCGACGGATACGTATCAAATTCGTCGCGCACACGCGACCAATTTGAATTCCGTCAAAGCCCACACGACCACGAAGCCGTTACGCACCTTTTGATGCTTTCGGTTCGCGACCACGTTGTCACGCCCTGCTCCTGCAGGAGCGATCGTCCTCGCTAAGGCGTGATGCCGCACGGGCCTAGGTTGCGCCCGTGCAAGGCTATGTCCAGAAACGGCCGATTTGAGCTAGGCCACAGAGTCGCACAGAGTGTCCCCATTTGCAGCGGAAAGTAAATGAACACAAGTGGAAGCGAATTCGAACTCTTTGTTGATATTCAAGAAGTTTACAAGCGACGCTAGGCCGATATTACAAATCGCTCAAGCTCTCTCTCTCTGAAACATAAAAGGCGTGCCAAGTGGCTTACAACATGGAATAATTCATGGCGATGTTCCGATACATTATGTCCTGTATAGGGCGCTTCAGCTCCTTGCAACGCTCTAAGGCTCCAGAGATAGCTCCGCGCCTTAGCACGTTCGATGGAAGCTCCGCACCCGCCGACGATACCTGCATCCTGTAAGTAGACTGTGGGGTTATCAGTACATTGTTATGCACTGGTGGGGAGGCTAGCTCGCCCACAATGCTATCATTACCAAACACGTTTTATTTACTTTTGTGCATCTCTATCGTTCATTTTCTTTCTAATCTTGCCTTAGGATCAATTTTATGGCATATTTCATAGCCTATGTCGTGTTGCCAATTTCAAGTGTCGCATGGAAATTCATACGTAACTTACCATACTTACCGTCCGGCCTTCCCTGTTCAATGTAAACCAAGTTAGTCAACAATTCATATATTTCAACTTAACATGATTCACGTAAACATTTAGTGTTCAAGGGCGTGTTCCTGCATCGGTTTCTAGCGCGCCGTTGGCGTATTTTCTAACTCCTTTGCCAAAGTACTTTCGATTATCTGGTGTGTTATATTCAAGCCCGTTCAGGAGGCACTTCATTTAGTTAACTTAGACTACTTTGATTTCAATGCAAGGACTTGCACGTGGATTGCCACCAGCAAAGCCCACTTAACTCTATATGCACCGGTCGCTGGCACCACAAGCCATTTTGGACCTTTATCCTTTGGTATTTCGCAACTATTCAGAGCGTGCGGCTGGTACACGTTGATAGTGTCTTGAAATACCCCGCACTTACGTCCCCCGGGTAGCCAAGCCCCCCCCCAGGCAGCACGTAAGCCCCTTTTGATTCCGTCCGGACCGGCAAGTCTTTCACACTTTGACCATGCCGCGGAATCCCTTTCTCTTTACGGCACAGCATACGCCACCCCTCGCTCGTACCGTTTGTCCACGACCATTTCGTATTAACTTGTCTTTTTAACATAACGGCTGTCTCTGAGCCGTAGGCTAACCCTTAGCCTTCTTACGTTATCGACCAGGTTGGCGTCCGTGCAGCGCGGGTAGCGAGCCCCGTTGCACGTGCCCGTCACACCTGTCGCTAACCATTCTTTTCTTTCTTATCTTTCATTCAATCTTTCTTTTCTTTCTTTCTTTCACTTGTTCGTTCGTTCATTGGTTCTTTCACATATTCGTTCATTCATTCATTCACTTATTCATTCATATATTTTGCAATTTCCTGTGCGGGAGTCGCCTTGGCGACCCATTGGTCCCATAGCCTTTCAATGTTGCTAAACTCTACTCGGAACGACTATGTTGATAGTCTTCCCGTTTTATTGTTGTAAACCATTCATTGATTCATTGTTGAACGCAAGCTTGTGCCTTAGCACGAGCGTGGAGCGCGGTGCGAGAGTTCTCGTATTTTCCATGTTCTTTTCCATATTCTATACAAGCATACAAGATGGGATTATTCCCTTAGCTAGGTGCGTTGAGTCATTTATTAGCATGCGGGGTGTTATCGCCTAGCGATTTCAGTGATAGTGTCCGTATTATTATGTGTCTAGGCTAAGCACAGACGGGTTCATCGGAGCCACCCACCTTAGCGATGTTCGCACCGGCCGAGCGATACTCCGAGCGCGCCTTTGAAAGTCTAAGTCTGGATTCATCTTGACGGGCCAATGTAAGCCTTGCATCGATTCTTCATCAGGTCGATGCCAACTCTTCGGGTCGACGGCTCGTTTGAGTCGTTGCACTTGCCGTTTGAATCGGCGTTCCGCTAGGGCGGAGCGGGTCACTACACACGTTGCCCGGATTGGCGGGACGCACGTCGTATCGGGAGATTTTTATGTTTTCAAAATAGATTTTTGGTAAACTTTGGGATCCGATTTCTCGGCACGTAGTCGATAAAATCGACTACTGCGAATTAGGTTGTGGATCCCTACATGTTGTCTAAAAGTGTGTTCAAACAGAATTTCTAATTTGGTGTTAGATCGATCGGAATCGATCTTCAAACGCGGATGATTGGACTGTTATACGCCTGAATTTCTATAGTTCGCAGTATCGGACGATACAGGATCGGTACCGCCGATACAGATACGATTTGACATATCCTGATACCCGACTCCGACGCATGCCCAATACTCACATTGGGGAGGGAAATCAACAAAGGATGTAAAAGCATAGTAAAGTTGTAAAAGCATAGTAAAGTTGGATATGAGTCTTTATCTTTTCATGATTTGTATATAAATATAATTTCGATTTGACTGTATAGTTTTGAGCTCACACCTTTCTGTACGGACCTTGCATCGCGAGAAAACCTACGTTGCTGGATTCGCAATATCAAATTACACATATGAGAGTATTTTTAACGAATTTCCTGATACTTAATTCAGAACGCATTCGTGCACGAATGACGTTTCGTGAAAATACCGCAAAACTCATTGAAAATATCCTCACAAAGGTAGTTTGACGTCGCGGACCCAACGACGTAGGTCTCGTCACAATGTGATTTCTGTACGGTAAGATGTGAGTCTATACCGCTGCAGTTAAATTGAAAATATATTTATATACAAATCATGAAAAAAATAAGAAATATTTAGACTTTGGGTCACGAATAAGCTAGGTTATTTGTGTTTGGGTCTCCATAATAGACGTAATTAGTGTTTGAGTTCCCAATAAGTTAGAATATTGGTGTTTGAATCTCTATAATAGAAATAATTAGTGTTTGGGTCCTGGACTAATGGCTGACTATTAAAATCCAACTAAAAAGTGAAAAATATTAAAAAAAATATTAAAAAAATGAAAAAGAAACGAATAAAAATAAATTGAATAAAAACTGAAAAATACGAAAAACGTAAAATATAAAACAAAACGAAAAAAAGGTAAAAGGAAAAAACAAGAAAAATGATGAAAAACTGGAAAAAGATAAGAAAAACTAAAAATACTGAAATAAAAAAATAAAAAAAGGTAAAAAAATAACAAAAAAAATTGTTTGTGAAAAAAATTACCCACCTATTCTTAAGAGATAGGCTTCCCAAGTTTTGTGGATAAATTATTTATACGTGTATTCGTAATTTTTAAGAATATTTTTTTAACCTAAACCAAATATGAGATTAGGTTTCCCGTAACACATTTTTTTCGAAATATTTAGAATTTAGGTCTCAATATTCTCGGACAAATTTATTTCTAAAAATTACGGAAATTCGGACAAATTTATTGCCATAATAAATTTATTTACCGTCGTTTTTTCGTTTTTCTTTCTTTCTTTTTCATTCGTTTTTTTTTCTTTTTTTTTTTTTTTTTTTTTTTTTTGTTTTTCATTTTTTTTGTTTTTTTTCTTTCAATTTTTTTTACTTAAACTTTGACAGGCAATCTTTAGTCCAAGACCAGGGCCAGCCCTGGCCCAGGGTAGCCGCCCAGGGACCCATTAAGTTTGGGGTCCCAAAAAAATTAATTTAAATTTATATATATTAGTAATCTTGTATCGAAAATAGAACTAATATGTAACATGATCGATCTTCCTTAATCACAAAACAATTGTTGTGTAGTGTTAGTATGTTGAATTTGTACACCAGAGGTTCTATGTTCAATTCTTGTTTCTAACATTTTTTAAATTTTACTTTTAGTTCAATTTTTTTATATTAAATATGGGCCACATTTTATATTAAATATGGGCCACATTTTTATATTCTTAGCTAGGGCTCCCATGAACTCAGGGCCGGCCCTGTCCAAGACCCAAACACTAATTATGTCTACTATATGGAGACCAAAAAAAAAGTTTCTAACTTATTAGAGACCAAAACACTAATTATGTCTATTATGGAGACCCAAACACAGTTTATTGTAGACCCAAAGTTTAAATAAAGACTTATATGCAAACTTTAAAAAAAAAAAAATCTAAAAATGACTACTATCGTTTTGTTATAGGTCAATTTTTTTTTACCAAATTACGCCAGAACGTTTTATTTGATGTTTTATATAAATGTAAAAAAAAAAAAAAAAAAATTGAGGTGTAAATTACTTAGTTGCTAATCTTCAGACTGAAGAAAGTAATCTCCAATCTCGAGGCTCTAGTTAACACTCCCATACTGAGGATTGAGTTACACAGAAAGAAACAACAAGTAAGCCGTGAAGTTGAGATTAAAAAACAGTAGAAACTAACTTTCATTTTCATATATAGCCCAGTGCTAGCTCCACTGCCTGTAGATCGAGACAGCGACAAGAACATAGGACGCATGCACTTGCCATCCATGTCCCCCCAACCCAACTGCCCAGATCCACTGGACGTGAACCACCAATACCATTGCTTAATTAGAAGCGATATTTAGTAATATGGTCCCATATAATAATCAATATTATAGTTTGAGTCTTCAAATTATTTAACGTTAGTATTTGGATCTTCAAATTACTATTTACTAGCCCACATGAACAGTAATTAAAGACCTAAACACTAATGTTAGACAATTTAGAGACTCAATTTTTAATATTAACTATTATTTAAAACCCTATTACTAACTAAAATTATTTAGTTTTAGGGTCTCACATAATATATATGGATATTAGGGTTTCGGTCTCGAAATTGACAGATTTTAGGATATTGGTCTCTAAATCACTGTTTATTAGTCTACGTGAATAGTGATTTCGAAACCCAAACTCTAACATCGGTCAATTTGAGATCCAAATCCTAATATTCATGCATATGTGAGGCCCTACAACTAAACATCCCTACTAAATAACTCTAATTAGAGCATCATTAGTAAGGCTCATCCCATTTTCTAGATTCTAGATTTAGAATATAGGAGCTAGTTTTGTAGAATAATAAGTCTCATCTACAGTTCTAATTTCTACAATTTCGGTCTCATCCCACCCATAAGTGCTAAGGGTTGGGCTTCCCAATTTCTAGATTCTAGATTGTAGGAACTCATTTTGTAGAATAGTAAGTCCCAACTTGGAGTCCAACTTTCTAGATTGTAGACTATAAGTTTTTTTTTTTTCCACATCAATTTTTGACCACAGAATCTTTGAGACTGGAGTTCACTTTATCATTTCCTATTAGGATGTGGTTATCCGCACTCCACGAGCTGCTTAGCACAACCCAAATAAAATAAATTCTATCCTACCCCTTCCACCCCAACCCCCCCCCCCCCCCCCCCCCCCCCCCCCCCCCCTTCCGCTCCTGCCGATCCTCCTCCTCTTCCTCCTCCACCCGACCCCCTTCCTCCTCCACCCGACCCTCCTGCTCCCCTCCCGACCCCTCCTCCTCCTCCTCCTCCTAAGCAGCTGATGGGATGCGGATAGTCGCGTCCTTCCTATTATTCTCATATAAATTCAACACATTCTATATTTACATTTTATTTTTTATAAAAATTTTGGACCCCAAATTGTATTTGAGAGTCCCAACTACTGATGATGCTCTTAGAAAGAGAGAACATCACGCAAACCAGCTACATACGTACAACAAGACAAAAAGTTGCCGCCAGGGAGTAAAATCAACAGCTTCACGGGCCGGGGCGCACCACCACTGGCACGTTGCATGAGTCCATAATCTCAGACCTTCAACAAAACAATTGCATGTGAATGAACACACACACATGGATCATTTGCACAAAGAAGTTGTAGCTATATCAATTAAGCAAGCAACTATTGGTAGCAGAAGCTAGCTAGCCTAAGCCATGGCTCCTTCCTCCTCCTCTTTCTTCTTGTTGCTGTTAGTTTCGTGCCAAGTACTGCTCGGCGAAGTGAAGGGAGCATCCAAAGTGGTTCCATCCGGGGATGTAACCAAAGTGGAGGACGCTCAGCTCTTCCACATTTACTATGGCCAGAGCTTTAAGGTCCTCAAGAACTCCATCGATGGCAATAGCTATCTTCTAATGCAGGTTCGTTTTCTAATCCTCATACATCCTGTCATAATACTCTTCTTCCTTTGATATATGGTTTAATGTTGGAAATTATTAATTAGAACAATTCGAGGATGGCGTCGAGGACGAAGTACTGCACTGGGAGGATCAGGTCCTTCATCATCCCTCTCTCCAACTACTCTGTGGACACTACATTCTTCCCGGGTATGTACGCAATCAACCCAAAAAGACCGTTTCAAAACATGTAATAGCGGATTCGGAATTGTAACCAAGCATCCCCCATGGGTTCTATACCCGATTCATAACTAGAGAGCTTCTCTGGTCCTTCACCAATCGGAGAGCTAAAACTCCGGAAATTACAAATGTCAGGACACGAATAACGCCTGATATTATTAGAAATGCCCAGAAAATATCATATTCGTGAAGCAGAAACTTAAGTGTACTCCTATTAAGGTGGAATAGGCTGAATTATTCGATTGGAATTTTCAATTCATCCGGAACTTCTTAGGCGAAACGAGAATTTCTTTTGGTCAAATCAAACCGCATAGTTTAGAATTTGTTTGCTATAAGGCATGTCTTGTTTAAAGATTCGTACAACGGAACCCCGCTTACATTTTTTTTTTCTTTTGATTTAGTATGAATAAAAGATTTTTCTATATTATACTATTTCATTTTCAACGATGAATCGATTTGATAGATCAGATATTGTTATTCATAATATTGATCTGATTCAGTATCATCAGGATGCAATTCATCCCATTGAAAGGTCTCGTTTGGTACATTGTAATGTAATAGCTATTGCAATGTAATCAAATGAAAAAAATGAATCTTTTTCATTTGATTACATTACCAGTGAACCAAACGAGGTCTTAATGTAAGTGTAATTCCTACTTACTCAAGGAAACAAGATCAAACCATTGACAAATGCAACTTTTTTGTTGCAATGAAGTGGAGGCCAGGCAGCATGTAAGTAGTGCATGTGAGATTCTTGAAGCTCACTAGATGCATGCCTTCTAAATGCTACCATTAATGTAACCCAACTATGTTGCACGAACACGACAAGTCACAATTTGGACACTGACACAACACCATTTTGGCTTGTTCTAGCCTATCAGTGTCGGTGTCCAAGACGACACGATAAGAACATGGTACCTATTTTTGGAGTGTCAGTGCTGCTTAGGTTACCAATTTGCTTTAAAAAGTGGTAAAAGGGTCTAAATACATCGTAAAAGAGTAAGCTTAGCAGGAAAGTCGTTACCGTATCTTCAAGTTCGACAATCAAAAAGCCCCCTCAATGCAAAATGTTTGGGATTGAAAATAGTTTAAGACTGTAAATGTAAAGGTTTATAATTTCTTTTTTATGATGTCCAGATAAATTTAAAGTTGCTACTGAAAAAGGATAGATACTTGTATGTCATCATGTCTTGATTGAATATTTATGTTTATAGGTGGGGAAGCAATCTGCAAATTAAACAGTAGCTTCAGAAGTATGTAGTAATATCTTACTGATATTCAATTTGGAAATTTTGAAATTCTTAACATAAAAAAGAAGCAAGAAATATAATTTTGGTAACCTAAGATTTCCGAAGAGCCTAATAGTGCTGGATCATACATCCTCATCTCAATTCTTAATACCAACTAGATATAATTCATTGCTCGATCGTGCATATTGATATTTATATGTCCTTCTCTATACAAAATTTTGCTTTGTAAATCAGTATCAAACATGAAGAATCTGACCATTCTTAATATATTTTTGGTGGCAGTATCATTCTTCGAGGTGAGGACTTCTGCTATGTAAGTAACATTTCATACTCGTATCTCAAAGGGAGGACTTCTGAAGATCCAAGGACCATCAGCATGGAAATATATCGAACATGTTTCTCACACTCTCTTATGTTAAACATTGGTCATGAAATTGTTCTTTTTTTTTCTATGGGGTTAAGTCTTCAGGGCCGTCCCGGAGGGTCGGCCGGGTTGTCCTATCCTGAAGCCAATTTTGGTTGCCCTTGACCCTTATTGTCAGCTGGTCCTGGTAGTTATCTGTGATCTTGACCTTTGATGGAATCATGCTGAGCCTGGAGGGTTGTCCTAGCATAGGAGGGTTCCCAAGCCCCAAGGCTTGTCCGACTTACCGCAGGGCCGGCCCTATAAGTCTTAATTGTTAACTTTTGACCAAATCATCAAGACACTTATCCAAAACCAATTAGTCCTACTTTGCAACTCCACTAGGCTAACTTTTCGGTAGTCTTCTTCTTCCTTGTACCTAACTTTATCCACTATCCACATTTAGTGCAACAAGAGCTTCCTTATCAGAATAGTTCAACCTATATGAGTTTAGGCCTGAATTGTTAAGTCTTTTATGTTGGAGTGGGTGGGATTCCCAACCTATATGGAGAACACCCTGGAGCGCGACGAGCGTCATCCGTGTGGCGGAGAAGCTCGGAAAGACGACGAGTGCCATTCGAAGCAGCGAAGAAACTCGGGAATCAGAGGACCGAGTTCTGCCCGAACTCGGTCCCTTAGAGTCAGAACCTTTCTGGCTCGAAAGTACCAAACTATGCCTTAGTTCAGTGTCGGCGAGCTGTGCGAAATTATGATGTGTTTTTATACCGTTGGATTACATCTGATGGTCCAGATTTGTTGCGGCTTTGAGGGGGTATATATTTGGGATTTATTAATTCTAACTGATACAACTCAACATTGCAAGAGTATGCGTTACACTTTTGGGGAGAGAAAGTTGATTAACGGATATCTCGAAGAGGATATCGTTTGGGGGTAACCCTACTCGTCATCTTTGTTCTTCGTTTGTATTGTGTTTTTTATCTTCTAAGTAGTGTGGTGATTCGTTTGGATCAATGAGAAGTCTGTAAGGAGTCGGTCAAGTACTTTCTAACAACCCTGATTGTCCCGTGTTTTTTCCATTTGGATTTTCCACGTTAAAATCGTGTGTCTATGATTGGTTCTTTGTGATTATTGGCGTTTTGGGTTTGTGCGTTTTTATTTCTTGGATCTATGGCAGTCTTCTTGGTTTGGGAGAACGGTTTCTGCGTTTCATTCCCAACATTTTACCATTCGTAGATGTTCCTGGTACCTAATTGATCCAGTATCTGAAAGCTTTGCCAGATCTCTTCTCTTCTTTTAATTTATCAACCTGCACTGACTTTTGCAGTTACTGGGTTTGCTAGACAATTTGAAGGGCATCACAACTGAGTTACTAACTTCTGAGTGTGTATTGAAATTATACGCAAGCGGAAGCATCCAGCTGGTAAATAAAACAGATCTGCAACAGCTTTCAAATTTTACTGCACATTTTGTAAGCAGCGCAGAAGAAGAACGGGCCTGCAACTCTGCAGCTTTCGTATCGCTGGACGAGAAGACCCCTTTGCAGGCAAGTGCATGACATTCTGAATCAAATGTCTGAACTCTAAGGATTGTCCGTTATGATGTGTATCCTTGTTTCAAATGCTTCTGTTGCCTGCAGTTATTCTGCTTGTGTGTTTGTGATGTGTCTCTTGTGTATCCTTTTGTATCATCCATATGAACTCTTTGATAATCTTTCTCCTCGTTTCACAGAGGGCGGAGTGGATAAAGTACTTGGCCACCTTCACGAATTCAGAAGCACGAGCCAATTCCGTCTATGATTCAGTAAGTTACAATGTACTTCTGAATGTTGGTGTGTATGTGTCATAGTTTGCTTCTCTAACTCTATACTTACAACGCCTGTTAAGAAATAGTTCTTAGAAAATGCATCTATCCACAGAAATCTTAGGGTCTGCTTGGTAATGGTGTTTTTACTGGTTTCTGGGTGTTTTTGAACCGACCGTTTATGAAAACCTCTGCTTATTAATTTTTTTGAGGCACTGGTTTTGGTCGGCTCAAAAATCCTCCCAAACCGGTGTAGTGTAATTTTGAGTGGCTTTATAAACATTCCAAATCGATGGGTTTTGAAGGATTTTATTATTTTATTCCATTTATATCCTTACCAAAAATATATAATTTACCCTCTCCTTTTTAATTTGATTCATGTAAAAAAACTTTCAGAACTGCTCGTTAATAAATTAACAAACATGTATTTGACTGGTTTGAAAGCTGCTACTTAAAAAACATCCAAAACCGGACCCCTCATAACCGGTACTCTAAAAACACCTCATAACCGCTATTCCTACAATTGCCAAGAAGACCCTTAGGGGGCGTTTGGTATGCGGAATACTATATAGCCGAAAATTCTATATTCCCTGGAATCAAATTCCAAGGAATTAAATTCCCTGGAAAATTACATTCCCATGTTTGGTGACAAAATAAATATTCCCGAAAAAAAATAAAAAATAATAATAACGAAAAAAATGAACAAATATAAAAAATCGGGTAAAAAACGACAAAAAATCGGTAAAAACGAAAAAAAATGGTAAAACAACAAAATAAAAAAAACGAAAAAAGCGATAACAAACGACAAAAAAATCGGTTAAAACGACAAAAATGACCAAAAAGCGACAAAATTTGTATAAACGACAAAAAATAACAAAAAAGGGTAAAAACGACAAAAATAACCAAAACACGACAAAAACGACATAAAATCGGTAAAAACGACAAAAGAACCAAAATGCGGCAAAAAACGACAAAAGAAACAAAAAAATCGGTTAAAACGACAAAAAAAAAACCAAAAAGCGACAAAAACGAAAAATAATCGTTAAAAACGACAAAAAAATCGTTTAAAACGACAAAAAATCAGTTAAAAATGACAAAAAAAAGGGTTAAAAACAACAAAAAATTGGTTAAAACGACAAAAAAAATCAAAAAACGACAAAAACGAAAAATAATCGATAAAAACGACAAAAAGGAAAAAAATCGGTTAAAACGACAAAAAATAACCAAAAAACGACAAAAACGAAAAAATCGATAAAAGCGACAAAAATGACAAAAAAACGCCATTAAACCAGTAAAAATGACCAAAAAGCGACAAAAACAACAAAAAAAACGACTAAAAATCGGTAAAAACAACAAAAAAAATTACAAAAACGACAAAAAAATTGTTTAAAACGACAAAAATTGACAAAAAAACGACAAAAAGGACAAATTGGATAAAACGACAAAAATTAATCAAAAAGTGACAAAAAAGACAAAAAATTGGTAAAAACGACAAAAAATCGCTTAAAACGACAAAAATTGGTAAAAATGAAAAAAAAAACGATAAAAACAACAAAAAATGACAAAAAAGACAAAAAAGGGTAAAAACGACAAAAAAATCGCTTAAAGCGATAATAAATTGGTAAAAACGACAAAAATGACAAAAAAGCGATAAAAACGACAAAAAAAAAAAGAAAAAATGTTCAAAACTAATCAAAATTAATCAAAAAAGAAGAAAAAAATTTAGACAATTTTTTTTTTGTCCGGGTAAAAAAAAATACCCACCTATTCTCAAGGGATAGAATTCTCATGTTTTGTGGGTAAACTATTTACCTGGATATTTATAATTTTCGGGAATAAATTTTTTATAAGCCAAACAAACGTGATAATAGATTCTCATCTTAAATTTTTCCGGAAATAAAAAAAAATACCGCGTACCAAACGCCCCCTTAATGAAACAAGAGTTGGTGGTTTACTTGTAGTGTAAATTCACTAATTGAGTATGATCCACTTTGTTGGGTCCATGTCCTGCAGTCTAGATCTCACGTATGAAGGGATTACATTTTCGACGAGTTAGTTAACAGTCATGTATACAGTCTCTAGATCTCAATAATTGAGAACAATGTAGTCGTAAATATCTTATGAATTAAGAAAAGTTTCAGGCCCTACCTAATGATGCCTAATTGCGTGCTCACCTTTTCTTCTCCTTCTAGGGTTGACACACATTTGAGTTTTGTTCTGGTTGTAACTCAATTGCTGGAAAGATTGTATGTCCCATTATTAGACATAAGTAAGTTGGAGAAAATAAGCTGAACCTACTAGCAAAGTTACTGCTATTTGGAGGACCAAGCGAGAACAAGATTCCGATTTCCTGAAAAAGCTTATCCCATTCAGTGATAAATTTTATAGAAAGGACGAATTCGCTATGCTGCACAGATACGAAAAAATGGTGCCCGTATCCGTATCGTGTCTGTACCAGTATCCGTGTATGTCTACCTATTTTAAAACGCCCGTAACCCATTCCTGTGTTGTGTCCTTATCCGTGTCCGTATTCGTGCAACATAGCGAATGTTGGGGTAAACCTGGTTGGATATTTCCAAAAACAGTAGAAGGTTGGCATTACAGTTATTGGATGGGTAACGTGCATCGAAGTCAAAACCAGTAGTACAAAGTTTTCTGCAATAATATATGAAAAGGTTCAATTATTTAATAAATCAGTGTTTCTATAGAATTGGAGTAGATCGATGAACTATCATTAAAGCATTAATCGAGGAATATCAGTGCAAGATCCTTCAACTTTCCAATATTTAATAGGGAACTACTCAATAGTATAAAGTTCTTCATTAAACTAAGAATTGAATAGGGCCAGTTATGAAGCAAAACCCATAAAATTAGCAACATGGTTGGAATATAGCCCAGATCTCCTGCTCTGAGCAAAGAAAAATATTTGTCATGATTTGCAAAGGATTCTTAGAAACCCCAGTATAATATATTTGAATTGAATTGTTGAGTTCAACCTCTGTTTCTCACATAGTTTGCAGTATCAGTCGATACAGACCCAATACAGCCGATACCAATACGGTTTGGCATGTCCGATCTGATACCAGCTGATACCGATACTGACACTAGGTTCTCTTTTCCGGTCAATTCGGCAAAGAAAATTGAACATAAAAGACCAATCAACAAGAGTGGGAAAAACATAACAAGGTTCTAAAAACATGTAAAAGACGAAAACTTATCTATCGCAGGTAAACAATAGGCAAGGGTGACTACTATTTCATTCAATTCCAAAATTAATTTAAGAAACACATGAAATACTTAAAATTATGCCTAAATGTATAAAATATTTTCTAAAAGTTTAATAATTTATTACTAATTATTTGTTTTCCGATACCAAAAAATCTGATACTCCGATCTGAAACTGCCAATACCATATTTAGTTAGTGTTATAATTATTTGAGCATTCTTCACGATCTTTGCTATATTTTATTGAACCCCCAGAACCACATTTATTTACTGTGTTATAAGTTACCAGTAAACAAATTGTTCTCCTAACATATGTATATAGAAGTTTAGGTAACTTTTGAAGTATGCTATTGCTAGGTAATAACAGAATTGAATAAATTTCTTTCTGGCATGTTGTTGCAGGTCAAAAGCAACTACATGTGCTTGAGCAAAGCAGCTGCAAATCTCACAAGTAGCTTCAAGCCAGTTGTAGCTTGGTTGGACTACTACCAGGTTCTCAGCAGCATTGATTAGTTCATTAGTTGTAATGATAAAGATCATGTGGTCAATTGCAGTGTCCTAAATGCAGATGCTAACAATTTTTTTCTTAAAAACTTTTCAAGAATTCCAATGGTAGCTGACAAAAGTAAAAGGGGTTAACCACTATGAAATAAAAGATGTTCATTCTGATCATCTTGTGATTAGAAGAATTCCCGAAGAAAAAAAAAATTGGAAATCAAATTGAACTTCTTCCAAGATGCCAAAACCATATGTTTCTTTCAGTAGAACCAAGTAGCATAGCTCAATTTCTCCTGAACCTCTCACCTTTGAGTTAAGATTAAATTAGACTGCTCTCTGATATGGGCATTGCTCCTACAGGACCTACGTTCTTCACTGTGATAACAAAAGTGTTATACAGATTGTGAACAATCCAGTTTTTAATGAACGGACAAAGCACGTTGATATTGATTGTCACTTCGACCGTGGGGCATTTTTTGGCGGGCACTATTTCTCTACCATATGTGACCACTGCTGATCAACTGGCCGATTTCTTTACAAAGTCACACCCCTCACCGCGGTTTCAGTTTTTATTGGACAAACTCATGTTGTTTGACCCACCATGAGTTTGAAGGGAGGGTGTTAAGATTAAATTAGATTTAGGATTAGATTCTTCTCCTATATGGATGCATATTTCTTTATCTATATATATTCATAGTTGTATTGCTTTTTCGTATCATCTTAATAGAAATCAATATTGTTGATTTGTTTCAAGTTTTAATCCAAACTCGCAGGGAACATGGTCTTTTACTAAAGAAGGATTCAAACTTCAGGTAGAAACTTCCATAAATTTGCAGATAGGAAGCTTCATTACTTGGAAGAAGCACAAACTTGCAGTATTCTCACTTGCTTAAAATTAAAAACAGTACGTGACCGACGCAGGAGGAGAGAACGTGGACGACTCAATCAGCAGAAATAGTTACAAAGTGTCCGACCCAGATGATATGGACAACTTTCATGCCATCCTCGGCGTAAGATATTTTCCTGGTACACTTCATTCTTACACCATTACAGGGATCTAAAAATGGTGTTTTGCTTGTGAGCAGACAGTGGACGTGGTGATAGACGAGACGTACGTGACAGAACCCGCAGAGTACACATTCTCCACATTCCTAGAGAACGTCGATGTGGACACGGACAACAAGTCCTGCTTCGGATTTCTCACAAATCAGAGGCTGTGGAGATATGATAAGAGATCGCAGCATTCTGCAGTCTTAGGTAGGTATTGTGAATCTGTCTCATGACATTATCAGCTGTTGCCATGGTTACAAATTTAGTTAGTCTATTCTGCCATTAGTAGCATGGACTTAGCATTACACCTCCAACTAGAACTAAGTGGACACAATAGGGATTCAAGTTAATATGAACACCTCCAACTAGAACTAAGTGGACACAATAGGATTCAAGTTAATATGATCCCCATAAGCTGAAACCTTTAGATATTCAAGTTAATAAAGAATTTCCATAGTTCGCAGTATCGGCCGATACCAATTCCGATACGGCCGACACTGATACGGTTTGGCATGTCTCCGTCCGATACCCAATACTAGCCGATACCGACATTTGGGGTCTCTTTTTCGGACATTCGCAAAGAAAATTGAACAAAAAAAGGAAATCAACAAAGGATGTAAAAGCATGGTTAAGTTGTAAAAGCATATAAAAGAAGGAAAGTTATCTATTGCATGTTAACCAATAGGCAAGGGTGACTACTATTTCATTCAATTTCAAAACTACTAAGAGACAACATAGGAAATACTTAAAAGAAGGAAAGTTGTATAAAATATTTATTCCAAAATGTTAATAATTATTTGCTTTCGGATACCAAAAAAATTCAATGCCAATACCGCCGATCCTGGTACTCATAGAAATGGTCCGATACCGACCGTTACCCAATACTAACCGATACCGACATTGGGGGTCTCTTTTTCGGACAATTCGGCAAAGAAAATTGAAAAAAAAAAAAAAAAGGCAAATCAACAAAGGATGTAAAAGCATATAAAAGAAGAAAAGTTATCTATCGCATGTTAACCAATCGGCAAGGATGACTTGTATTTCATTCAATTTCAAAACTACTAAGAAACAACATAGGAAATACTTAAAAGGAAGGAAAGTTGTACAAAATATTTCTTCTAAAATGTTAATAATTATTTGCTTTTGGATAACGAAACGGCCAATACCGCCGATCCCGATACTTGTAGACATGAGTACAAGTTTCGATTTCCAACTTGACAATTATTACTTCACCCAAGTTTAGATTAAACCTCAAATGCTTAATGTACAGTGTAAACCAGAGTGATCGACACAACTTCAATTAAGGTTTCTCCTAAAAATATTTCCAAATCAACTCCGTTTACCTGTAGTTTATGACAAGCCAAAACTATAATTGGAAATTGTTTCAGCTTACTTACCAATCATCACAAAATAATATCAAACTATCTTTGTAGACCTTCTCTGAAAATTTTCCGTGTTTTTTTAATATCTTTTTTGCCTATTAATAGTTTAGAACTTCCTCTTTGTTCTTATTTTGTGAGACTAAAGCTGTAATGAAAATTCAAGATTAAAAACTTACACTTCGTACATATCACATCAAAGGTGCAAAGTACTGTGTAATTTGAACTCGACTCTACTTATTAATGGCAAGGTAACTTCGGCTCAGATATAGTTTTCCTTCGTACCAGAGTTGGGTTTTATAGCAAATGACCTCTAGCCTAGTGGTTGAGAGAGATGCATGCGGCCCAAGTGGTCTCGGGAGTTCGAGCCCCAGTGGAGGCGAGTTCGCCACAATTACCCATTGCTTCAAAAAAGAGTTGGGTTTTATATTAATTCAGTGTTTTTTTTTAGTTATAGTTTGTTAATCGGTTATTTAAGAGTGGTACTAATTATACGAGAGGGGTACTAAAAATCATAATGTTAGTTTTAAATAATGGGTTACAGTTCGTACGTATTCTACATTGCAATTGCAATTGTATGTTATATCATTTAGAATGTAGTTACTGACAGTTATTTCAGAAGCGATTGAGCTTAATTATATGCCAACTGGGATTTGCAAGATTGGTACGATGGAGCCGTCTCCCAACCGCAACTTGTGCTAGCAGATTTGGTGGAAGCCTTCTTCCCCACCGGGAACTACACCACAACGTTCTTCCGAAACCTCGCCAAGGTCAGTCAGTCCTTCCTCCTACTGCCATTGCTTTCCCATACTCGACAGGAACAATGTTTTGGAATAACTTGCTTTCCTCTATTATATGCTATATCAGGATGAAGGGGTGACCACAATAGGTCCAGAGATGTGTGGCAGAAATGCCTCTGCGCCCATGGAGCCGATCATGTTGCCCTGCCAATGAGGTCACCGGACAAGACGGAGGCGAATTCGATCAGCGTCGTCGTCGTACTAATTTCGGGGCACAGTACTAGGCGACAGCTCAATAATTGCGATATTGATTTTGTCCAATTTAGAAACATTACATTGTTATTTAGAATGATGATTGAGATACTGTTGGCATTCACAATATTGAGTCTTTGCTTCTGTAAACAATTTGTATGTGGGTGGGATATTATATAGCATTAAGATTAGTGAGGTTTGTGCTAAAATGTTGAACTGAGGAGTTCAAAACCCCCATAGAGTTCATGTGCATATGATAAAGACCCATCTTCTTGGCACAATTCAAGGTATGCCTGCCAAAATCTGGATACAGCACCTTGTGTTCCTAATCAAAGTATCGGACCCTTTCCTGTGAGTATCGGGATCGGCACTATCGGTATTATCTGACGGTTTCGGATTGGTGTATCAGTTTTTTTATCAGAAAACAAATAATTATTAATACATTATTAAAAAGTTTAAATATATATATTTAGGCATAACTTTTAGTAACTCGTGTGTTGTTTCCTAGTAATTTTGGAATTAAATGAAATAGTAGTCACATTTGTCGATTGGTTTACATGTGATAGATCAGTTTTCTTCCTTCACATGCTTTTACGACTTTATTATGTTTTTATCCTTGTTGATTGGTCTTTTTCATTCAAAAAAAAAAATTTGTCGAATTGACTGAAAAAGAGACTCTTGGTGTCGGTATTGGTCAATATCGATATCAGATCGGGACATGCTAAATCGTATCATATTGTAATCGGTATCGTCCGATACTGCAAACTATGATTCCATACGATGTGAGTATTCATCAATCTTCCGTGTTAGGAGACGGGAACTATGGTTACACCTATTTTAAAAAAAAAAATAGAACTTCCATTTTTGTCTCTCTTGGTAAGATAGTAAGGTTTGTCAATCACGTCCTCCAGAGGATACGGGTTCGAGTTGGGGAACAACCTCTCAGATGTTGGGGGCAGGTAGGGCATGGATGAACTGTACCCCGGCCCAAAATTTTGAAGAAAAATATATATATATGTTTTTTGAAATATTTTTTAGTTATATTTTATTATGTTGTTTGGATTTGAAATGTTGCAACAATTAAGTGATAATTAAAAAAATTAATACTTTAGGTTGCACTTTGCTAGTTGTTCAAACTATATCTAAAGTTCAGTCTCAGCTAATTTTAGATGCTAGCTCCGCCACGGGTAGTGTTGGAACCATGAATCTTTGTAGGTTGGAACCAGTTGGCCCAACTATAACCTGTATTAGTAGTTTAAGTTTAGCTATAATTTTCTAGATACGAAGCAAGTGATCAACTTCGTTTGGGAATGGCAACTATATAATCAATCCATCATCTGTGAATTGTCTATATACTTGTGAAAATGAAGATGGACGTGAATGCGCACATGGCAAACCAAAACGAATCTCATGGGCAGAGGTACGACGAGCTTCTTGATTGTTGTTAATATTGCTCACTAAATCGATGGGGTTTTTTTTTTTGTTTAAGGTTGAAGGACAAGGTGGCGATCGTGACGGGCGGCGCGAGAGGGATCGGGGCGGCCACGGCGAGGCTCATGGCCCACAACGGCGCCCACGTCGTCATAGCCGACATCCTGGACGAGCCCGGGAGGCGCCTGGCCGAGTCCATAGGCGGCCGCTACGTGCACTGCGACGTCTCGAAGGAGTCCGACGTGGAGTCGGCGGTGGGCGCGGCTGTCGCGTGGAAGGGGCGGCTCGACGTCATGCTCAACAACGCGGGCGTCGCGGGGCCCTTCGGGAGCGTGGCGCGCCTGGACATGGACGGGGTGGGGGACGTGCTGGCCGTCAACGTGGGCGGGACGGTGCACGGCGTGAAGCACGCGGCGCGCGCGATGATGGCGCGGCCGGCGGGGGGCGGGAGCATCATATGCGTGTCGAGCTCGGCGGCGATCATGGGGGGGCTGGGGTCGCACGCGTACAGCATGTCGAAGGGGGCGGTGGTGGGGCTGGCGAGGAGCGCGGCGTGCGAGCTGGGGGCGCACGGGATACGCGTGAACTGCGTATCGCCGCACGGGGTGGCGTCGGAGATGCTGGTGGGGGCGTACCGGAGGGTGACGGGGAGGGGGGAGGCGGGGGCGGAGGAGGTGAGCCGGGTCGTCGGGGAGAGGGGGAGCCTGCTGCGCGGGAGGAGCGCGAGGATGGAGGACGTGGCGAGCGCCGCGGTGTTCCTCGCCAGCGACGAGGCCGGGTTCATAACGGGGCACAACCTGGTGGTCGACGGAGGCTTCACCTCGGCATGCACCACTATGAGCTTCATCTATCAGTAGAGCTCTGCTAAATGCTATATAGTACGCTATAGTTTAAGGCTTTAGTTTGATGCCAATAGTTCCCTCCAAAAATAAAGACCAAACAAGTCTACTGCCTGTCCTCTTTTTTTTTTTTTTTTCCTGATGATGAAATCATCAATAGTTACCATACCTGTTTGGTAACTGGAAGTAAATTTGGACCTGGAAAATGCAAATCAATATATGGTATTTTGACCAATTTCTGAATTTGGTCATGCTCTAATGTAAATTTTCAAGATACATCTGGATGTATTTAGTCAAGCGCGGAGTCAGAATTTTAGCTTACTTTGGACTGAACTGAAAACGTTTTTAAAAAAAATTAACACAAAAAAGTATTTTCTTAATAATAAGTAAAACAAAACATTCAACACTTAATTTCTTAGAATGTAATCATAATCCAAACGTGTGAATCAATTATCATTTTTCAAAATATGGATTTTTTTTTTAAACTAAAGGCTTAATTTCTTAAATAACTAAACCTTTAGTCCACTAACTTAGGTTTTAGGCTTAACTTTTCAAAAATTGAATTTTTTGAAACTATAGGCTTAATTTTTGTAGATTTTTAAGCTTGTGACAAAAATTGGACTGTGTTAATAGACTAATGGCTTAGTATTCTAGTGGGCAAGCAAGGCTTAATTTTTGTAGATTTTTAGTTAAACTATTGATCTAAGGAGCCGAGAGTTATTTTAAAGCCCGTATCAATGTAACCTTGCTTGCCTCCCTTCTTTTCCTAAAACAAAAACAAAAACAGTTTGACCAGAATACAAGGAACTAAACTGATTGGACTTCTCGAGTCTCCTTACCTGTCTTCAATTTTGATTTTCATGAACCCACCGATTTACTATGACAAATGATAACGACACTATAAAAATTACTAGAGAACAATACACTTTTGACACTACTAAAACTGTCAAAATTTTGACAGTCTTGTATATAGGATGTCCAAAATTTTAGCAGTCCTGAAAAAAAAAAAAAGACTGTCAAAATTTTGGCAATTCCTATAAAAATCAGGAGTGCCAAAAAATTTGACAATGCTAAAATAGCAAGAATTGCAAAAGAAAATTGACAATCCCGAATATGCACACGACTTCCAAAAGTGTGTTGTACCCTAGTAATTCTTGTAGTGTCTTTAACATTTATCTTTACTATTTCTACATCTGGGCTTTAAACTCATGTGTAGCTTTTTGTACCCAGAACAAGAGAAATATAAGTGAATTCAAGGACTTAAATTTGATGAAATGAAATTTGAACACGCTAGCAAAAATAAACAGCTTAGGCCTGGACAAATAACTTGTGTGCTTCCAAGCATCAATCAACAGTATTGAAATAACAGAATTCTTAAATAACGGGACAACAATCAGCAAATCAACAATAAACAGATCAAAGGAGTATATGAATTCTCGTCTTTCAAGAAGAAGCAGCAGCAGCGTATAGATGCTCTCTACAGATTCATCATGAAGCCATCCGAGTGCAAAACCAGTATGATATCGACACAAACTCAGAATTGTACACTCTCCAGGTCCTCTGGCTTCTTATTCTTGCTTTTCTAGCTCTCCCATTCTTTCAATAATGGCCTGAAATAAGTAAAACATAGAAAGCACAATAGTAATGGTGTTAACATTCTTATTGACTAAAGGTTTTTACAGGTATAGGCCTTAAAAATTGTTCAACATGTAAGTAGGCGTGGAATAGGACGAGAATCCAACATACAATCAATCATCAAAAAACCCGAGGGACCCCAACACAAGCCAGACACTCAAGATGTTAGAGAAAAATGATGGTTTGATTAGAAAAATCTTCGAGTAGCCACAGCGTTGCCGGAACAAAAGTTTAACAAATCCAGTCAAGAGTGTTCATACTTTGAGGTACAGGTTATGCGTAAGAGGAAATCACTTGTTCTAGATCATTTTATAATGAAGGATCTCTAGATTAATTTTTCCTTATAGTGACAAACAAAGATGAGGGTATGGTGATTTCCTCACTATTTCAATTATTAATCATATGAAAGGATAAACCCTAAAGACTGGATGACCTTGCAAAGATCTTATGCAAGTTTCCGAGTTGAAAAATAAGTATCCAATAACCAATCTACCACAAAACTGGTCTGATAGATATCCCAACAGGGGATCTAATGACAACAGAACAACCTACTTATTCAACAAAATGGACAATATTGACTGTGGTCGAATCTTGTGCCTCGCCAAAGAAAGTCTACACCACAACTATTTTCACCATATATGGTCTATACCACAACTATTTTCACCATCTATACTTCAGACATGCTCCAAGCAGTCTCACAACTTTAGTGGAATCTTGTGCCTCTCCACAGAAAGCCTATAGCACTACCAAGTGGCCAATATGACTGACTGAACCTTCCTGGGGAAAATTAGATCCTTAGACATTCTAAGCTTCGTCTACATCATCGTCCAGGCCTTTTTACCATTAGAATGGGGTAAGCTATGGAGCACAAAATAGCTCCATGAAAGATTTGACGATTTATTTTTATGACTAGTTGTCAACCTGAAGTCAACCCTCTATGTTGGTGCAAAATTTCCAACCAAGGTTACTATGAGCATGGGAGGGGCATGCTAGAACTTAGCCGTCCAGTTGGTAGGCAGGTAGACTTGTCTTTTGGATATACAGTTTAAGCTCGTACAACCAAGGAGCAACCTAAAAGTTTTTCTAGACTAAAAAGAGTCTAGACAACGAGGTAAGATAAAACGATTTTCTATTTTCTTTCTTCTTTTTATTGGGGTGTGCCAAACCCACACAGTAGTGCAATATATGGGCAACGCTCGAGGACCCCAATAACAAGCTACTATTGGTGAGGCCTCCCCCTAAAGAAATTAATAAATATCATTGTGGACACATGGCCCACATATCAGATATTAAAATGATAAGTATAGATACTACACCTACTACACCACATTAAGCCAAAGAAATTAAATAATATCATCATGTGTGTCATTTGCTATAAGGAATTGCATTCATCTCTACAGCACATTAAGACAAAGAGTGAAAGAATGACACACTCATAAGCTTCATC
The DNA here is from genome assembly GCA_029216955.1 of Iris pallida. Lineage (NCBI taxonomy): Eukaryota > Viridiplantae > Streptophyta > Magnoliopsida > Asparagales > Iridaceae > Iris > Iris pallida. Next base: position 28,312,062 of record JANAVB010002199.1, on the reverse strand, counting down.
TACATAATAATAGTTTACAGTATCGGCCGATACCGATCCGATACGGCTGACACGGATACAGTTTGGCATGTTCCGATCCGATACCGACCGATACTCGATACTGACAAAAACCGGCATTGAGGGTCACTTTTCCGGTCAATTCGGAAAAAAAATTGAACGAAAAAGACAAATCAGCAAGGATTTAAAACATAATAAGGTTGTAGAAGCATGTAAAAGAAAAAAATTTATCTATTGCACGTAAACCAATTGGTAAGGATGACTACTATTTCATTTATTTTCAAAATTATTAAGAAATAACACTGGAAATATTTAAAATTATGCCTAAATGTATAAAATATATTTTTTTAAATGTTAATAATTTCTTAAAAATTATTTTTTTTCGGTACCAAAAAATCCGATACTCCAATCCGAAACCGCCGATAATACCGATATCCGATACTCATATGAATGGTCCGATACTGATACTGTGAACCTTGAATTAATATATATAATTTTAGATGAAGAACAGAATTGTGAAGTGTAGATGATGAAGTTTTGAACTAAGTTAACATTATCATCATCTAAGATGTGTTGAGATTTATGAGCCAAAGTATACACTTCGTCATCAAACATACTCTAGTGATTTCAGTAGCAGGAAACATCTGCCCACAAAATGTTACTCTAAGGGGATGGTATCTCGTTGTTGCAACCCACGTGTTACTTTCTCAATATTATGAGAAAACCAGATAACTCCGGTGTTACTTAATAATAGGTGGTCATGGTAGTCCGAGGTGCGTCCGAGGCGCACCTCGTAGCAAGGCGCAGCAGCTGTGTATCACACCTCACTAGGGGAGGCGTCTTTCTTCAGGCGCACCTTTCAGCAAGGTGCAACCAAGAAAAGACGCGCATAGGCGCACCTATTTTTTTATATACAAAAAACTTAGACAAGGATATAGCCCTTATCTCGTACAAGTGGGAGGGAGATAATTCTTTCCACGATTGCCAAAGTTGGCAATAGTTGAACTAGAAATTAAAATTTACTAAAAACGTGGTAGAAAAACACAAATTCTTGTTAGTTTTGTTGACTATTGCTATGCTAGTTCACTTATGTTTTAATATAAGTTTGTTAGTTTTAATATGTTATTTGGTTTTATTTCTTACCATACTAATTTATTTATGTCTTTTTTTTAATTTACTCACCTTGTTTCGCTAGGGCATGCTTTAAGTGCGTCTTGTGCCTCGAGCGATATGGACCATTTGCGCCTCGAGTGTGCATTACGCCTCCGGCTACATTGAATAGGGTGTCATGATTAACTTGAAATACGATTAACCGGCCGAACCGATTAGTGGTCGGTTTGGGTTATGCTTTCTAAGTAATTTTACGGTCCGCTAACGGTTTGTGATTTTCTCTTTATTACTAAGTTTCCCACCTCTCTGAATTAAGATTAAGTTGTTATTATGTACAATATGGACAACGAGTTAGATAATTCATGAGTTATCATGTCAGATATATAAATGGATTAGTAATTAATAAATTCATACTAGTTAAGACTAAAAAAAGTAGTAGTTTGAACTCAAAATAAGCTCTAATCTTGCTCTTCAAAAATCACAACCAACAACATCTTTTGCTTTAGACTCTTCTCCTTCGCAATACTTTAAGATGCTAGGAGATAAAGAAGACCTCAGAGAAAATCAGTCGTTTCTTTCTTCACAACACATGACGGTGTTACTCTTTATAATATTCTCTTACTCGATTTATCTTTCCTTTACTCTCCATTAAAAGAAAGCCGACCTAATCTTAGAACCATAATCAAAGCAGATCAATGCAAAAAGAAGGTAACTTAATACAACTTGTTTTACAACTAGTGACCAAGTTGAGGTATTTTCCCTAGCTATCAACTTGTATTGTTACATTTCATGTTGGATAACACTTTTGACTGTTATTAGATTTTGAAAAGTAGATTCAATTGTAACAAAATCCAAATGTTGTGTGATATGAGTCATATTGAACTAAATTGTAAATATTCCTAAGCCAAAAAAAAATGTTAATGTTCTATTCCATTGAGCTAAACTACATGTTGGTTTTAACCGAACTAACCAACCAACTGATCTCTCTTGCCGGTTAACCAAACCGCTCGTTTATTAAGGTTATGCAGGTCGGATTCGGTTATGTAATTTGCATAACCGGCTAAGTCGGTTCAGACACCAAAATTGTATATCGGTCGGTTAACCAACCCAACTTAATAATATGAAAATAAATTGCATAAGGATTTGCGTAAAGTCCAATATCAAACAGTATGAACTAAGAATACATTTAAAGGCATACCCTCTTGCTTGTTTCTTGAAGCTCTCCAGCAAGAATAAACTCATCCAGGATCAAATATACCTTCAAAAGGGAACCATGTAGATGTAGTTAGTCCCTTGTTTAGAGTTATTAGGAACAGTCGAATGTTAAGACAAACCCTACATATAAGATGCTTTTCTGTCTAAATCTAAATATAAGAAATAAGAAGAAATGGACTTTTAACCAATAAGAAATAGATTGTTGCTCCTACTTGGCCTTTTGTATTTCAATTTGCTCTTTATTTACTTTACTGTTTGTGCATTGGTCTTTGCTTTCAGGTCCCGAATAGTATAAACTCAACCCAGTCAGTGAAAATTGAGGATGCAGCAAGACGGAATAGGCATGAAGCAATAGGAAGGGAAAGCAGATGCCATAGTTAGGGTCATGACTTTCTTTGGTCATAAAAGTTGAGCACGTTAAGTGTTTAAGTTCTCAAACTTCAAGCAAGCAATATTTTGTATCTCCGATTTGAATGCAATTCTCGAACTACAGCTCCTAAGGTCATATTACACTGAATTTGCTGGTGTTTAAATTCAAGGGTCTGCTTGCATGAATAAAAGTAAATTTATGAATGGATAGGAAATTATTCCTCCAAATTATTCAAAACATCTTAAATGAGAAATTTCTAAATGACCAAAAGTATAGGCACAGAGAGATAGATAAGTAAGTAAATGGAATCATGCGAAACTATGAAATATGGGGAGATTAGATCACTTGGCCTGAAATTAAGGCTGGTTTAGGGAAGGGAAGGGAACAACAACTTAGTCTTGACAATGCAGAGATGGAATCATGGAAGCTTTATGAGTGGGTGAGAAACCTACAAAAAATATGAAAATATAAATGGGAGAAAACTAGGTTGTCTAGGTTAAAGCGACAATTTTATGGGATTATATAAAATAAGAGAATGGCATAAATAAATGAAATTTTGATCGGTCTAGAGTAATAAAAACAAGATTGCACAAGTTACTTATAAGAACTCAGGAAACCAATCACTAAAGTAATGTAACATGGAATTTAGAAACCACTTCGGTATCAAGAAAAGATCAATCGTAAAGAAACCTTTATTGAAAAGTTTATAACTAGTATGCAAGTGTGGACTCATGAATGTTCGTCAATGCATGTATACGTGAGTGGGGTGGGACCGTGGGAGCTGGAGGCTTGGGGTTTATAGAGGACAACATTTTGGTATTCAATAGTAGAGCAACAAGAGTATGTATTAGATGGACAACGAGAATAACAACCATATATAATGAGTAGGTCCGTCATATACAAAACCTTTGGGAAGCAACACATTTATATTAACTAGTTGTGCGGAAAATGAGGATGTCCCTGTGAGAATACTTTGCATAGGGTCAAACTTAATCCATTAATTTACATTTGTTACATGAACAAAAACAGAAGAACCGTAAGAGAAGCTCCTTGTAATTGTGCAGGCTGAATGGACTAAGCAAAGCGTGATCTTTGTTGTGTCATGAGATGAGACTAACTTTTGGATGCTAGACTCAGAATCTTGTTAGATAAAAGAGGATGTAGCTAGACTTGAGGGATAATTTTTTAACAGATCTTAAGTAGGCCGGATCCAGTGTATATAAAACTTAAAAACATAGACGACAATTCCACCAACATGAATATGGTATGATGAAATGGACATACACCGCTAAGGCTAGGAATTTTCAAAGTATCATAGTCCATAGAGTCAAATAAATGTTTCATGAGGAATATAGTGACATGTTCATCAGTAGATCATAATGTTGGGAAGACGGGCATTAAAGAAACTTAGCCAGGAGACGAGCAAAACTCGACAATGAATAGGCACACACAGAAAGAAAATTTAGTGGCTAGGGTTAAATCACTGATCCGCTTGAAACTAGGGCAACCAACCATTGAGCCAATATCATGCCTAACCTAGACAACACTTGCACGAATCCCAACTGACAACAAGGTCATACTGGCACATCCAGCCCAAACCGAGAGAGAGAGAGAGGACTTGAACAAGTAATAAAATCTAAGAGTGTACAAGAACCACCGAACCATCATCTAGAACAAGGTTTGCAGTATCGGAAATCGGTGGTATCGACAGTATCCCCGGTTTCGAATCGGAGTATCGAATTTTTTGGTATCGAAAAGTAAACAATTATTAATAAATTGTTACAAATTTAGAAAAATATTTGACACAATTAGGCATAATTTTAAATATTTTCTGTGTTGTTCTTAGTAGTTTTGAAATTGAATGAAATAATAGTCACCCTTATTGATTGCTTTACCTGCGATAAATAAGTTTTCTTTATTTACATGCTTTTAAAAGATTCGATACACTATAATATTGTCATTGAATTATTGTGTTGACACTATTTTTTTATTTTTCTATCTTTTTTGTAAATTTTCTCTGTCGGATTGACTAGAAAGACACCTCCAATGTCGGTATCAACTCGGGACATGCCAAATTGTATCTGTATCGGCTGTATGGTATCGGAGACTACTCAATCGATTGCAAGCAAAGACATGTATAGAGGTAAACAAACCCACACAAAGTAAACAAGTAAATAATACATGGAATTGATTCTACAACGTAGTGATGTACTCAAATTATCAAAGTCTCCAAATTATTAAACTAACCCAATTAATGATTCGCCGTAAATTTTCAATTAATGTTTAGTTTTTCCCTTTAATTCTTGAAATAAGAACAGACCACTAAGAAGAATTCAAATCATCAAAGCATAAAAGTACAGACAAACACCTTCCCCTATATAATTATTGACGTTGAAATGTATAACAATGTCGAGGAAATATTTTCGTAAAGCTTTCCTTAAATACATACATGCATTTGTTAGATTTTTCTAGACCCACTGTCTCCGTAAAAATAGAATACCTTCTTATGATTAATAGAGTAATCAAGTATACCATTCTTTTGAAAAAGTTATGTGATATAGTCATATAGGAGTTGTATTGCCCAAAAAAAAAAAAAAAATTTAAGCTAATCATTCATCCATTTTCCTGATGATGACTTGGATGCAAAATCAATAGATTGTATACTCCAAGCAGTCATGTCTAGAAGAAAATGGACAAGGTTAGTAAGTCGTGCACATGTAAAATAAGGAACGTAGCAACAAAAACAGATTATACTACTGATGATGTTGATTATGTAACCTTTCGGCTCTAGGAAACAATAGGATACAGCTTATGATCAAGCCGATCAACTACCAATACAACAAAAGCACTATTAGAATAAATTTCTAATAATAAATCAACTAAAAACAGTGTTCTACCATACTCTACACTAAATCAAGAACTAGTGAATCTGGGGAAAAGAGCAACAAAGTATTGCATACCTTGTGAAAATTAAACACCAAGTCGAGCTCGCAGACATTGCTAAAGAAATGATCTAATATTTCCACAAATAAATGGATGCATTCCAAGTATGCTAACTCGTTATCAGTGATATCAACACACATAGAAAAGAAGAGTCCAGCATATCTTCTGTAGATAACCTTGTGTGTGCGGAACTGCAAGAACACTTATGATGTTATCTAATCAGAAAAACATGGCAATACATAAGCAAGAAAGAAACCATGTATGTGTTATATATCAACAATGAATACGCAAAATAAACAGATAAACTAATGAGTTGCATAGACCCACAGTCTGTATTGTACTATTGTGAAGCCAAACTTTAAACTAATGCATAACATGTTTCAGTTGATTGGGGTATTCTACAGTGTGGAGTAGCTTGTTATTGAATTGTCTATTTTCCAGAATAGTTAACTTTTTGTATCATTCACTCTCGAAAAACTCTTTAAATTAGAACTATAGGATGGAAAAATATGTTGTTACTTGTGTGATTGAACAGAAAGGCTAAGTCTTATTACCACAACAACAAAGCCTTTGGGTCAGCTATTTGAATCCTTTTCTCAAACTCTCCATGAAAGTAAATGATTGATCCTAAATACCGATAACTATCACTCCTAGGTATATCTTCTCCATCAATGTGTACTCCTCCCTTGTTTCCTTTTGACTCGAACACTAAGTCAAAATGCGTTAATTTTGTATTTTACCCATCAGTCTTGTTCGAACAGTTGAAATCCTCCAGTTCGAAGGTTTGAAGATTGCATGCATTTATAACTTCATTGTTTCACTTATAAATATTCCTTCTCTTTCTTGTCTCTCAAACATTCAAGGTAAATTATCTGGCAAGGCATGCAAGGGTCCCATAGAACTGCATGAGAAGGATGATGTATTATTTGCATGAGGCATCCATCAGTCCATGGATATTTATAATTTTCATGATATTAAAAAATCTTGTGTAGGTATTTTATATTGTTTAATATGAATGTCTTCATTTACAACGAATTGTACGACTCAATTGTAGGACTTGCTCTGCATCCTCAGGTCAGCACTCTTTCCTTGTTTGATCCTCACTAAAATAAAAAGAATTAACTCATTAAGAATGTTGCCAACTCTGACGTGATAGTTAATTGGACTCTATGTTTTCACGGGCGACGCCTAGGCGGTCTAAGCGTGCAGGGTGAAAAGTAGTCGCCTCGACCTGGAAAAAATTTCCCTGGGTGTGGCGATGGTCGCCTAGACCTAGGGTCGTCAAGGGAAAATATAGGTGGTATTTAGGTGAGTTTTTCTATTTTTAACTTTTTTCTTAAAAAAAGAAACCTTGTTGCTTCTTTTGTTGTTCTTTTCTTTTTCTGTTGTTGTTGCTTCTTCGATTTTTTTCTTCTTATTCTTCTGTTGCTTCTTCTACTGTTGCTTCTTTGATTTCGGAAGAAGATCCTGGACGAATGCACGAATCCTAGGCGTCCGCCTAGGCGGGGTGGCCTGTCGTCTCGCCTTGCCTAGCGGCCAGTACAACGTAGCTTGGACTAAATGTATGTGTATCCACAAGTGTGCCTTACCATATAAAATACTAAATAGAGCCCCTAACATTATAATGTAATTTAGCTCTGTGTGGGTGTTGTTTTGGAAAGGGGGGGGGGGGGAGGGGGGGGGGGGGGGGGGGGTAGTGGTTTATTGGTGTAGTAATTAGAATGAATTTCATAAACAAGGTGTCTCTATTCAAGACCAAAAAAAAAGAACATTTGTACTAGTGAATAAAAATAGCTTAATGGCAGAGGTGGATCTGCAAGTCGCCTTTACAATCTGCAAGCAATCATAAAGCGACAAATATTATACCAAGATATGCCAGCAACAAAAAATTAGGTGGGATATAAGCTCTATGACAAACTGCAACAGAACCTAAAAATACGGAAAAAGAAATCGAGTGTTTACAGACTAGTATGAACTTCTTTATATTATTTAGTTAGTTCACATTTTGAGAAATGATAACGGGACATCATTCACTGGTTTATTAAACTTCCTGTCACCAAGAGCCTGTGAAGGTAACCAAAGCATTAAGCATTTAATTCTTTCTCAATAATATATCCATTGCCCACAATGATCTATCAAAGTACTCCTCGAAATTGAAACACACTGGATTTAACAAAGTGGTGACCATGAATAAGAGCCAACATCTCCTCGACTCACCTATTTGATATACTCAACTCGAAAAAACCAATTATTTCTCAATAATATATCCATTGCCCACAATGATCTATCAAACCACTACTTGAAAATGAAACACACGGATTTTACCCAAGCAATGAGCATGAAGAAACTCCTTGACAAACATATTCGGTACCACTCATCCCGAAAAAACAAATATGATAACTTTACTGAACTTGTCAAGATTCACTGATTCATTCTATAGATCCTTCTCAGGCAAGTTTATTTTCATCCTGGTTCTTAAGATATTATCCCAATGTAGGAATGGCACAAGCAGTGGAAAATGAGTGTGAGGAGATGTAGTTGCGACACAGGACTTGAGCATCAAATGCTTGTACGTCCCATATCATCTGACACAACAAACACCACTTTACAAGTACAGAGATACAAATTAGAATGCAGTGCACTTAAGTCACACAACAAAACTCCAATAGGAGGACACATGAACAAGGCTAGAAACTGGAATATATTCCAGTACGTAAGAGATTTGCTTCACTTTTTCTAGAAAATATACGGAAAGCATTGAGAATTTATATTGTGATTCCCACAATTGATAGCTTACCCGCTGACCTGTTAACGTGGCTATAGAAACCACTTTTGATAATCAAACTAATAAGTCCAGTGAGTATGCATGTATGACTTCGTAATAAAATGTGTCCCAGATGTGTCCTTAGCATGTACACATGCCATATTCTGTGTTGGACAAGACATATATTGATGAAATCGGTGTATCATGATAACACCTGTTTTGAGGTATGACATATATTGATGAAATCAGTGTATCATGGTAACACCTGTTTTGAGGTATGCAGAGTAGAAGCAATGCCCTCCCTACTAAAGCACCAAGTGTATCTTATTATTAATCCAAAACCGCAGACAAAAGTTTCTAAATTCATTTATGGTTGGAGATAGCAAATGAATACATGTCTAGGGCTAGGGGTGTAAACAAGGTGAGTTTTCTTAAGCCAGCCTTTGATTAAGCTCGGCTCAAAATGAAAGACCCTGCTAAAGTTAATGTTTTATTTACATTTCAAACATTTATAACCTAGATTGAGGTTAGCTTAAATTACAGGTTGGGAGGGAAGTGGAGGCAGAGTGCAGAAGTGGAGTTCTGCACTGGCAGATGAGATGGAGGCAGGATGCTTCGGGGGCTTTTGCAGCTTGTGCAGGGAGCGGGCTGCTGCAGGGAGGGGGAGGCAGGAGTGCGGCAGGGAGGTAGAGACGGGGAAAAGGAGAAATTAGGATCAGGGAAGAACAGGGAAATTAGGATGTTGCAAGGGAGGGTGGTTTAGGAAAGAAGGGGAGAGGGGATTGGCCGCATAAGAGGAATTAGGCTTAGAATTAGGGTAGGATAGAATATTATGATTAGGATTAGAAGGGGAGAGGAGTTTGGCGGCAGAAGAGGAATTAATTCCCTCGGGTCATATTTGTGCGACATCTCTTTCCAAGGTGAAAATTTTGCCTCTGCCAATAACATAATCATCTGATTTCACACATAAATTTTAGGGTTCAACTACAAAACTAAATACAAGTTACAACATCAATCTCTATTGAAACTCATAGACAGTACACATATAACAAAATAATAATATTGATCTCCAACAGCGTTTTTGACCTCATTCAGAGCTCTGCTCTGAAGTCATAGGGTCCTATCCAGATTTTGGCATGCCTTTAATAGTACTCTACATTTATGCATGCATATGTACATGGGATACATATAATTGCAGATGATTACAAGTATCAACATCAGAAAGCCACTTAGTTCTGATATAGTAATACTCTAAGGTCTGATATAGTAATACTAGTTCTGGGGGTTCTCTTTGTGATTGTGGTAGTAAATGAATTTATGGGATTGTAAGAATTTGAAGACTTGTGCGGCTAGGTATGTAGTCATTGTAGTAAAGGTTTGTGACTGTAATATGTTTTGGACAGGTCCATCATTTTTGTTAAAATTATCATGGTTAGGTACTTAATCCAGGTGATCCAGGTTAAGTATTTACCCTTGTTCTCAAAAAAAGAAAGTACATGGGATCGTACGGCCAAACTAACCGGTCCGGATCAGAGGGCCAGTGATCCGACTAGCAGCCCAGGATTGCCAGGATCGGTTCAAAATCATACGATCTCGACCATGGATCGGGATCCAACCCGGATCGTGGAATCCCGAGCCACGCGGACCAGGTAAGGATTTTAAGAGGGGGGGGGGGGGGGGGGGGGGGGGGGGGGGGGGGTGTTTGTGTGTGTGGGTGTGTGGGTGGGTGGTGAGGGGTTGGGTTGGGGGGGTCCTATTATATTAAACCTTTCATTCTCTTTCTTAGATCTAAATTTCTCTTTCAAAATCCTACGAATATAAAAATTTAGATCTCTCCCTCTTCACTCACTCGAATTCATTTCCGTTTGTTACGTTGGACTTCTACAACCAAGGAGAGATAGAAACACATAATTTGAGGGCCTCTCATCAAAGTGATGTAAGATCCATATTCTCTCTGACTCTTTGTCTTCAAAAAATTTGATAATGGATAATTGGTACATAAAAATTCACAAATTTATTCATTTTATGGATAAAGATAAGAAGGATTTCAAGTGAAAGTGACACCGATGAATGAAGCTTATTTGATGTCATTTAGTTTTTTTTTGTTTATTTTGTTCTTGCTTGCTATTTGCCACTCTTTGGAGAATGACATATTAATATATGTTTGATTATCATTTTGGAGAATTGAGTACGTTTTGTGATATAGTGTGCAAACCTACTTGCTTTGATATTTTGTACATCAAATGTGCATAATATAACAGAGATATAAGTTGTCCATATTTTTTCATAATGTTTTGAACATTTTTAAGGATTGAATCGTGGATCTTACATCACGATTCGGATTCCAATTCAGACTCCTTTGCGATACTATGATTCGAGGATCCTGACAATGCATGGGACACAGTACGATATCCATGTTTTTCATGTCATAACTCGTGAGAAGTTGGCACCAGCAAGAACGAGCAATAAGACTGCTAGGAGTAGGGGTAGGGTAAATGGACATGGATTCAAGCATCGAAGAAGGATATGGTTGTGCTATAGTTTTATAGACGACGCAGCCCTTAACGGAGCTAAATGGACAAATAAAAGGATCACACCACAGACCCCCAAAATATTCGGGATAAATGCTTTGTTGTTGAGTCGTGAGAAGTTGGCACAAATTTTTTGTATTAAGCATGTTAGAATATGTTATTATTGCTACCTTTATTAACCTAGGTTTTGGGCATACAAGTGGGTCAAGTAGACCTAGATCAGTAACAGACTAAGTCCGAGTCCAAACCAATCCATACACAATTTGAATGAACAAGTCAGTAAGGTCCCAAAATCAAGAGCAAGACTCAACCCTAGTCGAGAAGGTTCTGATAACTGTGGGTAGTACTTGACAGAAAGAAATAAACCAGAACAGACGCGAAATTTAGTTCAAGGTATGGATCTAGCCTGTAAATAGGCAGGTTCCTGGCCAAGGGACCTCCTATTCAAAAGTTGGCAAACTCCAAGTCTAGGCAACCTTATTCCACCACCACCATATACCCAATCCAAACAATGACAGGAAGGCACTTGACCTGAATGCAAAGCCTCTTCCCAATTGGAGAATACTTTACATGACCCCCACTTTGGGTGTCATTTCCTGCTTAAGCAAAAAATACCTATAAATTACGATGGCACCTAACTCAATCAAATTCCGAAGGACCAATTTATTCCAAGAAAGGTTGCATTATGTTGAGACCTTGTGGGCATTTAAATATGAAGGCTTTACTTGACAGTTGGTTACTTTCATACCCATAGTCAAAACCAGAAATACTTCCAATTACAAGGAGATTTTGACACATCAAGGTGCCTGACGAGTATACCATATAAAAGGGCACTGAATGCTACAGTTGCCCATTGTATAACTTGTTGATGGGAACTCCTGAGTCAAAGTCTCAAAAGAAAGAAAAAATGACATGCCAGATGTTGAATGTTACTTCAAGGCATGAGTTATATTGAGGACCATCATTACATAGATCGTAGAAACACACACTTAGGCTGCTTGGTTGCCCGTAAATGGAAAATACCATGCAACATTAGTTGAATGTGGCATTCACTGTTGCAAGCGGTGTTACAAATGCATTTCTTTTGTTCCATGTAAATGATGTTAATGGTAGGGCTGAAAATCGAACGAACGAGCTCGAAAAAAGAGTGTTCAAACTTGGTTTGACTTAACTATCGAACGAGTTTGATTCGAGCCGAGCTCAAGGTCGAGCTCTAAAATGGTGTTTGAACTTGGTTTGATTAGATATTCGAACGAATCGAGCTCGAGCCAATGTCCTATTGAACATGTTATATAGACTATCACACTATTTCTCTCAAGTTTTAAAGACTTTTTTTTATTGAATTACTTATGCTCTTTACATCGTAAATTTACCATCATATAAAGAAAAAAAAAAAGAGTAAAATTTCTAAGACAAAAATGTATTTCTATATATTAAAAAAGGCATAACATATACTTGAAAAGTCCTAATATGGGAAACCGAGCCAGCTCGAGCCTGTTTGCGAACAAGATCGAGTCGAACTCGGTATCGATTAGTCCACGAACGAGCTTAAACCGAACTTGGACCGAGTCGAATGTGAACGGTTTGAATCGTTTTACAGCCCTAGTTAATGGGTTTACAAATCCATTGTCTCGAATGGTGTAATTTGGATGCTTGGCTTCAACTTTTGTTGCTGTAAATACATATCATTTGCTTGATTTTGACTCAAATGAAGAGAGAATAAGGTAATAGTGTAAATGGTTTAACGAATGTTGTAGTAAGTGGTGTTGCAGTTATTTTGGCCGCAACAAGCTGCGGCAGTTGGGGGGAGTTGAGGCAACATTTGTTGAACCTCCGACATTTACATCAAACCAAACACACCCCTCTCATTGTAAATCCACAACTATGTTAGGACATTAGATACACGAGTAATGTGCTAGAGTAACCAGGTAGTATAACCACACGGTGATCGGTAACTTTGACAATCCCATTCAATTACAGACATGTACCACTCTTTCTATGGAAATACGAATACATAGATATAAAGTTTGCCTAATGTGCAACAGAATGTCACATTAGCTTAGGCAACAGGTACTTAGGCGGACAATGTACTAAGGCTGCCACTAAAATATTGAGGCAGGTTCTTATGCGCGCCTCAACCAAAGTTCCGGCACCGGCCAAGTCTCCGCTAAATGGTTACAGAAAATCCCTATTAGAGCATCAATAGTAAGGTTCAATGCAATTTCTAGATTCTAGATTCAGAATGTAGGAGCTTATTTTGTAGAATAGCAAGGGTCAATTGGAGTCTCATGATGGTCTCGTCCCAGCCACATGAGTTATAGCTTGGGCCTTAGAATTTTCTACATTCGGAGTGTAGGAACTCATTTTGTATAATAGTAAGGCTCAATTTGGAGCCCCAATTTCTAGATTCTATATTTTATATTATTTTTTTGAAAAGGAAAGAAAGATGACGCATGTGTCTACGTCCACTCATCTCATTTCGGTCTTCAGATTTATTTTTTACTATTCTCATACAAACCCAACTCATTCCACATTTATTTATTTCTATTACAAATTTGGGACTCAAGATGCATTTTTGAGGTCTCGTTTGGTTCGCGGAAAGGAAAGGAAACTGATTCTTTGCTCTTTCCTTTCCTTTCTTTTCCTTTGGGAATTGCAATTCTAATCAATTTTCTTTCAGGTGTTTGGAAATGTCAAGAAAAATTGGGAGGGAATGTGAATCATTAGAGGAAATTGGGAGGGAATGTGAATCATTAGAGGGGGAAGTGAATCCTTGGGTTGGTGGGGGAACCACCCCCCCCCCCCCCCCCCCCCCCCCCCCCTAATTTCCTTCTTCTTGGGAATCAATTTCCTTTCCTACTCATTTCCGTTGGAATCCAAACACTTTCCTTTCCCAAGGTCCTGATTCCGCGAACCAAACGAGAACTAATTAGTGTATTGTACCTCGACGAAGTTCGTGAAAGCTATATTTATTCTATATTTATTTCTTTTATTTCAATAAAATGTAAATCGAACAAAAAATGATGTACCTCGACGAAGTTCGTGAATTTAGGGTCCCTGTTGACCACCAGGCGATGAACCTAGAAACAAAAAAAAAATCGAGAATTAGAGGGGAAAAAATAAAGAAATAATAGATCGAGCAAGAATAAACAAAGAATTCAAATCCTTACTTCGAATTCGACCTTATGCTTCTCCGATTCCTCGAGGGGGATGTAGTACTTGGCCAGACGGGTCTTCCCCTGCCTGTTCTGGAGCAATATAAATCGGATCTACCCCAAAAAAAATTTCATTTTGCAACATTAGAAAAAACTTTCCATTTCTGAATAGAAAAAGAAAAATCGACGATTTCTTTCTGCTCACCATTTTTCTTCGTCTTCTTCTTTTTTTTTCTTTTGACGCACAGAGAGAGTGTGTGTGTGTGTCGATCTATGGAAAAAAAAAAAAAAAATTATTTGATGATATAGGAAATTTCTTGATGGGTTGAGTCAGTGGTTGGACTTTGACCCATTTGTACAATCCAAGACCTTTTTTGGGTATTTTGCACAAGAGTCCACCAACTTTAAATATATGTTTTACTAAAATTTTACAAATCTCGTAAATTGCTAATAAATTTTCCCAAATAGGTATGAAAATAGAGTTATATCCCCTTCTCTTTACCGTTTTATTTATTTTAACTCAAGCAAGGATTAAGCAACGATGAATTGTCGACTGTAGTGTGGATGGTAGTGTGAGACTAGGCACTTATGTAGGAAAAAAACATAAATTAAAATAAATAATGAAAAATTTTACTCTTACCAACAACCAAAATACTTTTTTTTTCTATCTTCCCAACTTCACTCTAAAAAAATCCTAAATTATTCATTTCTAAAGAATCCAAAATGCATAATGCGAGAGAATGAGGTATCAAATTTGAGATTGAGAATATATTAAAGGATTTTTTGAGATTGAGAATAACTCAAATTTGTACATTTTTATTCTCAATTTGGAGAGTATGAGGTATCAAATATTAAATAAATTTTTAACTCTTCATTTTATTCCCCATGTAGATTTAGATATTTAGAAGTTGAAAAAAGAATGTATATTTATGGTATATAAAAAAGAAATGGGACAACCCAAAGAACAAGCAATTCACAACTCAATTTTATTTTATTTTATTTTAATTCGTAGATTTATAATTTGAAAATAACTATAATGCATTTTTTGGGGGATTTGTACAAAGATAGATTAGAGATGAGCTATTTGAGGGAGGAAGATATAAAAAAAGGGACCGGAAGAAATGATAAGATAGAGACAAGTAGACTAGGATAATTTATTTGAGTAGGAAGATCGTGAGAAGAGAGTGAGCTTGAAGATAGTGGAACTTACTCAAGAAAGAGTGAGAGAGTGAGCTTGAAGATAGTGGAACTTACGCAAGAGAAAAGAGAGGGTTTAATGGAGGGAGAATATCATGAATAACCGAGGACATGGAATTTTATGAATTATAGGATTGTCAAAAAGACTTGCTTCCTTTAAAACTAACAGAACATTCATTTTTAAAATAGGTTAAGTTAACTAGAGGACCTATAACTCTATTTACTGATAATTTGGAGGAGCTATTTGAAATTTATGAGGTTGTGTAGATCCACTGGGAGAAAAATTCGACTTTGTGCATGATTCTTGGTCTAGATCAACAGCATCTTTCTTTTCCCGCATTCTAATCCACAAGAAGAAATTTATACTGCCAAGCTTTAAACTCTGCTCCCAAATTTGTTTGCGAAATCACGACTTTGAAAAAAAAAAAGTCATTCATTTCTTGTGTTTGGATCCCAAAAATTTCCAAAGCAAATGAACTGGAAAGAATATTGATTCTCGAGAGAGAGAGAAAAAAAAAAAAAGGAGGAAAATGGTCCTACACTCACCCCATCAGTCCACAAAAATTTAACATTGTCAATTCTGAGCTCTACCATCATGATCAAGAAAGAGAGAGGTCACACTGAGTACATAAATGACTATCAAAGAAATTGCTTTAGAAAAACATAGCATTTTTGGTACATATTCAATCACACAAGTTTATCAAGAGATATCCTATGGTTCAATATAATGTATCTGCACTCAAGTGTTATTAATAATGAACATACTTGAAAAATTCACAGTAGAACCTCTGAACTCACAACAGAATCCAAAATATACAAATCTACATAAGCTCAACACGAAGAATTTTCTCTACAATCTCAATATCCATTTAGGAAACAAACTGAACACCCAACTTGGGGCACAACTTATTCAAATGAAGTCCTAGTTAAAAATATTTAGCATCACAAAATTGCCAGAAAATAACCTCTGTCCATTGCTGGAAAATCATGCTCTTCCACTTTAGACTTCAGTTCCATACTTCGAATTGGCAGCGGCTAGTAGTGCTGCACCGATACCAGAACCATCTTTCGTATGCTCAATGACCACATTTCTTGAGGCCTCTAATCCAATCAACTCTGCTACAGCCTCCTTAAGGTAGTTCCTGTACTGAGGATAGTGCTCGTAAAGCCCACCATCCATGGCGACCACTGTCCTCTTCCCGAAGATGAGGCCACTGGAATCCTCCTCCATCTTTTGAAGGATACCAACAATTCCGGCCCCAGCTAACCGGCCTCCCCGCTTTGCTATAGTGTCGCAGACCTCAACCACAGTCTTCCTTGCGCCAAAGGAAGAGCTCTTCACCTGGCATCAGTAAGGAGGGATGACGCAAGTGAAATTGAGAGAAATATATCCCTCTTCTTGGGGTAATCAAAACTTCAAGCACTATGGACGAATGTTATCCTGAAGATGACACTAAACAGTATTTGTTTGAGAAACATACGCCAGTCCTGTCACTTAAGATTGCTCCAACAGTATGAAGATCGTCAGAGTTGTCCTGCTGCATAGTCGAAAGATCAGGAGTCCTATAAATCAATAAGAGAATTTAGATTTCCTTCTCAAATGATCTTTCAAGTTATTTGCGAGTAGTGTCGTAGACATTTTATTTAAATGTACAAAACCCGGTTGACTTGGGAGTTGGGATATATGTGTGGAGAGAGAAAGAGAGATGAAAATCTATATTAAGGAGGACATAGAAATCATAAATAAAAAAGGGGCTTATTACTTCATTCAACAGTGCGCTCTTAATGATGTCAACCACCTTTATTCTACAGAAATTTTCGTCTAGGGGGATGAATTTTAACAATATAGCACGATAAGGAAAAAAATTCGGGAAATTGTAGGGGACGGGATGAATCGCCAACTCAGTTGGCAAATTTGTATTTCCAGCCAACTGAGTTGGCGGAAATTCAAAATTACAAAATTAAGCAAAAAGAGTTGTAAAATAATCCAATTTCCAGGAACCTTTTCTCCAATTCAGTTGTCAAAAATACTTTTCCAGCCAACTCACTTTTAGCCAAGTGAGTTGGCTTGGGTAAGGATTTTTGCCAACTCACTTGGCTTGCCTCAGCACCAAAAGAATCCGCCAAGAGTAGTAAATAAAAACATAGTAGGAATATATTGTTGGTCTCAATAAGTGAATTTCAAGAGTAGTACATATCTGCCAAACTCTCCATATAATGGTTTTGTACATTATATAATACTAGAAGTCGCGCACTCACGTGTATTTTGTTTTTATGTGTTTTTCTCACTTTTTAAATGTATACTTGAATGACAACTCATTTTGAAAGTGTAAAATATTTTGAAGTAGAATTATTTTGAGACGGTGAACATTTATTGTAGATGGAAGTGTGTAATTATTAGTGATTAGTAATTATATCAGTGGGGAGGTGTGTAATTTACATGTTTTAGCCCTAGTTAATTAAGCATATCTTGATAAATATAAGATTGGAGAAGATAACTTTTGGAACATGAAAGTTCCACGACAAAGCCTGAAGCTTTCCTTACATATAAGATGAGATACATTACACAGGCCAGTTGAGCCTAAATAGCACATAAATTGGTAGAGTCAGTTACTAATTATACTACATATCAACATTCAATGACCAGCAGCAACCTAGAAAGCTAATACTAATATATATGGTCAAGTACCACTCTCTTCTACCCCCTGTTGTATGTTAATCTTGTTGAGAAATTAGCAGCAAATCTTACAAGGAATCACCTCGGGTGCAAAACATACCTTAGTACAAAGGGAGTAGAAAGCTTGTCAGGAATAGAATCTCCAAAGAGAGCTGAAAATTGAGCCATCTTGAGCAGCACTCTTCTTACTATTTCACCTAGGTACATTCCAGAGATTGTCTTCTCAAATATCTGTCATAAGAACAACAAACAAGTTGGCAGAATCTTCAAGATTAGTATCAATAAGAATTACAAACTAAGCTACCAGTGTTAGATGTGAAAATTCTAAATTGTGGTTTTCATGACAAAGAAACAAACCGTAAAGATGTAAACAGATTGTCACCTGCTCTCCAGGATTTATACTTTCAGAATCCATGTCCTTGTCAAACTTTGTCAAAGGAAGCCCACTTGAGAATGCTCCCCACTCGGTGTTAATAATCTGGATAGTCCATACTTCGTTAAGTAAATTCATGAAATAGGCAGCTTGATCGACATAGTAAAATTGCAGTCGTAATCAAATCATCACATCATTTCAGAGTTCACATCCAATCCTATGAATAAATATCTTCAAAATCATTAATACTTTCAAAAAGTCTTTTTTCAAAGTACATTTCTCAACAATTGTTTCTTTAAGAAATAAACAAAAATGAAGCAATATGGATCTCTCACAAACCGTATTTCCGGATTTATGTGCCAGATTTTCCAGTTTAGGAATAGCATCCATTCGCTCGATGTAGCATGCATTGGTACCAGTACCCAAAATGACAGCAACCATCACATCATCATCCCAATAGCGGGCCCCAGCCAGAGTACTCACCGCATCATTAACCTAATCATAAATATGCTTCTCAGTTTTATTGTCTTCACTATGCATCAACCAAAGAAACCAATACATTATAAGATCTTTAAAAAAAACTAGGATTTGAAGGAGCTAATTGTGCAATTTTAGAACATACCAAGGCAGATACTCGCATATCTAAACCCTGTCTCTTCATTGCTTCATTTAAGCACGAAGCTACATCTTTCCCTGCCTGTCTAAGAGTCGATCAACAGTAAGATTTTACATAGAACAATTAAAATCATGTATAAATGAGATCACTCCAAAGAGTTCGATTCCCTATTTACTCAAAAGACTAATGTATGGATTTGGTTAAGCAAATATTTAAAAGCCTAGAATGCTAAAATTTGCTGATGTTGTGATGGTATATTTGAACTACTCCTTGCCATAACTTATGTCCTTGAACTGAAATATTAATAGAGGATATATATATATTAGGTTTGGACAAATGAATGTTACGAATAACAATATTGTTTAATTTATTATTTTATTCCTCATTGAGTCCTGTCTAGTTTCATAATGGGTGCAAGGTTTGCACGGAGGATTCTGAAATCATAACTGAGGATTGAAAGCTTTAGCTTCATCTCTATCATCAACCATAGTTACAGTTTCGTGTCAGGCAAGAAAGGTAGACTAAAAGAACCCACCAATTTGAAAGCAATCAAGACTTCGTCTAAGGCTGGGGATATGATTTAAATCCTAGTTTTACTTCAAGTGCATAGCTTATAGTTATTTCGCCACTGGCCTGAACAATAAACTCTCACCATCAGTCACTTTTTCCTATGAATAGTCCTCTCTCTCTAGACTGACCAGTGTTACTGGATTCACCCTATCCCCCAGCAACCACCCTCCGTGACTCCATATGTGATGGATTCCCGCGATAAAGAGTGCCACAGTGACAATCAGGTTCGTAAAAGACAACACAATCAAGGCCATTCACTCAAATATGCTGAACTTTTTGACTTAAATACCACGTACCATGGCGGGCACCAGGCACCGCCTAGGCGGACGCCTAGACCGCCTTTTAGAACAGAGCCACGTACTATTTTTATTGGCAAGTTCTTAAAATAAACTTTGATTTTTATCATGTTAATATCTTCAAATATCACACTTGTCAAAAAATTCTAATGTTAGAGGCATATTTGGTGAAATTTTATAATATTATGGGTATTTCCCTCAACTCTACCTAAGAATATATTACTATAATAAGCATATTTCTTTACAGGCTACAAATGTACATATTCAACTCTTGAAATTCCTTCATGATGGCTACTGAACTTTGACTTTTGTAATTTTCTTTAGACTGATTATAATTTTGAGGTTATGTTCTATGACATGGTATGGATTTTGGCACATGACATGGTATGGATTTTGGCACATCCTGGTTTAGACATGGCGGCATGACATAGTATTGATTTGGGCACATCTTGGTTTTTTTGGAGTATCTGGTTGTGTATACTACGTATCAGATACAAACTCAATCATTTTGGGATGTCAATGCTGCCTAGCTTACAGATCCAAAGCTTCCAACTTGACTATACTATTTGTGATATCTCAAGAATTTCCTACACTCTCATTTTCTTCGAACCACTTAAACTTGTGTGCTCCCAACAAGTAATCCTTTGGTTTTGCTAAAGAATAAACACTCTTAACATGAAGAAATGAGATATTATACGTCATATAAAGAATAAGTACTCTTAACATGAAGGCGAACTCCAACTTGATTCTCAAACAAATAAGAGATGGCGCCTTCTGAGGGTTAATGATTGAACTTTTATTTTGTACAATTCATAAGTTTGTGATTAAATTGAAAACCAACATAAGCATTTTGGAGGAAGTAGCACTGTGAAATTGAATTTCATAATGCTGAAAAATTAGAAGTAACTTGGTTCAATCATTTAGATATAGCTCACAATGGAACATAACTACACAATAACAAGTGAAAGGACATTTTGTATGTGATTATGTATTTGTCTAGATTGTGCCTAAAATAAAAAACATGCATAAACTTCTACCAAGCTAAACTAAACAACATACTCAAAAGTGTTCGATACTAACACAACAACAACAACAACAAAAACACTCACCGTGCCGGAGACTGCAAAACCCTTTGTCCACTTGATTAAAATGCCTGAATCAATAGATGTTTGTTTTATTGGAAATGAAAACGTAAAGCCAACCTCTCCCTTTCCCTCTTGAGGCTTGTGAAACAGTCCCTTTTCTTTCGCAACAAACTTTGCAAGCCCAGAAGCAATAAAATCGAACAACTCCTACATAGGAATAAACAGAATATCCTTGTATACAATAGCAAATATTGCTTGCATTTGCAGAGAGCGAAAATTAGAATGACAAAGAGGGGGAGCTAACCTCTGTAGTGCCATACATAAGTTCCT
Organism: Iris pallida; assembly: GCA_029216955.1. Classification (NCBI taxonomy): domain Eukaryota; kingdom Viridiplantae; phylum Streptophyta; class Magnoliopsida; order Asparagales; family Iridaceae; genus Iris; species Iris pallida. The sequence goes on along the minus strand of JANAVB010002199.1, from coordinate 28,290,833 downwards.
GGGGAATTGACACCTGCTCAAATTCATTATCAACCACACGTTTTTCTTTACCACCCAATTGTACTCTTAGGACTCGGAAATTAGTACCACCAAGATCCAATGCATAGAAGAGACCATTCTCATTCCTTCAAGATGACACATTTTATCTTTTGAGACTATTTAATATTAAAAAAAATTGATCAAACCGTGAGGAAAGAATTGCAAGCCTTAAAAGAATATCAAATAAATCTAGCAATGAAATATAAAAGTCCTTCATTTCCATGCAATTGGTATCTCATAAGTGGTGTTCGTTCATCAACATCAAACTATGCCTAAGATATTGCTTACTTGAGATTGGAATCACTTTGGCATATACTAAGCTGAATGACGCATTTGGTATGTCAACTATTCAACAAAAGGCATCTGGAATGATATCAAATAAACACTTTTTAACAAGAACTTGCTACAAAGAATGACCGCAAAACATGATTTTGCCCCCACCTATTTTGAAGAAGTTTTAGAAGTATGATTATTCAAAGCAAACTGAAGACGTATAAATTTTGCAAACAACAAAGGAAAGGATACAAGATCTTCAATACAATTATTCGAGTGGATAGTACCAAAAGATAGAAAATGAATCAACTCTTACAACCAAAAGTCAAATTATCCATGCACTTGAAAATCTCCCTCGTTGAGACATGATATTTACGGGAGATTCGACTTAAAGGGAAGTCCCTTATTTATAGGCATGTGATAACGGCACAACCGCACAACCTTTTTTGTTAGGGGACTATCACAAAAAGTGGTCATATTTCAATACCAAAAATACTCTTGTTAGGGAACATAACAACTTTTAAGTATATAAAAAAATTTGGCTTATTCTTCTTCCTTCCCAAATTTCTAAACCTTAGTCCTGTTTTTTTGGGCATAGTTTTGTAGTAGATAGTCCTATTTGGGACTATTTTGTGAAGTTTCAAACTCCATTAATTGAATTTTGAAGTTTCATAATCGAAACAATCATATTTAGGACAACACAGGACTACCAAAATTTTGACAGTCCTGGATATGCACAGGAGAATTGTTGAAAATTTTGACAGGCCTGTACATTACTAGGTGTGCAAAAAAATTGGCAGTCATGTGCATTGTTAGAACTGCCAAAATTTTGACAGTCCTTCGTCGCCCAAACTGGACTTTCAATTTTGAACCTTCGAAATTCCATTAATAGAGTTCGAAACTTCAGAAATAGTCCCAGATGAGGTTAACTACTACAAAACTACTAAAAATATATTGATTAGACATGGTTTAGGGTTAAGGTTGAACCAACCTAAAAAATTTAGGTTGTGTTGGAGATTTATATTGATTGGGTTGGTTTTGGTTATTGCCATGAATTTTTGGAACTTTAGGCTTTACATTTGTTGTAATGCCCTGCTTTGATCCTTTGCTCCTTAATCTTCACGTCTAACAAAGAACTTCTTTCGTTAGTGCGTTGTGTTCTTCGATCAATGATACATTAGCAAGGGTTTCAAAAGATAAAAGATAGTAAGCACATTGTTGTTAACATGCTGTAAAAGAATGATGAAAATGTTGTATTGTTATAACAAGGTAATAGAACCGTGGGGAAAAAAGAAATTGGGACCGTCGAGTCATCGTTTATAGTAAGTCCCTAGATTGGACGGTAAGAGTTACGAACGGGCTCGAGGAAATGTGATAATACAGATGAGAATATGTGGCAATGTTTATTCAAGTTTTCTGTTATCATGCATGTTATATTTTTTTTATAGTTTAGTCATGCATAGTCATAGACAACTTATGCACAGTATTTGGTTTCCTTGAATGGTATCCGTGGCCACGGAACTGATTTAACCTATGAGGAACAAAGATAATTAGTGCTGAAATAATAACACAGAAATTACAGGACCTTCAGTGGGACTTGCTACCTGCGCTGAAAGAATAGTCGTATTTTTTCAATGAATTGTCCAAGATGATGTGTCACCAGTGACCTTCATATAGACAGGTTACATCACTAATAATGCATTATGCAGAGAAGAGTAAGCTAATATTTGTTGATAGGAAAGAATAATCACCCATGGAAACACGGTACGATGAAAGTATTATGTTTTTACTTACCTATCATATATAAATTATTAATTGACCCTAAGAAAATAATTTAGAGATCACTAATAATGTTGTATGTTACATGATTACTTCGTTTATTTTATGTGATTTGGGTTAATATTGCTCACCACTGCATTCACAATGTGCTGATCCCCTCCTCCACGGGTGCAGGGAGTCGCTTGGAGAGTTCTGAGGCATCGGAGAATTTGTTGGACGAGTTGAAACTTTTCTTGTAAAAGATGTTATCTTCTGTTATCAAGGACATAATGTATGGAACATTGTAAATATTTTGTATCAGTAAGTTGTAAGCCAAATTGACAATTTTTATTTGAGAGCCTTTGTATTTCGCTGCAATTATCAATAAAGAGATCTATTTTTATATATCTTGCCGTGACATTAATTTTGTCTGCTTATTTCCGTCGCGGTAACCTTGTTTTGAGATCAATTATTAAATGTATTCGTTTTTGCCTTGGACATGTGCAATTTAGACTTGTACGACATCACATCCGGTAGCGACTTTTCGGTTCTGCGGAACCGGGACGTGCAGTTGCAAAACTAAAAGAGTAATAAAAGGAAGAGGGAAGAAGAAAGAAATTTGGAAGAGGATGGGTGAGTATTTGTATTTTATTGCCCCTAACAATTGACGTGTTGCCCCCCTAACATGTGATGCCCCCTAACAAATATGGTTGTGCCTTTACCATAGGCCTATTTAAAAGACTAAACACCACCTCTTAACTCCATCTATATCGCCACCAAATTTGTGAACATGAGTACCCAACTGGACACGAGACACGAACCAACTGAAACATATGCTTATGAGCTTATCCACCGGAAACTTCGTAAGCTTCTCTTACATGACCAATTTTCAACAAAATCTTCTTTTGCGAACTGAATGTCTTAAAGAATACATTCTTCAAACTAATCCATCATATTCCCATAACCCCTGCATCAACTACTAATAAATGGTATTTTGCTGAAAAGCAAAAGATTTATTTGTTTATTTATTTTTCTTCAAAATCAGAATGAGAATTTTCAACTCCATCTATGTTACTTAAATAATGGTGACACGTGTCTTCGTGTCAGATACGACACAGACACTCCAGTCAACAAACAAAATAGGTGTCGTGGCCGTGTCGCCATGTCGGTTTCGTACTCGTGGAGGACAGGATCTATAGTTGCTCAAACAACAACAAAAAAATAGTGAAATTTTTTACTGACTGACCCGGTGGGGAGGGAGTCGACGTAGCTGAGGATCATCTTGAGATCGCTCCCCCCGTCCTCCGCCAGCCCCGCCCGCATGTCGGCCGCCATGGCGTCCGCCACGCGTCGTAGCACCGGCACCGGCGTGGCGCACTTCGACTTCAGATCGGCCAGGATCGGCGCCGCCGCAGCCGCCGCCGACACGACGGAACACCGGACGGTCCTTCTCCGTGCGGCCGCCGTCCGGAACGAGATCGCCGGCAGAGATCCGACGGCTGCTGCGATCGAAGCCGACATTTTTCAAGAAGTCGTGTGGTAGTACTGCCACTGGTAGCAGTAGCAGTTGGTTTGAAGAGTGCCATTTGCTTTTTGTAGAATTAAGCTTTCTTGTTGGTTTATTATTATTATTATTATTATTATTATTATTATTATTATTGACATGCAGTTAATGGAGATTCGATGATTTCCACAGTTGACGGAGCTCTCCGGAAGTAACGGAAAGTTTTGGTGGTAGCGGTGGACGAGGAGAAGTGGCGGATGTGACAACGTTTATGTAGACCTCTCGGCATTGTTTGCAAGCTGAGCCGTTCATCTTTGAAATAACACGTGGATATTATTTAAAAAATAGGAAAATTTTATGAAATGTCCAAAAATTTAAAAAGTTTTATGAAAAATCCATCCCAAAAGAAACTTTCATCGCGTGCCCAGCATTATCTAAAATATATATAAAAGGGGACGGCATGACCTTTTTGCCCTTCTAATTTATTAAGAATATCCACAAACCCAGCAACTCTTCAGAAAAACGGTTCGATTCCAGAAGAGGGAGAATTACATACAAACCCACCAACTCTTCAAAAAAAACGTTTCGTTCGCTCCCTCTTCTTCCATACTCTGTTCGTTTTCGATTTTAGGTCATCTCCTCCAAAAATCTTAGAAAATTCCTACAAGAAAGCGCCAGCGAATCTCCATTCGTAAGTTTCACACAATGTCGCAATTATCATCAATGGATGTAGACCGAGTTAGAGAAGACGGAGAACAAGTGGATGTTGGAAAACAAAAGAAACAAGGGGTGAAAGTTAAGAGGGTTGCTCGTAAACGAAACATCACAAAAGAAAAAGAAGTGCAAGAAGAAGTAGAAGAACAAGAACACGGAGAACAACAACAACAAGAAGTAGCAGGAGGAGAAGAAGAAGATCAAGAAGAAGGGAAAAAAAAAGGATAAAACTTTGAGTCATGTTCATTCTCCGTTTATATTGACGCGGCAAATGAGAATGATCATTCTCCGTCTATAAAATACACGGATGATGCCCTTTCTGTGTCATTTGAACTAGAAATGGCCATTCTCCGTGTTAAAATACACGGACAATGGCGTTCTCCCTTGTATTTTGACCTAGAAATGGTCATTCTCCGTGTATCTAACACGGAGAATGAATATTCTCCGTTTTAAAACACACGGAGAATAACATTATCCGTGTGTTAATACACACGAAGAATGAATATTCTCCGTTTTAAAATATACGGAGAATGACATTTTCTGTGTATTTGTACACAGAATGAACATTCTCCGTGTTTCTAACACGGAGAATGTTATTCTCCGTGTTAAAATACACGGCGAATGGCATTTTCTTGTATTTTGTCCTGAGAATGAGCATTCTCCGTGTATCTAACACGGAGAATGTTATTCTCCGTGTTGAAATACACGGAAAATGGCGTTCTCCCGTGTATTTTGACCTATAGATGGCCATTCTCCGTATTTCTAACACGGAGAATGTTATTCTCCGTGTTGAAATACACGGAGAATAGCATTTTCCCTTGTATTTTGACCTAGAGATGGCCATTCTCCGTGTATCTAACACGGAGAATGACCATTCTCCGTTTTAAAATACACGAAGAATGGAATTTTCTGTGTATTTTGTCCTGAGAATGAGCAGAATGTTATTCTCCGTGTTAAAATATACGGAGAATGGCATTTTCTTGTATTTTGTCCTGAGAATGAGCATTCTCCGTGTATCTAACACGGAGAATATTATTCTCCGTGTCAAAATACACGGAGAATGGCATTTCTGTGTATTTTGTCCTAGAAATGAGCCATTCTCCGTGTTTCTAACACGGAGAATTTATTCTCCGTGTTAAAATGCACGAAGAATGGCATTTTCTGTGTATTTTGTACTCAGAATGAACATTCTCCGTGTTTCTAACACGGAGAATGTTATTCTCCGTGTTAAAATACACGGAGAATGACATCCTTGTATTTTGACCCGGAGAATGACATTTTCCTTGTATTTTGACCTAGAACTGGCCATTCTCCGTGTCAAAGTAAACGGAGAATGCTCATTCTCAGTGTTAAAATACACGGAGAATGACATTTTCTGTGTATTTTGTCCTAGAAATGATCATTCTCCGTGTAAAAATACACGGAGAATATCATTCTTCGTGTAAAAATACACGGAGAATGGTATTCTCCGTATAAAAGTACACGGAGAATGATATTCTACGTGTATTTTTACACGGAGAATGGTCATTCTCCTTATTATAATAAAGAAGAATGTTGACGTAAACCTAATTGTTATTTTTTTTAGGAAAAAAAACTGTCAGTAACAAAGAAGAAAGACTTTTCCGTGCAACATTCACCCCAATACTCTCTCTTATGGATGAGGTGAAGGAAAAGTGTGGCCATTTGCCCGAAGCAGTTATTGAAACCTTGAAGAATGTTGGATTCTACAATTTCATAGATGTATTCTACAGATCCAAGGTGAAAAAGGCAGAACTATCTAAAGTCACACAAGGTCTTGAGAACTTGATGGGGACTTACTTAGAAGAAGATGGCATTGGATATTTTCAGTTGAGCAGCAGTGTCAAGGTAGCACCAACTGTTGATGAGATGGCAACCATTTTCGGTCTGCCAATGAATGATGACAGGGAAGTTGATGAGAAGTATCTAAAGATCATCACTGAAAAACAGAAGACCCCCCCACCAGCAGACTCATTCAGCATGTGTACAGAACACTTCAAAAGACTGCTGACAAATTCCAAGGGAAAAAATGCAGAAGTATCAAATACAGAAGTTAAGAAAAGGATCTTAGAGCTGTTGGGAGACAGAAATGCAAGTCCTGATGAGTTGGCCAGGTTAATAATATTCAACTTGTGCCAAACAGCATTCTTCACCAGAATGGGTGGGTCGAACTTGCCGTACAAGTTCTTCGCTCTGGTGGAGAGCATAGATGTTATAAAAAGCATCTGTTGGCCACGGATTATTTTGGGGTACGTCATGGACAGCATAAAGATGGCTGTTACAAAAGCTGAAGATGGGGACATTGAGATATCGTACAAGAAGATTGAAGGTTGTACGATATATTTCTTGTATTGGTTTGCAGAGCACAGTCAACTGTTGGAAAGAAAGTGCAAACCAATAAGCACATACCCGAGATTCTACACATGGGATGGGAATAGAATCTCTATATTCCTCAAAAATGAATATCAAGGAGCTCAAACGAATTCTGAATTGATATTCAAAGATTTTGTTACATTGACTGTTGAAGAAGTAGAAGACCCAGCAGAGCAGCATAGTATAGAAGGTGGAGATAATGTTGTTGATGAAGAAGAACCACAAGCTGAAGCCCAAGCACCAGCAACAAACATAGCTGAGAATGAAGATATGTTGCGTGTCTTGGAGGAGAAATCTCAGCTTATCGCTGAGAATGAGCAACTCCAAGAAAGAGCCCAAAAACTAGAGGCAGATGTAGCCCAACAACGTGCTGTGGAGCTCGTTACTGATGGCTTGGAGAAGGAGTTAGACTCTATAAGGAACGAGAAATCACTCCTTATTGCTGATAATGAGAAACTCCATAGAAGAGTTGAAGAACTGGAGGCAAAGGGGTCGGAACAGGAACTAGACTCCCTTAGAACGCAGAAATCTGAGCTTACTGCTGATAATGAGAAGCTTCGTCAACGTGTTGAGGAGCTACTTCTAAAAGGTAAAATATTCTATTTTTTCAAAATTTTAATTTGTAATTATGTGTATCTAACACGGAGAATGTCATTCTCCGTGTCAAAGTACACGGAGAATGACGTTTTCTGTGTGTTTTGACTTAGAAATGATCATTCTCCGTGTTTCTAACATGGATAATGTTATTCTCCGTATTAAGATACACGAAGAATGTCATTATTCGTGTTAATACACACTTAGAATGAGCATTCTCCGTGTTAAAATACACGGAGAATAACATTCTCCGTGTTAAAATACACGGAGAATGACATTCTCCGCTAGTATTTTAACACGGAGAATGACGTTCTGTATTTTGACCTAGAAATGGTCATTCTCCGTGTGTTTTTTGACACGGAGAATAATATTCTCCGTGTATAAATACACGGAGAATATCATTCTCCGTGTAAAAATACACGGAAAATGGTATTCTCCGTGTAAAAGTACACGGAGAATGTCACTACTTATATTTTGACCTTGAAAAGACATTCTCCGTTTAATTTAACACGGAGAATGACATTCTCCGTGTATTTTTGACACGGAGAATGTTATTCTCCGTGTATCTTAACACGGAGAATAGTCATTCTCCGTTTATGTTATAGGAGAGTGCCCATTCTCCTTGTAAGTCTAACAGAGAATGATCATTCTCCGTTTAGCTTAACACGGAGAATGACATTCTCCTTGTATTTTGACCTAGAAATGATATTTTCCGTGTATTTTTGACACGGAGAATGTTATTCTCCGTGTATCTTAACACGGAGAATGGATATTCTCCGGATTAAAGTAAACGGATAATAATATTTTTTATTATTTTTAAAAAGAAGATTATATAATATTGACATCATACCTCTTGTTGTTGTTTGTTTTTATATCAGTGAAAGAAACAGACAATCTCAGAAAGGAGAATGAAAAGCTCATTAGTGATAACAACAAACTTCTAGAGGAAGTTGCATCATTGAATGACGAAATCAAACAGAAGAATGATACAATTGTTAACCTTGAAGCAATGGCCAAAGCATTGCAGCTTGGGGAGACTAAAGAAGTTCCTCAAAAACATTACACAAGAGCAAGAGAACCATGAGGGATTAAAAAACAATCAAATGCTCCAGCGGATGATGATTTTACCACACTGGAAAAGAAGAAAACAGCTGATGCTACAAGTAAGAATATAGCTGCTGGTCGGAAAAGAAAAGCTCCTTCCAGTACCAATAAGAAAGTAACTTCTGGTGAGAAAAGAAAAGCTCCTTCCAGTCCCGAGAAGGTAGACGATAAAAAGAAGATGTCAGAAAATAAAGAACTTAAAGAAGATTCTCCTCAAACAGCCAAGCTAGTGAAAGAGGGAAAAATGCTGATGCAATATCAAAAACTTAGGCTTTGGAACCAAGCAGACGATCAGCTGAAGCATCTATACAGGAGCATCGTATACCCAAGAAGGATGACTCCAACGTAAGTATTCTAAACTTGAACCAAATTCTGTACAATTCACAACGGAGAATGATCATTCTCCGTGTATCTAACACGGAGAATGAATATTCTCCGTGTAATTCGGACGGAGAATTGTCATTCTGAATTCATAACGATCATTCTCCGTCCAATTCATAACGGAGAATGTTTATTCTCCGTGTATTTTAACACGGAGAATAGTCATTCTCCGTGTATCTAACACGGAGAATGTTATTCTCCATGTTAAAATACACGGAGAATGGCATTTTTCCTTGTATTTTGACCTAGAGATGGCTATTCTCCGTGTATCTAACACGGAGAATGACCATTCTCCGTGTTAAAATACACGGAGAATGGCATTTTCTGTGTATTTTGTCCTGAGAATGAGCATTCTCCGTGTTTCTTACACGGAGAATGTTATTCTCCGTGTTAAAATACACGGAGAATGACATTCTCCTTGTATTTTGACCTAGAACTGGTCATTCTCCGTGTATTAACACGGAGAATGTCCATTCTCCGTATCAAAGTAAACGGAGAATGATCATTCTCCGTGTAAAAATACACGGAGAATGACATTTTCTGTGTATTTTGTCCTAGAAATGATCATTCTCCGTGTAAAAATACACGGAGAATGTCATTCTCCGTGGTAAAATACACGGAGAATAGTCATTCTCCGTCCAATTCATAACGGAAAATGATCATTCTCTCTGTTGGAGTTACTTTTTTTTTACAATTATATCATTAGCTTATATTATTAACATAATCGAAACTAAATTTATGTGCAGTGAAAATGTATACGAATACTTTCCAACTGCTCCAGAAGATTGTAAAATAAGAAGAAGGAACAATGATGTTACCTTGATCTTTAATGCTAAAGAAGTACAAGACATATTAAATATGGAAGAAATAGAGGCCAATGTTATGAACTTCACAATAAAGATTATGAACGAAGTACAAGCCGAAACAAGACGTACCGTTCAGTCAAGCTCGCAGGGTGCACAATGTAATTGGTTTGCAATCATGATGCCCCATTCATTGGTAAGAATCAAAACTGAAAAATAAATATTAATGTGTACACCTACTAATATTGTTGTAAAAACTAACTCATGATTTGTTTTTTGTTTTTTGTTTTTTTTTTCTGGAAAACAGCGTACCGTTAAGTTTGCCGATGTAGAAAACCCAACATCTGGAGCATTGTACAATTTTAAAGCAGAAATAGAAGATTTTATCATGGAGTTGGAGGATGACATCGAATGGTTATTCGTGCCACTCTTCCGTGAAGAGAATAAACACTATACACTTTTGGCATTCAACTTCAGCTCCTATGTTTGGACACACTACAACTCATTGAGGAAAAACACGGGCGCTAAGGGAATCGAGGGTGCAAATTACATGAAGAATAAAATCGAGCCAATTGTAATAAAGAAGATTGAATTGATGAGGGAGAAAAGTCCAGCAATTCAGGAATATGAAACAACAGAGCTCAAGGTTTGTAAAGATTGTCCACAGCAACTATCACCCAGCTGCCTGCTGTATGTTGCGTATTATATTGAAAACTTGTCGAAAGCTACATTTGATTTACAAAAGAAAACAAACAAAGCAGTTCATGATATTATTGTAAAGAGCAGGCTAACTTTGGCTAAGCTTTTGCTTATGGGTGACTGTGCAATTCCTTTTGTATCATAAAATAAAATGATAATGTAAATTGGCTAAGAAATTCCTTATATATATTCTGTCTGTCAGGTTTCTTTTGTAATGTATTTGTTGTCCTTTGTAATGAAACTCAGTTTTTCGACTAATTTACTTTGTTCTATATATGTAAATCTGTTTTGTTAAAGTTCTGTTGTTTGATTCTGTGTTAAAATACACGGAAAATGACATTTTCTTTGTATTTTGACCTAGAAATGTCATTCTTCGTGTGTTTTAGACACGGAGAATGTCATTCTCCGTGTATTTTGACACGGAGAATGATCATTCTCCGTATTAATACACATGGATAATGTCATTCTCCGTGTAAAAATATACGAAGAATGACTTTTTCTGTTTATTTTGACCTAGAAATATCATTCTCCGTGTATCTAACACGGACAATGATTATTCTCCGTGTATCTAACACAGAGAATGACCATTCTCCGTGTTAAAATACACGGAGAATGACATTATCTTTGTATTTTGACCTAGAAATGAGCATTCTCCGTGTTTCTAACACGGAGAATGTCATTCTCCGTGTTAAATTACACGGAGAATGTCATTCTCTTCGTGTTAAAATACACGAAGAATGACATTCTCCTTGTATTTTGACCTATAAATGACCATTCTCCGTGTATCTAACACGGAGAATGTAATTCTCCGTGTCAAATTAAACGGAGAATATTATTCTCCGTGCTTCTAAAACGGAGAATATCATTCTCCATTTTAAAATACACGAAGAATGGTCATTCTCCGTGTTAATACACACGGAGAATGACTTTCTCCTTGTATTTTGATCTATAAATGACCATTCTCCGTGTATCTCATACGGAGAATGATCATTCTCCGTGTTAGATACACGGAGAATGGTCATTCAATGCATTATAAAATCAGAGTATAACGGATAATAAGTTCATATGCTGTCAGTATATATGTGAAACATCAGATATGCAGAGTTCAAACTATTACCATTGATATCAAAAAATGTTACATATGTATTCAAAAAACAATTATATAAAAGAAGGAATATATGTGTATGTATTAACGAGGGGGCGCTGCCCCATCGAACACCGTAGCAGCACGTGGAGGCAGAGGACAAGTGGTACGATTGTGATTGCATAATTCAAAACAATTCTGGCACCTTATCTTTCTCTTCTCTTTTCCCTTGTTCTCATATTTGCTCTTATAACGGTCCGCCTTTGGACGTCCAGGACCACGTTTCGGAACAGGAGGTAGAACAACATCAGTGGGATTATTTTCAAACTATTTTTCACAATCTGGAACTGGACGAATAGCACATGAATATAACTTCTGGTAATAATCTGATGTCCAATACTGCTCCACAAAGTCGTAAACAGATTTATCTGAACCAACTCTGATGCACTGTATTGCATGGCTGCATGGGAATCCATATACCTTCCATCTACGACAACTACAATGACAATCAAGAAGATTCACCATGTGGGAGGAAGTATCTGCGATCACCTCAACTTCGAAATCACCAGACCGATATACCCTATAACACATGCCATCATCTGTAAGCTGCTTCAGCATATCCTCAGCGTATGGAGTCAATTTGCTATTCAAACCAATTGCATCTTTGTGGCGATCCGAAATCATCTTCATCATCTTCACACGGATGACATTTACAATTGCTGATATAGGCAATTTCTTCTCAGCCTTTATCCATGCATTGAATGACTCTGCACAACTAGAAGCAACCTCACCGTATCTACATCCTGGGAAGAATGCGTTTGACCAGTGTTCAGGTTTTTGTTTATTCATCCAATTCACAACATGACCACAATTCAGATCATAAATCTTCTTGATTGCTTGTCTATACCCACCTTTATAGAGAAAAACAAATAATTAATAAAGAATTAGGTCAATTCACAAAATTATTAAAAATAAGTGCATTCTCCGTGTTTAAAATAAGGATAATAGTCATTCTCCGTTCAAAAGCTAACGGAGATTGACATTCTCCGTTCTATGCAGGACGGAGAATGGTCATTCTCCGTGTGACGTAAACGGAGAATGAACATTATCCGTACTATACAAGACGGATAATACTATTCTCCGTTCAAAAGCTAACGGAGAATGATATTCTCCGTTCTATACAAGACGGGTAATGGTCATTCTCCGTGTGACGGAAACGGAGAATGAACATTATCCGTACTATGCAAGATGGATAATACCATTCTCCGTTCAAAAGCTAACGGAGAATGATATTCTCCGTTCTATGCAGGACGGAGAATGGTCATTATCCGTGTAATACGTACGGAGAATGACTATTCTCCGTCTTACTGACGCGGAGAATGGTCATTCTCCGTGTTAAATTAATGATAAACACTACCAAATTACAGTATTTTAGCGACGGCCATTTAGCGACGGAAATTTTCCGTCGCTATTACCGTCGGATCACCGACGGATTTGTGACGGAATACCGACGGAAAGCAGTGGACAATTTTTTTTATTTTTTTATGTCCATATCCGTCGCTACGCCGTCGATAGGTCGTCGGCCAAGTAGCGACGGTTTTATATCCGTCGCTAGAACGTCGCATATTTTAGCGGCAAAAGCCTAAAATATTGGCGCGAGATTTACTGACGACTTAGCGACGGAATAATCCGTCGCTACTCCGTCGCTAATTTCTGTTCCCTAACTTAAATTGAACCGACGGGGGGAAAATTTTCATTCCCCCCCAAAACACACTCTCTCTTCCCGCTCCCTCTCTCCGACGATCTCCCTCTCTCCGACCGGCGATCTCCCTCTCTCTCTCTAAGGTATGCTCTCTCTCCCTCCCCCCTCTCTCTCTCTATCTCCCTCTCTCTCTCTCTCTCTTTTACGATTTGGAGGGTTGGGGGGCTGTCGTAGTGGTCGGAGAGGGTGTGGGGCCGGTGGGTTTCGGGTACGGGGTGGGGTGGTCGGGGCAAGGGTGGAGTGGGGTGGTCGGGGGCAGGGGGGTCGGGGAGGGGGTCGGGCAGGGGTGGGGGGGTGGTCTGGGCAGGGGGGGTTCGGGTAGGGGGTGGGGTGGTCGGGGCAAGGGTGGGGTGGGAGAGGGGGCAGGAGGGGTCGGGGAGGGGGTCAGGCAGGGGTGGGGGGGTGGTCTGGGCAGGGGGTGGAAGAGGGGGTCGGGCAGGGGTTGGGGGAGGGTCGGGCAGGGGTTGGGGGGGTCGGGGCAGGGGGGCAGGCGGGTGGGAGAGGGGGTCGGGCAGGGGTTGGGGGGGGTCGCGGCAGGGGGGGCCAGGGGGGGTGGGAGAGGGGGGTCGGGCAGGGATTGGGGGGGGTCGGGTAGGGGTTGGGGGGGTCGGGGCAGGGGGGCAGGGGGGGTGGGAGAGGGGGTCGGGCAGGGGTTGGGGGGGTCAGGCAGGGGTTTGGGGGGGTCGGGGCAGGAGGGGCGTAGGAGGGACTCTGGAGTCCCCGCGCAGGAGTCCTCCTCCCTCCTCCTCTCCCACAGACACACACACACATACGGACACACACACACACACACGGACACACACACACCGGACACACACACACAGACACACACACACACACGGACACACGGACACACACACACACACACACAGACACACACACACACACACGGACACACACGGACACAGACACACGGATACACACACACACAGACATATATATATATATATATATATATATATATATATATATATATATATATATATATAGGCATAATTTTAAGTAATTTATTAATAATATATATATATATATATACACAGACACACGTCGTGAAGTCTAGTATATATATTTGATTAGCTAAGGTAGAAGTTTAGCCTAATTAAGGTTAGTTTTGACAGAGTTGACTTGGACTCCTAATTTGACCTAGAACTAGCCTAGTTGACCTATTTGTATTTCGATTGATATCATATGAATAGTTTGCCTAAGATTTGATTGGGTTGGTTTTAATGTGTGGGTAAATTAGTTTACCTTATTTTAGAATATGACTACGTAGCTAGTGTGTAGAGTAGTATATGGTTACTAGATCCTAGTGTAGAGTAGTATGTAGAGGAGTATGGCTACTAGTGATATATAGATATGTAGGTCCATGTGTATCTGTATCGGACTATCGCTATCGGTATCGAACTATCGCTATCGGTATCGGACTATCGCTATCGGTATCGGACTATCGCTATCAGTATCGACCGTATATACTTAGTATCGGGCATAGCGGATTAGTATGATCAGTATATAGGTTTGGGTTAAGATCAAGGTTCAAAGTATCGGTATCGGAATAGTAGGCCGAATAGGAGGCCGAGATAGTCGAATGAGAAGAAGGGAAGAAGGGAGGAGCAGATGGGTCCAGAGCCATGGTGGAGGAGGAGAAGTAACATGAGAGCAGTTTCCGCCGTAACATCTCCTGGCTCTGCTGGCAACTGAAGTCCAGATGCTACAAAGGACGATCCTTCGCTGAAATGGACTACAACACCCATCAGTTCAAGTTCATTCCTATATGAGTAGATTTCAATGCCATAGAAGCCATCAGTTTGTTGACCTTCCTCTATGGCATTGGAATATACTCATATAGGAATGAACTTGAACTGATGGGTGTTGTAGTCGATTTCAGCGAAGGATCGTCCTTTGTAGCATCTGGACTTCAGTTGCCAGCAGAGCCAGGAGATGTTACGGCGGAAACTGCTCTCATGTTACTTCTCCTCCTCCACCATGGCTCTGGACCCATCTGCTCCTCCTTTCTTCCCTTCTTCTCATTCGACTATCTCGGCCTCCTATTCGGCCTACTATTCTGATATGCGTTTGATACGGTCTACCTAACCTATATACTGATACTAATCTGATACTCTCTGATATTAAGTACATCCGGCTTACTAGCTAGCGGATCCACCAGTTACATGATTATATACTAATTATGTTAGATTGTGATACTAAGTAGCCTCGTCGTAGGCCTAGCGTGTTATCCACAAGTTTAGTTTTTCTTACGATATGAGTATCGGTATCGGGCTATTAATTCTTATGTTTAGTTTGTCTTACGATACAGATATTCACATCAAATCGAGCATGAATCGTTACTTTGTTGATCGTACATGGATGTACAAACGACAACACGAGAGCAGAATTGGTGTGAGTGACGATTTTCAGGCAGGTGTGGAAGTATTTCTTAAGTATGCCATGAGCAAAACTCAGTACATGGACGATAACAAAATCAAGTGTCCATGTGTTAATTGTCACAATAGACGTTTCGAAGAAGTGATGACTGTGAGAGATCATTTGACCCGTAAGGGTTTCGTACGTGATTACGGCCTGTGGTCATCGCAAGGTGAATTATATTCAGAAAGATAGGCTGCAGAAGCTGGTACTTATGCTTTTGATGATAATGCTGCAACGGATGTCCTCGAAGACGACGGATGCTCTGTGGATTATGGAGACATGCAGAACCTTGCACGAGATATGGTGTATGCTGCGGCAGGGCCTAATTTTGATCCGGAGGATCCTAATCCCGAGGCAAAGGAGTTCTATGATATGTTTAAGGACGCAGATACTCCTCTATATCCTGGTTGTGAGACTCATTCCGCACTGTCAGTGACGATGCGGTTGTTGAACATAAAGTCTGATTTTAACTTGCCACAAGCTTGCTATGATCGGATCACACAATTAACTAATGAGGTGTTACCGAAGGAATCAAAAGAGCTCCCAAGAAACTTCTACAAGTCAAAGATGATGGTCCGACAACTGGGACTGGGGTACGAGAAGATAGATTGCTGTCGCAACGGATGCATGTTGTATTACAAAGAGAATTGCGTATTAGAAAGTTGTTGGTTCTGTAATGCGGATCGTTACAAGACAGTACAGGGAAAAGGAAAGTCAACTAGAAAACGACGTCCTTACAAGTATATGCATTACTTGTCGATCACGAAGCGCTTACAGAGGATGTATATGTCTCTGAATACAGCAGAACACATGACGTGGCACAGTGAAGATCGCATAAAGGACGAAGGAGAATTGTCACATCCTTCGGATGGGGAGGCGTGGAAATATTTTAATTTGTGTCATCCAGATTTTGCTGCAGAGCCTAGAAATGTACGCCTGGCGCTATGTTCTGATGGCTTCGCCCCTTTCGGACAGTCGGGATCTCAATACTCATGCTGGCCGGTCATTCTTACCCCTTACAATCTGCCACCATGGATGTGTATGAAGACTCCTTATATGTTCTTGACAGCTATCATACCCGGTCCCAAAAATCCGACAAAGAACATCGATATATATTTACAGCCGTTGGTGGATGAGCTGAAACAGTTGTGGGAGATCGGCGTCACGACCTATGATATTTTCAGAAAACAAAACTTTCAGATGAGAGCTTCACTCATGTGGACAATCAATGATTTTCCAGCATACGGTATGCTGTCGGAATGGAGTACGCACGGCAACATGTCTTGTCCGATATGTATGGAAAATAGTAAGGCGTTCCGCCTTAGACATGGAGGAAAAACTTCTTTCTTTGACTGTCACCGTCAATTTCTGCCAACGAGACATCCTTGGCGAAAGAACAAGGACGCGTTCAGATATGGAAAACAATAATTTTCTGAACCTCCTGCCAGATTGTCGGGATACGATATTTGGGAAGATGTAAAGGAATTGCCCACCGCAATGGAAGATCCATCGAACAATCGTGTCGAGGGGTTCGGACAAAGCCATAACTGGACCAAACGGAGTATCTTCTGGGACTTGCCTTATTGGAAAGATAATCTTATTAGGCATAATCTTGATGTCATGCATATCGAAAAGAATGTGTTCGATAATGTCTTCAATACCGTTATGGATATTAAAGGAAAGACGAAGGACAATCCAAAAGCAAAATAAGACATGGCCGAGATATGCAAACGTCATAATCTAAACTTGATACAAAAGGGAGCTGGTGGACAAGTAACTAAGCCGATAGCGCCATACGCATTGAGCAAGGAAGATAGATTAATAATCTGCAAGTGGATATCTACTTTAAGATTTCCCGACGGCTATGTGTCGAATTTGTCTAGATGCGTTGATCTCAATGAACGCAAGCTAACAGGAATGAAGAGTCACGACTGCCACGTGTTTATGAAAAGATTACTGCCCATTGCGTTGAGAGAGTTGTTGCCTTCTGCTGTATGGGTTCCGTTGGCCGAGCTGTCTACATTCTTCAGGGATATCTGTTCAACTAAGCTCACGGTGCAACATATGATACAACTTGAGGAGAAGATTGTCTTAACAATTTACAAGTTAGAGAAAATATTTCCACCGGGTTTCTTCGACAGTATGGAGCATCTACCGATTCATCTAGCATACGAAGCCCGTGTCGGTACATCTGTTCATTATCGATGGATGTACCCCTTTGAAAGGTAAATAAAAATCGATATAATTTAAATGGATTTTACAATTCATTGTTAATTCTCAAGATAATTTGTCTCTCTAGGTATCTACATCATCTAAAGAAGAAAGTTGGCAACAAGGCTCATATAGAGGCTTCGATATGCGAAGCATATCTTATCGAGGAGGTGTCAAACTTTTGCTCCATTTATTTCGATACTCATGTTGAGACAAATCGAAATAGACCTCAAAGGAATGACGAAGACGTTGAGGAAGGAGGTATATTCAATTTAAGGGGCAAGCCTATTGGGGCTAGTAAGAAACGGTGGTTGAGTGACGATGAGTATGATGCCGCTCACCGATATGTCTTGTTAAATTGTGACATACAAGAAGTGAGAGATTTGGAGAAGTAAGTGACTACACCTCGTTATAATCTCTAATTTGGTGAGGTAAGTGACTACACTAATTTTTATTCTCTCTAACAGTGTATTTAGAGATGAAGTCAAAATAAAGACACCCGATATTACCGATGAGGGACTTCAAAGAGAGGTTGATTTTACCTTTCCGTCATAGTTTCGAGATTACGTAAGTAACTGAGATAATATGTTATGCGGCTACCATTTAAATATATATATGCAACTAAAACATTTAAAGTTTACAGGTTTTATTAGCTGAACTAAGTACATTCACAAATGAGAGCATTCGTTATTTGTCATTGGGACCGAAGAAGCATGCAAAGACTTGGCCCGGCTATGTCGTTAATGGCTTCAAGTTTAAGACAACTCAACATCCTATAAATGCCGAATTTCTCAATGACGGCTTCAGTACGAAGGATTCTGGTGTTTGCATAAGAGGCACAATCTATGACGACGAGCCGAACTTTGACTATTATGGAGTGCTTCGGGATATTGTAGAATTACAATATAGTGCCCCATTTGATATGCATATTGTTATGTTCAAATGTGAGTCGTTCGATACGACACCAAATATCGGTTGGAGAATCGATAAACAATTTGGATTCGTCGATATAAATCATCGCAGGAGGTATAGAGGGTCCGACACGTTTGCGATAGCAAGTCAGGCTGTTCAAGTCTACTATACAAGCTACCCAAGGCGTCGTAGAGATCGCTTTGACTGGTGGGCAGTATGCAAGATTAAATCTAGAAATACATTCAACGTTGGAGACCCAGCATACCAAGAGGACCAGATCGAAAAGCCCCAATACTTGGGACAACAGTCTTGTGACATGGATGTTGAATTAGAGGTTGATATACCTCTTGCTGATGAAAATAGAGGGGAGGAAGAGGTTGATATACAAGACTTAGATGTCAACCAGGGGAGAAAGAGGCGTCTTGTCCCAAGTATTGAGACTGAAGAAGAAGAAGAAGAAGAAGAAGAAGAAGAACTTTATGAGGATGAGGATGAGGATACAGATGAATTCGACGATGAGGATGAGGATGATGATGATGATGAGGCCGAGGCCGAGGAAGAGGACGATGACGATGATTAAATATCGCTATATTTCAGTTGTATCTTGAAGCACCCAATATCTAGTCTCGAATCCTAAATTACCCTATTACATTTGGATTTACAATTACAAGTCTAGTGGAACACAAGATGCCCTTTCATCAAAAGTTACAAGAATTGTACTTTGTTGTATTGGTGCGTGATTTTATCAGATTTTGTGTATCTAGCTTTTATTCGTACTTCACTTCTGATTGTAATATTTATTTCAGTTTGGGATATTTGCGTATTATTGTATGAGTTTCTTTTTGCAGATGGCACTCCTAGGCCTACTCGTCTGGGCGGCACTCATCGCCCTGCTGCTGGTATGGATATGTTTAGTTTTATATTCATTTATAAATCTATGTTGTCGGTATTTTGTTTATGTGTTCTATTTACAGGGCATGGTTGCGAGCACCCGTACTGGTGGTGCTGGCCGTGGTCGTGGCGGTAACGGCGGCGGTGGTGGTGGTGGTCGTGGGCGTGGGCGTGGGCGTGGTGGTACTGGTCGTGGTCGCCAGCCGCATTCCCCGGATGTGACCTCTGATCCCGACTTGGAGAGCCCGGACACAGGCTCTTCCCGCCGTCATTCTTCCTCGGAGCCACCGACATCGTCGTCGAGGCCTGTGACTCCATCCGCTAGCGGATCCGTTCCGCCACCGGATGTACCAGCAGATGCAGCAGCAGATGCAGCAGGGGGCCCAGCAGTTACTGCAGGGTGGGCCTCGGAGTACCCCGGGATTCAGTTTCATCCTGTTACCGGGGAGTACATGCGCGAACCCGCGGATCCCCCGACGCCACCAGAGAGGCTGGTGGGCGAGTTCCGACGAGAGCTATGGCCCGCTGGTGAATCGTAAGTAAATTTAAGTTAATTTATTAAATTTGTTTCATTTATTCAAGTTAATAATTCAGTCGTTGCTTCTTTATAGGTTTTTCCCGTGGGATGCTGCCCGGATTCTAGGGCGCATTATCCGGGATAACTACCATGGCCCCTACCTCAATTTTTCTGAGGTGCCTCAGGACATGAAGTACGTCTGGCTCGACGAGATGAGGGTATAAATCCGTCGGTGAATTATTAATTATTCTTTAAATCATTAAATTTTTTATTACGTGATATTTGAATTTGTATGTCAGAGGACGTTCTGGTGGCCCCCCCATCGCGAGGAGGCGATCCGCAGGACCTACAAAGCCGCCGCCGGGAAGAAGATACGGGATGCGGTGTACGACCTTCGTACGGCGCATACGAGGAAGGACTGGATCCGGGCGGAGTACTATGAGCAGATGTTGGAGAAGATGGATACTCCGCAGTTCAAGCTGAAATCGGAGAAAGCTAAGGCTAATCGACAGGCCGCGGGTCTGCATACGGGGGGATCAAGGCCCCACGCATCGACGCGTGCAGATTTGGTGAGATAGCGCAAATTCAAATTCATTCTATTATTTAATTTCGTACTGTTAATATACGAAGTTAATTAAATTCTACGTATGCAGGCCCAACGGGCGGTGAAGCAGGGGAAAGAGGCGGAGACGGTCACCGCTCACGATGTATTCGTGCATACGCACAAGAGGCGGAAGGACGGGAGCTTCGTCGACGCGAGGGCCGAGGAGACTGATGTAAGTACTTACGTTTATGAGATTTATGTTAGAAATATAATTATTGTTAAGTTAATTAGATAAACTTAGGATTCAGACTATAACTTAGGGAAACATAGGATTTAGATTATAACTTAGGAAAACTTATAGTATAAACACATTCATTGGATAGGCTGCGTATCGTGAGGCACTTAGTCGGCTTGAGATCGAGCCCCCTTCCGAGAATGTCGGCGAAACGACGCCCACCCAGACGCACTCTTCTATGGCCGCTCGCTACGAGGACGTGTTCGTAGAATCCGTCGGCGGCGTTAGGAAAGGGCGCGTCTACGGCTTAGGTTCCATGGCGCCCTCGTTGCAGCCGTCCTCGAGATATCCACCGCCTCCGCCTCCCCCAGCGCCCCCGGTTGACGATGTGAGGGCGCAGCTTGCGACTCTGACCTCCGCGGTGTCAGATTTGCGGGCGATAGTGTTGGGGCGCTATCCGTCTGCTCCCGGTCCGTCTGCTTCCGGTCCGTCTGCTGGTGCTCCCGGTTCATCTGGTGGTGCTCCCGGTCCGTCTACTGCTGCTGCCGGTGCTTCGGATCGACCTGGTCCTTCTTCCCCCGGACGGCTTTCGTTTAACCGCTCTGCG
This sequence comes from Iris pallida, assembly GCA_029216955.1. Classification (NCBI taxonomy): domain Eukaryota; kingdom Viridiplantae; phylum Streptophyta; class Magnoliopsida; order Asparagales; family Iridaceae; genus Iris; species Iris pallida. The sequence continues at coordinate 28,269,386 of JANAVB010002199.1, read as the reverse complement.
GACGCCCGCATCGTATCGGATAACACCATCTTGACGCTCCTTGACATGTTGTCGCCAGAGCAGCTACGCGCGCTTCCAGACCATGTCTTGTCCCAAGTGCCGACACACACGGTGGAGGAGTACATACGCAAAGCGGATGCGGCGGCACGAGCACGAGACGATCCGACGGACGGGGTTTGATTTTGTTTATGTTGTTGGTTTTGTAGACATTTGGATACATTGTATGTTCGGATATTTTTTTTATGTTTGGATAATTTAATGTTGGATATTGGATATATTGTGTTGGTAATATTTTGTTGGATATTGGTGTACGTTGGATATTGGTGTCGGATATGGATATTTTGCATATGGATATATGGTGTTGGATATTGGATACGTTGGATATTCGTGTTGGATATGGATATATGGTGTTGTATATGGATATTTTGCATGTTTGATATTGTGTTGGATGTGTTGTATAAACAGGAAAGAGTCTGTTTGCAGTATTTTTTTTCAAAAATTAGAAGTTAGCGACGGGCTGGCGACCACTCAGCGACGGATAGTCCGTCGCTAACTGGAGAAACTGAGGTTAGCGACGGAGTGGCGACGTAAAAACCGTCGCTACCTGGAGCATTTCAATAAAGCGACGGATTGGCGACGGACGATCCGTCGACCTGGTGCTGTTTGATGTCCATAAATTTTAGCTTTCGCGACGGATTGGCGACTAACTTACGGCAGACTGGCGACAAAGTCCCGACGGACTATCCGTCGCTAACTGTAGGAATTTAATGTATCGACGGATTGGCGACGTAATATCCGTCGCTACCTGGAGAATTTTACATTGAGCGACGGTTTAGCGACGGAATGTCCGTCGACCTGGTTCTGTTTGATGTCCATAAATTTTGCAGTTAGCGACGGATGTTTTGTCGCTAATACGACGCTAATCCGTCGTACACCTCGGCGGATTAGCGACGGCATAACGACGACCTGCCGTATAAAAAAATCTCTGATACGCTTTTACCGACAAATTTACGACGGATTAGCGACGGATATTGCGTATCAGAAAATCACTGATACGGTTTTGCCGACTCTTTAGCGACGGAGTTTTCCGTCGCTAACCCTATATCCTGATACATGTTTTGACGAAAGCTAGTCGGTAATCCGTCGCTATATATATTTAAATGCGCCGACGGTATTCCGTCGCTAAGTCGTCGCTGAGCGACGGAGTAGCGACGGATATGTTTTAGCGACGAGGTTATTCCCGACGGCTGTTTTACCAAAATATCCGTCGGTAATCCGTCGGTATTTATTTTTGGCGACGGACTACCGACGGATAAGGCCGTCGGTAAATCCATGTATTTTGGTAGTGAAATGTATAGAAAATGTACATATATCTGTCTCATTAACACACCTGGAGTTAGAGCATATACTGCTTGCCTCCAAGCTTCAAGTACATGCGGATACACTCTTTCATTTTCTTTCTCTTTCAGCGGTATGTTATTCTTCATGTGATAATAGCAATAGCTATGGTAATCATTAGGAAACACTTTAGGGACTTCAAAAATTAGACCGGTGCCTTGATCCGAAAGAAAAACAATACGCCTACTACATCCAACAACATTCTTTAGATTTCTAAGGAACCATTCCCAATTGTCACCATCTTCGCCTGAGACTATACCGTATGCAAGAGGGTAGAACTGTTGGTTACCATTCTTCGCTGTAGCAGACATCAAACATCCTCTAAACCTCCCTGTAAGGAAAGTAGCATCCAAATATAGCATTGGGCGACAATATTGAAAGCCTTCTATGCAAGTCCCATATGAAAGAAAAAGTCGCTCAAACCTCATTGATGAATCATCTTTCTGGAAGTCGATAACGGAACCATTATTGGTTTCCTTTACCTTGTTGACATACCAACACAAGTCACTGTAAGATCTAACATCATCTCCGTACATTTCCTGGTGCACCAGCCTAATTTCGTGGTATGCCTGTCCATATGTAACAGATAAACCGTAGTCGACCTTGAAATCATCGACAACAGATTTTGCGGACTTTTTAGGATGCATCCGAACAATGTCACTAACCAAACTTTTCACAAACTTTGCTGGAACAACCAGATTACCTTTATCCATATAGCCAGCTCCACAATTATGTTCTCCCACATACCTCTTCACCTCAAAAATTTGATTATCTTTCGAAATAGATATAGCATGGAAGCTCCACAAACAAGCATGTGTCTTGTAATTCTTGCAGCAAACAGTATACCTCCCCGGCTCAGATTTCAAAATGTGGAATGGATGACGAGATTCAAAATATACCTTTCTAACAGCATTCCTAACTTCTTCAACACCATTTAGAAAAATCTGACCAACACCAGTAATTGATCCAGGCCACATATCCGATTTCCTCTTCTTTACTGTCTCAGTTGAGCCCTCATAAAATTGTACTACTCGTTTGTCCTTTACAGTAGGAGAACATCTACTCAAAGAACTAGAGGAGGAAGACGAAGGTCCCATGTGAAAGCTTTGACAAGGAAAAGATGTTGATAAAGAACATGGAGAGTATATTTGCTCCACAAATAGATCAAAACTCACATCATGAGTACCGTTAAAACCACCAACCAATGAGCGAAGCCAAAAATCACTTTCAATATACAGTTCAGTCCCATCAGAGTGCAAAAACCTGAAACGGAAGGAAAGTGGATCCAAAGAAGTCCATCGATCTGTAACATCCAGTTTTCCAGATGAGGGTAATTTTGAAATTTTATAATTATAATTATTATTTAATGATATTTATTTCATATTATGATTTTTAGTGATTTTTAAATTATTTTAAACTATTTAAATTCATGACTTGTGGTTTTGACGTTTTGCTAGTGAAACCCTAGAGACTGTTTGACCTATAGCCTAACTATGTGATTATGATATTTTAATGTCATTTTTGGCCTAAGGATATTTTTTGCATTTGACCTCTTTGAATTATTTTGATATCATTTTATTATTTATGATATTGTTTTGGGGTTATTTGAGTCGGGTTCGAATTTCAACTCAATCCGACTTGAAACGGGAACCCGGGGGTAGTTTGACTCTAGTGGGACCCACACACTAGTTAGGCATAGCCCACATGATATCACTACCAAAATAACCAACTTTAGCGACGGCCACATCCGTCGCTCATCCGTCGGTAACATAAATTACCGACGGAATAGCGACGGATATTTGATGAAAATGGCCGTCGGGAAATACGTCGTCGCTAAAATTTGTCCGTCGCTAAGCCGTCGGACAAATGATTAACCGACGGACTAGCGACTGATTACCGACGGTTGCCTTTCAATGGTTTAGCGACGGATTAGCGACTTGTTCCCGTCGGTTTACATGCCATATAATATTAAAATATCCGTCGCTAAGCCGTCGTAAATAGGTCGGTAAAAGCGTATCAGAGAGGTTCCTGATACGCAAAATCAGTCGCTATTCCGTCGCCATTCCGTCGTTAACCTCGACGTTATAGCGACGGATTAGCGACGGGTAGGGCGTCGGCCTGGTTCTGGAAAGCTTCCATATTTCCAGAACCATGTCGACGGATAATGGGTCGCTAAGCCGTCGCTAGTCCGTCGTCATCCTCGACAGATTAGCAACGGATTAGCGACCCACTATCCGTCGCTAAGTCTCAGGAAACCTACCATATTTCCAGAACCATGTCGACGGATTTGCCGTCGCTAGATAGTCGATATTCCGTCGCTAATATTCCAGTTAGCGACGGAAGTTCCGTCACTAGTTCGTCGCTAGCTCGTCGCTACCTGCAAATTTATTTCAACCAGTTAGCGACGGATTCGCCGTCGCTAGGTAGTCGCTAGGTGGTCGCTAACTGTAAAATATTTATATCACCCAGTTAGCGACGGATATTCCGTCGCTCGTCCGTCGGTAACTGCAGATATTTATATAACCCAGTTAGCAACGGATTTGCCGTCGCTAGTTAGTCGCTCATCGGTCGCTAAAAGATATATCCGTCGCTAGTTAGTCGCTAGTCCGTCGCTAAATGCAACATTAATTAAAAAAAATTACAGAAACATTCTATTTCCTTTTCGTAAATATTACACATATCCATAATATCCAATATCCAAACATCCATGTACGATCAACAAATATCCAAATATCCAAATTCATAATATCCAATATCAAACAGAAATATCCAAACATCTATGTACAAATATCCAAACACAAATACACAAATTCATAATATCCAAACATTCATGTACGCTTCCAAAATATCCAGAATTCAAAATCCAAAAACAGTACAAATATCCAAAAACAGTACAAATATCATTGAGATGGATCGCGTCGTCGTCTCGGCGCCGCCTCGGCTCTGCGGATGTACTCTTCCACCATGTACGCCGGCACCTGGGACAACACATGCTCTGGAAGCGTGCGGAGCTGCTCTGGCGACATCAAGTCCATGAGCCCAATGAGCGCAGTATCCGGTACCAGGCGGACCTCGGCAGAACGGTCAAATGAATAACGTCCAGGGTCGGAAGGACCGGCAACCGCACTAGACGTACCGGGAGCAGACGGATCTGGACCGGGAGCAGAAGAAGGACGCGGAAGGCGCTCCAGCACATCTGACATTAGACTCCGCATTTCCGATATATCGGAGGTGAGAGTCGCAAGCTGCGTCCTCATATCGTCCGACGGGGGCGCGGGAGGAGGCGGGGGCGGTGGATATCTCGGAGTTGCGCCCTGCAACGACGCCGCCATGGAACCTACGCCGTAGATGCGCCCTTTATTAAAGCCGCCGACAGACTCTACGAACACGTCGTCGTAGCGAGCGGCCATAGAAGAGGGCGTCTGGGTGGGCGTCGTTTCGCCGACAACCTCGGCAGGGGGCTCAATCTGACTAAGGGCCTCACGATATGCAGCCTATCCAATGAATGTGTTTATACTATAAGTTTTCCTAAGTTATAATCTAAATCCTATGTTTCCCTAAGTTATAATTTGAATCCTACGTTCACCTAATTAAGTTAGCAATAATTATATTTCTAATATAAATCTCATAAACGTAATTACTTACATCAGTCACCTGGGCCCTCGCGTCGACGAAGCTTCCGTCTGCCCGCCTCTTGTGTGTATGCAGGAATACATCGTAGGCGGTGACCGACTCCGGCTCTATCCCCTCCTTTACCGCCCGTTGTGCCTGCATACGAAATATACGTCGAATTTAATTAACTACGTATATTAATAGTACCGAATTTAATAGTGAAATGAATTTGCGGTATCTCACCAAATCTGCACGCGTCGCTGCGTGGGGCTTTGAACCTCCCGTATGCAGACCAGCGGCCTGTCTGCTCGCCTTCGCTTTCTCTGATTTCTCCCTGTACTGAGCAGTATTCATCTTATCCAACATCTGCTCGTAGTACTCCTCCCGGAGCCACTTCTTCCTCGAATGCGCCGTACGAACGTCGTACACCGCATCCCGTATCTTCTTCCCGGCGGCGGCTTTGTAGGCCTTGCGAATCAACTCCTCGCGATGGGGGGGCCACCAGAACGTCGTCTGACATACAAATTAAATTATCACGTAATTAAAAAATTAGTGGATTAAAGAATAATTAATAATTAACCAAAAGATATATATATATATACCTTCATCTCCTCGAGCCAGACGTACTGCATGTTCTGAGGCACCTCAGAAAAATTGAGGTAGGGGCCATGGTAGTTTTCCCGGATAATTTGCCCGAGTATCCGGGCAGCATCATACGGGAAAAACCTACAAAGAAGCAAAGACTGGATTATTAACTTGAATAAATGAAACAAATTTAATAAATTAACTTAAATTTACTTACGTATCACCCGCGGGCCATAGCTCTCGTCGGTTCTCGCCTATCGGCCTCTCTGGAGGCGTCGGAGGATCCGCGGGTCCGCGGATGTACTCACCGGTAGCAGGATGAAGCTGAATCCGGGGGTACTCCGGAGCCCACCCTGCAGTAACTGATGGTGTACCCGCTGGTGCATCCGGGGGCGGAACGGATCCGCTAGCGGATGGAGTCTCAGGCCTCGATGAAGATGAAGGTAGCGCAGAGATAGATCGACGGCGGGAAGAGTCTGTGGCCGGGCTCTCCAGGTCGGGATTGGAGGACTCTATATCCGGGGAATGTGGAAGGCGACCACGACCGCTACCACCACGACCGCTACCACCACGTCCACGGCCAGTGCCGCTACCACCACGCCCACCACGGCCAGTACCGCCACCACCAGCACCACCACGGCCACGGCCACTGCCGCTACCAGCAGCACGAGTGGTAGTAACCATGACCTGTAAATAGAACACATAAATATAATTAACAATATAGAAGTATAAATGAATATAAAACTGAACTAAAATATATATACCAGCAGCAGGGCGGCGAGTGCCGTCAAGACAATGAGAACTAAGAGTGCCATCTGTAAAAAGAAAATCATACAATAAGTAGATAATCGAACGACAAAAACATAAACTGAAATAAGAATGTGTCCGTCTAAACTGAATTCACTAAGTTAGTTGTAAGTGCTTCTAATATATACCGATATTTAATCTAATCATCGTTATCGTCCTCGTCCTCATCGTCATCGTCATCGTTCTCATCCTCATTCTCATCGTCGACTTCATCTATATCATCATCCTCATCGTCGACTTCATCTGTATCATCATCCTCATCCTCATCCTCATCCTCTTCTTCTTCTTCTTCTTCTTCTTCTTCTTCTTCTTCTTCTTCTTCTTCTTCTTCTTCTTCTTCTTCTTCTACTTCTTCTTCAGGCTCAATACTTGGGACAAGACGCCTCTTTCTCCCCTGGTTGACAGCTAAGTCTTGTATATCAACCTCTTCCTCCCCTCTATTTTCCTCAGCATGAGGTATATCGACATCTTCCACGTCCATGGTATCCGACTGTTGTCCCATGTATTGGGGCTTCTCGATCTGGTCCTCTTGGTATGCTGGGTCTCCAACGTTGAATGTATTTCTAGATTTAATCTTGCATACTGCCCACCAGTCAAATCGATCTCTACGACGCCTTGGGTAGCTTGTATAGTAGACTTGAACAGCCTGACTTGCTATCGCAAACGTGTCGGACCCTCTATACCTCCTGCGATGATTTATATCGACGAATCCAAATTGTTTATCGATTCTCCAACCGATATTTGGTCTCGTATCGAACCACTCACATTTGAACATCACAATATGCATATCATATGGGGCACTATATTGTAAATCTACAATCTTCCGAAGCACTCCATAATAGTCAAAGTCCGGCTCGTCGTCATAGATGGTGCCTCTTATGCAAACACCAGAATTCTTGGTATCGAAGCCGTCATTGAGAAATTCGGCATTTATAGCATGCTGAGTTGACTTAAACTTGAAGCCATTAACGACATAGCCTGACAAAGTCTTTGCATGCTTCTTCGGTCCCAATGCCAAATAACGAATGCTCTCATTTATGAGTGTTATTTCAGGCAATAAAACCTGTAAACATGTATTGATAATTTAAATATTTTAGCTGCATATATTTTAATGGTAGCCGCATAACATATTATCTCAGTTACTTACGTATTTACGAAACCAGAACGGAAAGGTACAATCAACCTCTCTTTGAAGTCCCTCATCTGTAATATATGGTGTCCTCATTTTGACTTCACCTCTAAATACACTGTTAGAGAGAATAAAAATAAGTGTAGTCACTTAATTCACCAAATTAGAGATTATAACGAGGCGTAGTCACTTACTTCTCCAAATCTCTCACTTCTTGTATGTCACAATTTAACAAGACATATCGGTGAGCGGTATCATACTCATCGTCGGTCAACCACCGTTTCTTACTAGCCCCAATAGGCTTGCCCCTTAAATTGAATATACCTCCATCCTCAACGTCTTCTTCATTCCTTTGAGGTCTATTTCGATTTGTCTCGACATGAGTATCAAAATAAATGGAGCAGAAATTTGACACCTCCTCGATAAGATATGATTCGCATATCGAAGCCTCTATATGAGCCTTGTTGCCAACTTTCTTCTTTAGATGGTGTAGGTACCTAAAGAGACAAATTATCTTGAGAATTAACAATGAATTGTAAAATCCACTTAAATTTCACTTAAATTATATCGATTTTTATTTACCTTTCAAAGGGGTACATCCATCGATAATGAACAGATGCACCGACACGGGCTTCGTATGCTAGATGAATCGGTAGATGCTCCATGCTGTCGAAAAAGCCCGGTGGAAATATTTTCTCTAACTTGCAGATTGTTAAGACGATCTTCTCCTCAAGTTGTACCATATGTTGCACCGTCAGCTTAGTTGAACAGATATCCCTGAAGAATGTAGACAGCTCGGCCAACGGAACCCATACAGCAGAAGGCAACAACTCTCTCAAAGCAATGGGCAGTAATCTTTCCATAAACACGTGGCAGTCGTGACTCTTCATTCCCGTTAGCTTGCGTTCATTGAGATCAACGCATCTAGACAAATTCGAAACATAGCCATCGGGAAATCTTAAATTAGATATCCACTTGCAGATTATTAATCTATCTTCCTTGCTCAATGTGTATGGCGCTATAGGCTTACTTAATTGTCCACCAGCACCCCTTTGTATCAAGTTCAGATGAGGACGCTTGCATATCTCGGCTATGTCTTGTCTTGCTTTTGGATTGTCCTTCGTCTTTCCTTTAATATCCATGACGGTATTGAAGACATTATCGAACACGTTCTTTTCGATATGCATGACATCAAGATTATGCCTTATAAGATTATCTTTCCAATAAGGCAAGTCCCAGAAGATACTCCGTTTGGTCCAGTTATGGCTTTGTCCGAACCCCTCGACACGATGGTTCGATGGATCTTCCATTGCGGTGGGCAATTCCTTTACAGCTTCCCAAATATCGTATCCCGAAAATCTGGCAGGAGGTTGAGAAAATTCTTGTTTTCCATATCTGAACGCGTCCTTATTCTTTCTCCAAGGATGGGTTGCGGGCAGAAATTGACGGTGACAGTCAAAGAAAGAAGTTTTTCCTCCATGCCTAAGGCGGAACGCCTTACTATTTTCCATGCATATCGGACAAGACATGTTGCCGTGCGTACTCCATCCCGACAGCATACCGTATGCTGGAAAATCATTGATTGTCCAAATGAGTGAAGCTCTCATCTGAAAGTTCTGTTTTCTGAAAATATCATAGGTCGTGACGCCGATCTCCCACAGCTGTTTCAGCTCATCCACCAACGGCTGTAAATATATATCGATGTTCTTCGTCGGATTTTTAGGACCGGGTATGATAGCTGTCAGAAACATATAAGGAGTCTTCATACACATCCATGGTGGCAGATTGTAAGGGGTAAGAATGACCGGCCAGCATGAGTACTGAGATCCCGACTGTCCGAAAGGGGCGAAGCCATCAGCACATAGCGCCAGGCGTACATTTCTAGGCTCTGCAGCAAAATCTGGATGACACAAATCAAAATGTTTTCACGCCTCTCCATCCGAAGGATGTGACAATTCTCCTTCGTCCTTTATGCGTTCTTCGCTGTGCCACGTCATTTGTTCTGCTGTATTTAGAGACATATACATCCTCTGCAAGCGCTTCGTGATCGACAAGTAATGCATATACTTGTAAGGACGTCGTTTTCTAGTCGACTTTCCTTTTTCCTGTACTGGCTTGTAACGATCCGCATTACAGAAGCTGCAACTTTCTGATACGCAATTCTCTTTGTAGTACAACATGCATCTGTTGCGACAACAATCTATCTTCTCGTACCCCAGTCCCAGTTGTCGGACCATCATCTTTGACTTGTAGAAGTTTTTTGGTAGCTCTTTTGATTTCTTCGGTAACACCTCCTTGATTACTTCTGTGATCCGATTATAGCAAGCTTGTGGCAAGTTAAAATCAGACTTTATGTTCAACAACCGCATCGTCACTGACAGTGCGGAATGAGTCTCACAACCAGGATATAGAGAAGTATCTGCGTCCTGAAACATGTCATAGAACTCCTTCGCCTCGGGATTAGGATCCTCCGGATCAAAATTAGGTCCTGCCGCATCATACACCATATCTCGTGCAAGGTTCTGCAGATCTCCATAATCAACAGAGCATCCGTGGTCTTCGATGACATCCGTTACAGCATTATCATCAAAAGCATAAGTAGCAGCTTCCGCAGCCTGTCTTTCCGAATATAGTTCACCTTGCGATGACCACAGGCCGTAATTACGTACGAAACCCTTACGGGTCAAATGATCTCTCACAGTCACCACTTCTTCGTAACGTCTATTGTGACATTTAACACATGGACACTTAATTTTGTTACCGTCCATGTACTGAGCTTTGCTCATTGCATAATTAAGAAATACTTCCACGCCTGCCTGAAAATCGTCACTCACACCAATTCTACTCTCGTGTTGCCGTTTGTACATCCATGTACGATCAACAAAATAACGACTCATCCTCAATTTGGATGTGAAAATCTGTATCGTAAGACAAACTAAACATAAGAATAGCCCGATACCGATACTCATAAATTTGGATTAGGGTTAGGATGTTAGATATAAGTGAACTAGGTGATGTAGAGTACAATATAGGGAACTGTGAATGGACTGAAAGTTGCACATGAGAAGGTTCAATGAAGGGCCCATAAATGGGTTCACATGATAAGTTAGTAAGAATCCACATCACTATACATACTCCCCCATCTCAGGAGTGTGTCTGGCTCCTATTTAAAACAGCACAGGTCACAACATGTCCAGAATAGCAAAACAGAGCTCTACAATGTATATCGGTATCGGACTATTCCTACGAGTATTGGTATCGGCGATATCAATACTCGTGTGAATAGGAGATTGCAATATAAGTCTAAGCTATCTAGCTAACATGTATACTTGCATTTACATTGTATCATAACTTGTATCTAGTTACCTTGCTAATCATGTATATACTCTTAACATATATGTGAAGACACTATACTAACATGTATTTAAATCAAGGTTCAAAGTATCGGTATCGGAATCGGTATCGGACTATATATTCCTACGAGTATTGGCATCGGCGATATCAATACTCGTGTGAATAGGAGATTGCAATATAAGTCTAAGCTATCTAGCTAACATGTATACTTGCATTTACATTGTATCATAACTTGTATCTAGTTACCTTGCTAATCATGTATATACTCTTAACATATATGTGAAGACACTATACTAACATGTATTTAAATCAAGGTTCAAAGTATCGGTATCGGAATCGGTATCGGACTATATATTCCTACGAGTATTGGCATCGGCGATATCAATACTCGTGTGAATAGGAGATTGCAATATAAGTCTAAGCTATCTAGCTAACATGTATACTTGCATTTACATTGTATCATAACTTGTATCTAGTTACCTTGCTAATCATGTATATACTCTTAACATATAGGTGAAGATACTATACTAACATGTATTTAAATCAAGGTTCAAAGTATTGGTATCGGAATCGGTATCGGACTATATATTCCTACGAGTATTGGCATCGGCGATATCAATACTCGTGTGAATAGGAGATTGCAATATAAGTCTAAGCTATCTAGCTAACATGTATACTTGTATTTACATTGTATCATAACTTGTATCTAGTTACCTTGCAATATAAGTCTAAGCAATCTAGTATTGGTATCGGCGATATCGGTAGTATCGACGGTATCGGATCGAAGTATCGGATTTTTTTGGTATTGAAAAACAAATAATTATTAATAAATTATTTACATTTAAAAACATATAATTTATACATTTAGGCATAATTTTAAGTGTTTTAAGTATTATTTCTTAGTAGTTTTGAAATTAAATGAAATTAAATTAAATGAAATAGTATTATTTCTTAGGATCGGGACATGCCAAACCGTATCCGTATCGGGGAATGCAACCCATTCCCCACCCCCCCGACCCCCCTGCCCCCATTCAACACCCCCCCCCCCCCCCCCCGACCCCCCTGCCCTCTCCATTACCCACCCCCCCCGACCCCCCCTGCCCCCATTCCCCACCCCCCCCCGACCCCCCTGCCCTCTCCACCCCCCACCCCCCCCCGACCCCCCTGTCCCCATTCCCGATCCCCCCCCCCGACCCCCCTGCCCTCTCCACCCCCCCACCCCCCGACCCCCCTGCCCCCATTCCCACCCCCCCGACCCCCCGACCCTCATTCCCCACCCCCCCACCCCCTGCCCCCATTCCCCACACCACCCCCGACCCCCTGACCCCATTCACCATCCACCCCGCCCTCTCCACCCCCCGCGAAGCCGACCCCCCCCCCCCACTCCCCCCCCGGCCCCAAAACCCAAAATTAGAGAAAGAGAGAGAGAGAGAGAGAGAGAGAGAGAGAGATACCTGGTAGAGAGAGAGAGAGAGCCGCGAGAGAGAGAGAGAGAGAGCCGCGCGCGAGAGAGAGAGAGCCGCGAGAGAGAGAGAGTTTTGGGGGGAATGAAAAATTCCCTCCCGTCGGTTCAATTTAAGTTAGGGCACAGAACCTAGCGACGGAATAAATTAGTCGCTAAACCGTCGCCAATTAAAAGGTGTTTTCCGACGGATATATCCGTCGCCAGTTAGTCGCTAAAGTTTCCGCCAATGTTTTAAAGATTTTGCCGCCAACATTTGCGACGAATAAGCGACGAAAAAGAATCCGTCGCTAACGTTCGTCGACTTAGCGACGGAAACCCGACAAATTTTTACATTTAAAATTGGAAAAAATTATGTTATGTTGTCTGTCGCTAATCCGTCGCTAAGATGTCGGAAACCGGTCGCTATTAGCGACGGAATCCGTCCGTCGCTAAACTTCCGTCGGTAAAGTGGGGTATTTTAGTAGTGTATTAATTTTAGTCCACATGATAGAAATATTTTAGTTAGAGGTTAGACTAATTATTATGGATAAGGTTAGTGTGATTAGAGACTTTAGAATGACTAATTTAGCCCCAACCAATTAGCCCTTTCCTAATACTCATAGAATAGGTTAGTAGTGGCTTTTGGACTTTTCCTAATAGGACAAAACCACCTTTATGGCCAGCCATAATAAGGATAGGGTTGAGCCTCCCATTTGCCATTATTCATCTATTTTTCTCTCTCTTGTTCTTCCCCAAATTTCTAGAGAGCAATTCCTAGCAATTTCTCCACCAAATCCTTCCATTTCACCACCAAATCTTCTTCTTTCCTTCTCCATTCTAGTCAAGGAGGAAGCTAGCCTAGTTTGGGAGGATTCGGAGCTCGTTCGTGTCCTTTTGGAATCTCTACGTGTCGGTGTCGCTCCGGGAAGGTTTTTCTTCGATTCGATCTACCGGGAGGTATAAATCCCTTCTTCTTTTCATTTTCTCATGCATATAGGTCTATTTTGAACCCATAGGAATGACCCCCATGGTTGTATCTCCATTTGTGTCTATTTTGTGTCCATTTGGAGGTCATAGGAGTGTCCTTTGTGTTGTGGATGTGTTCATGTTACATATATAGATTTATATATATATATATATATTGTAATGAGAGTGTATCTATATTTATATATGTAATAAATGGTTCATGATGATTATATAATCAAGTTTGTGAGTGTGGTTCCTCATATTATTATTGCTATTATTGTTGTAGATAATTAGGATATATATTGTGTATTCTTTTGGCTCAAACTATCTAAATCCGTCATGATTTTTATCCACGTTTTTAATTTCAGTCCTAACTTAGAAATATCATAACTTCTAGCTCAAACCTCGGTTTAATCTCTCGTTTTTTTTAAAAGAAGCGTATTGAAGTTAGCTTTCCAAAAACATATATTAATAGGCCTAATTCTTTCTGTAACTTTCTGGAGAATTATTTGAGTGTCAGCTGTACAAAAAACAAACGCGTTCTCGGTGTTTTTGCGATTCCGGAAGTTTCCGGAAACGAAAACGCGATCCGTTTAAAGTTTCGGAAAGCTAACACATAGATCTATAACATACTTTAATCATAGAGTTTAGTTCATGCTAAGATGGTACAGTATTCATTATTAGTAGGAGTTATTATTCGGCATATGTATTTTGTGCACCCTTGTGTGTAATATAATGTTCTATTTGATTTTAACCCATGTTAATGTATATACATTATGTAACTAAATAGAAAATACAAGCATGCGTAAATGTTTAAATAAATGATGCATGAGGTGTAAGTATCCTATCTAATGTAAGCATGTATAAGTATAGCTTGTAATGAATATGTAGGTTCCATAGTATGTAATGTATGGTGCATATAGTAGTGCAAGAGAATAAATGAATGATGAATGAATGCAAGCATGAATGTAATGTAATAATAGATGTAATGTATGCAATATACAAGTTAATGAGATGTAATATTCTATGTTAACACAAATCCTATATTACCTCATGTACCCCCTTACACTATGTTGACACTATCACACTTGACACATTGTTCACTTACACTTTGATACTCTTTGATATGTATACACTATGTATGCCCATTTAACCCTCACTTGTCCCTTTGCCATGTTCACATACACACACATAGCCTCTTAAATAAGTATTTATGAATATAGTTAACTTAGCTATGTATGTATATTATATATATGTTAGCATATTGTGTTGTAATATATAAGTTTATATAACCATTTGAAATACCATGATTATAGACCTAATGTTAAATACTAATATATGCATGTTTATATATGTGTAGACATATATAGCTTAAAGTAATAGATTACCTAGTGTATATCCAATGTGAATTCTTGCCTATTTGAGTATTGAATAATTGCATGCTATATAGAGTTGGGTGTATGTTGGCTTGTATAGTCTTGTATTGATGTGTGCTTGCTAGGATAGTCTTGGTTAGGCCTAGTAAGACTTACTGGGTTAGGACATGACCTAGTTTGACTAGTGCAGTTGACCAGAGTTGACCAAGGGTTGACTTTGGCCTAGTTTGACCTAGATTCATGTAGAATGCATTATAGTACTTTATATTACCCTTCTGGACATGTTGTGACTTGTGCTGTTCTAATTAGGAGCCAGACACCTCTCCTCGGACAGTATATTTACTTTGGACATTCAGACATCAGGCGAGTACATTCTCTGACCGTTTCATACTTGTATGGATTTACATTCTTGCTCTAGATTACTGTACTTGATGCTGACACGACTGTTATCACGGATTGGTACTATATGGATCTTCTTTTGAGATGTTATCTCCTTGTATTAACTAAATACATATTGTGACGTGCGTTTTACTTCCATATTGTATTTATTGAATACCCATATCCTTGTATACTCATTGTGCATATTGTACTCTCATTATCACATGAGCCCCAGGGATAGACCATTGTACACTATTGTATAACATTGTACATCCATTGTATAACATTGTATACTATTGTATAAGATAACGTAACTGGAGTAGATCCTTGTGTATTGATTGGGGAGGGGGAGTAGAATTGGTTATGTACTCAAATCCTATTGTACAACATTGTATAACTATTGTATATGTCTATTGTACACCCACGTACAATGGAGTTACCATTGCATTTTCCTAGCCCGTTTACATAACCAGATTGTACTCTAAATCACATGTTCCTTACAGTTCTTACTTATCATATTTAGATATTTCCTGTTATTAAATCTCTACTATTTTTTATACATTCTTCTTTCAGCGTTTCATGTACTTTACTCTATTGCATGCTTTATATTTCCTAACTCGATATGAACTGCGTGAGATATTTTGTGCTCACTCCCGTCCTGACTGGACCTGTTGATAAATTTTACAGATAGCCTGTAGGTGCCTGCTAGCCTAGAGGAGACACATTAGAGGTTGTTTAGGTAGTTATTTCATTTTGTCTGGAGTTGTATTTTACTTTGTGGAATACTGTATTGAGTTTTGAGATGTATTTATGGGTTTATGTATCATAGACACTTAGACTTCTATCCCCTGTATCTCTTTTGGATTTTATATTTTATCTATCTTTATCATGCTCTACCTTAGATGTGATTGAGACTATATCTGCTATGTCACCCCCATTCGGGGAGTATAAACTGTTTAGTCTTATACTGTTATATGCATTGAGACCTAGGACAGCGTTCTACCGTCGACACTGCGGCGTAGGGTGGGCGTTGTTACGTACTCGTACCCTCACGGTGGGTACGGGTCGTGACACGTTTTTAGTGGTGGCCCATGCAGGTCGAGTTTATGTTGTGGTATTCGAACTAGAGTATCACTACAGCCTGTACTAGGAATAGGATATATTTTGAAGATACTCAATCACAGTTAGGAACCCTTGAGAGATTCCTGTGACGACCCTTGAGAATCTTGTTTAACTCCGATTTAAAAACTCTTTTCTTTTTTTTTCTTGATTTGATTTATCTTTACTTTCTGCTATTGAATTTGATTTTGATGGATTATTATTGAATTTGAGTTTGTATTTATTGATTTTGATGAAGATTGTTGAAATTTGAATCTTGATGTTAGCTATAGCATCCGAGTTTGTAGTTTTATGATTTGAAGGATTTTGTTCATTTCTGAATTTTGATGTTCGTTGATAAATTTGATTTTTTTTTGGTATTCATTGTTGATTTAATTTAATTTTTGGCAAGATAAAATTATATGGGCTAGGTCATCTAAGTTATGGAAATCTTGTCTTCTATAGTCACATTAGCCAGCATGGTGAGGACATATAGTCTGATTTTAGATATATTTCTCGGGTGTGAAAATTTAAGGTTTTCGCAGCCAAGCTAGCGGCATCGCAAAAATGTTAAATACCATAATTCTAGAGGTATGTGCATAAGTCAAGGACTCTGTGATTATCGTAGCCTTGCTCACTAGTATGACGAGAATTTAGAGTACCATAATTTTGGATAGACGCATATGATTGTCAGATTGTACCTTAAATGTTTTCAAACATGTTTTTGCTACTTTTGTTTCAGTCATTCAAAAAAAAGAGAAGAAATTATTGTTGTTTTGTTTTGTTTTGTTTTGTTTTGTTTCTCATTGTTTACTTAGGATGTAGCTTTAGCTATTTTTATAAACCTTGTGTAACTTCTTACAAAAATTGATTTCTTCTTAATACAATAAACCAATGATTTTGCTAGGCCTTATTTTGGATTTGGTATTATAATTCTTGTTTCAAAAAAAATGGGTCCCTCTTTTAAATAGATAAGCAGAACAGATTCTATTATCATTCTTTTTCTGCCAATATTTTTACTACCATCATTCCTTGTCTTATATACCTGTCCTGATTATATCAATTCCCTGTCTCATATATAATTCTGTCAGCTATACCTTGAAAACTCTTGAATCTTTATATCATTTTTATCTGAGAAATGTTGAGGAAGTGATATAAATCATCTAGTTCAGAAATGATGTAATTGGTTATCATATGATGATTTTGTAGGAATCAGAGTGTTGGATGTCAAATATAAAAAATTTGAAATGGAGATGTGGTAAAGGTTTAAAATGAAATCGAGGGATAAATGTTATCAATTTAGAAACAATCACAGAAAGTGGGTTATGAATAATTCATGGATGTATTTCAAAACTAATGAGGATGTTTAAGGTCAATCTAGTTTTGAGAACTTAAAAATCTTTGTTATTGATTCTTGGGAACTATTACAAGGCTATGTAAAAATTTAGAGATGGAAAGGAGAATTTAATCGAATAAAATGATTATGCGAAATTGAACTAGATATTGTAAGATGGTGACTAGAGACAGAGAGAACACAAGGATTTTACGTTATAGAAATTATTTTAGATGATTGGAAGAAAATTGTAGAATTAAAAAAAAATATTTGAAGGTGAACGTTGAAGAAAATATGAAGGTTGATTTATAAAAAAAAAGAATAAATTTTGTGTGACATAGTGGTATTGGAGTTTAGTGAATACGAGACTCGATTTAAACAAGTCCAAGGATTCCATAAACTGGATTTAGAGGTTTTGGATCTAATTTAAAACGAGGTGAAGAAATTTGAAATTTTGATTAAATGAATAAGTGTTGACTCCTAAAAAGAGGGGTATGTTTCGTGAAAAATATTTTGGAACTTAAAGATTTTGTCTATGGTGATTGTGGTAAAGGTTTAGATGACTGAAGGTTATAAAATTTCGATGATAGTTATATAGAGGTTGATTTTCATATTGGGACTTGTGAGAAAAAAAAAATATGGTTTAGCAAATGATAAACTGATAGTATTAGAGAGGGATGATTTGCTGACTTCGTATGAAATCTTTTCCTGTTTTCTCTAAAAGGAGTTTTTCAATATCATTGAATCCTAGTTTCCTTAATCCGACCAAATCAACTTCGATTATCTTTTCTTATCATATTTATATCTTGGGTTGTACTTAATTGAATTAAATTTGATTGTGACCTGAATCTCTATCCTTGTATGCTCGATCTCAGACTTTGTTGAACCTGTCCTCCATATTGCCTAAATCTTGATTTCCTCCAATTTGATCAACTTAGATCGTATCAAGACTAAATATTCTTAATACGTATTGTGATTGGAAATTTTTCATGGAATTGGCTTTCATTCCTTAACTTTGATTTTGATTTTCTTTTTTTTCTGAACCCTTTAAAGATAATGGGTAGTTACTTTTCTTTACTTTTATGATAAGTATCAGTTTTCATATAGGATGGTAGACTGCCTTACAGTTTTGATGGTTTGTTGTTTTTGTAACTTTTGTTTAGCACCCTAGATTGCTTGTGTATTTTGATACCCTATGACCGTTTTGGTTTAGCATGACTAGAATACCTAGATGAGACTTTCACTACCACCGTATGCCATGACCTTGTATGTCATCCTTTTGATGGTATGATTTATTTAAGTTCTGAGATTTGATTGTGGGGGTTTGACCTAGAAGGATTACGAACATTTTAATTTCGAGGACGAAATTTTTATAAGGTGGGTAGGATTGTAACACCCAGTTTTCCAAATGAGGGTAATTTTGAAATTTTATAATTATAAATATTATTTAATAATATTTATTTCATATTATGATTTTTAGTGATTTTTAAATTATTTTAAACTATTTAAA
The DNA here is from genome assembly GCA_029216955.1 of Iris pallida. Lineage (NCBI taxonomy): Eukaryota > Viridiplantae > Streptophyta > Magnoliopsida > Asparagales > Iridaceae > Iris > Iris pallida. The sequence goes on along the minus strand of JANAVB010002199.1, from coordinate 28,250,396 downwards.
TTCATGACTTGTGGTTTTGACGTTTTGCTAGTGAAACCCTAGAGACTGTTTGACCTAGAGCCTAACCATGTGATTATGATATTTTAATGTCATTTTTGGCCTAAGGATATTTTTTGCATTTGACCTCTTTGAATTATTTTGATATCATTTTATTATTTATGATATTGTTTTGGGGTTATTTGAGTCGGGTTCGAATTTCAACTCAATCCGACTTGAAACGGGGACCCGGGGGTAGTTTGACTCTAGTGGGACCCACACACTAGTTAGACATAGCCCACATGATATTAATTTTAGTCCACATGATAGAAATATTTTAGTTAGAGATTAGACTAATTATTATGGATAAGGTTAGTGTGATTAGAGACTTTAGAATGACTAATTTAGCCCCAACCAATTAGCCCTTTCCTAATACTCATAAAATAGGTTAGTAGAGACTTTTGGACTTTTCCTAATAGGACAAAACCACCTTTATGGCCAGCCACAATAAGGATAGGGTTGAGCCTCCCATTTGTCATTATCCATCTATTTGTCTCTCTTGTTCTTCCCCAAATTCCTAGAGAGCAATCCCTAGCAATTTCTCCACCAAATTCTTCCATTTCACCATCAAATCTTCTTCTTTCCTTCTCCATTCTAGTCAAGGAGGAAGCTACCCAAGTTTGGAAGGATTCGGAGCTCGTTCGTGTCCTTTTGGAATCTCTACGTGTCGGTGTCGCTCCGGGAAGGTTTTTCTTCGATTCGATCTACCGGAAGGTATAAATCCCTTCTTCTTTTCATTTTCTCATGCATATAGGTCTATTTTGAACCCATAGGAATGACCCCCATGGTTGTATCTCCATTTGTGTCTATTTTGTGTCCATTTGGAGGTCATAGGAGTGTCCTTTGTGTTGTGGATGTGTTCATGTTACATATATAGATTTATATATATATATTGTAATGAGAGTGTATCTATATTTATATATGTAATAAATGGTTCATGATGATTATATAATCAAGTTTGTGAGTGTGGTTTCTCATATTATTATTGCTATTATTGTTGTGGATAATTAGTATATATATTGTGTATTCTTTTGGCTCAAACTATCTAAATTCGTCATGATTTTTATCCACGTTTTTAATTTCAGCCCTAACTTAGAAATGTTATAACTTCTAGCTCAAAGCTCGGTTTAATCTCTCGTTTTTTTTAAAAGAAGAGTATTGAAGTTAGCTTTCCAAAAACATATATTAATAGGCCTAATTCTTTCTGTAACTTTCTAGAGAATTATTTGAGTGTCAGCTGTACGAAAAACAAACGCGTTCTCGGTGTTTTCGCGATTCCGGGAGTTTCCGGAAACGAAAACGCGATCCGTTTAAAGTTTCGGAAAGCTAACATATAGATCTATAACATACTTTAATCATAGAGTTTAGTTCATGCTGATATGGTACAGTATTCATTATTAGTAGGAGTTACTATTCGGCATATGCATTTTGTGCACCCTTGTGTGTAATATAATGTTCTATTTAATTTTAACCCATGTTAATGTATATACATTATGTAACTAAATAGAGAATGCAAGCATGAGTAAATGTTTAAATAAATGATGTATGAGGTGTAAGTATCCTATCTAATGTAAGCATGTATAAGTATGGCTTGTAATGAATATGTAGGTTCCATAGTATGTAATGTATGGTGCATATAGTAGTGCAAGAGAATAAATGAATGATGAATGAATGCAAGCATGAATGTAATGTAATAATAGATGTAATGTATGCAATATACAAGTTAATGAGATGTAATGTTCTATGTTAACACAAATCCTATATTACCTCATGTACCCCCTTACACTATGTTGACACTATCACACTTGACACATTGTTCACTTACACTTTGACACTCTTTGATATGTATACACTATGTATGCCCATTTAACCCTCACTTGTCCCTTTGCCATGTTTACATACACACACATAGCCTCTTAAATAAGTATTTATGAATATAGTTAACTTAGCTATGTATGTATATTATATATATGTTAGCATATTGTGTTGTAATATATAAGTTTATATAACCATTTGAAATGCCATGATTATAGACCTAATGTTGAATACTAATATATGCATGTTTATATATGTGTAGACATATATAGCTTAAAGTAATAGATTACCTAGTGTATATCCAATGTGAATTCTTGCCTATTTGAGTATTGAATAATTGCATGCTATATAGAGTTGGGTGTATGTTGGCTTGTATAGCCTTGTATTGATGTGTGCTTGCTAGGATAGTCTTGGTTAGGCCTAGTAAGACTTACTGGGTTAGGACATGACCTAGTTTGACCTAGTTTGACTAGTGCAGTTGACCAGAGTTGACCAAGGGTTGACTTTGGCCTAGTTTGACCTAGATTCATATAGAATGCATTGTAGTGCTTTATATTACCCTTCTGGACATGTTGTGACTTGTGCTGTTCTAATTAGGAGCCAGACACCTTTCCTCGGACAGTATATTTACTTTGGACATTCAGACATCAGGCGAGTACATTCTCTGACCGTTTCATACTTGTATGGATTTACATTCTTGCTCTAGATTACTGTACTTGATGCTGACACGACTGTTATCACGGATTGGTACTATATGGATCTTCTTTTGAGATGTTATCTCCTTGTATTCACTAAATACATATTGTGACGTGCGTTTCACTTCCATATTGTATTTATTGAATACCCATATCCTTGTATACTCATTGTGCATATTGTACTCTCATTATCACATGAGCCCCAGGGATAGACCATTGTACACTATTGTATAACATTGTACATCCATTGTATAACATTGTATACTATTGTATAAGATAACGTAACTGGAGTAGATCCTTGTGTATTGATTGGGGAGGGGGAGTAGAATTGGTTATGTACTCAAATCCTATTGTACAACATTGTATAACTATTGTATATGTCTATTGTACACCCACGTACAATTGAGTTACCATTGTATTTTTCTAGCCCGTTTACATAACCAGATTGTACTCTAAATCACATGTTCCTTACAGTTCTTACTTATCATATTTAGATATTTCCTGTTATTAAATCTCTACTGTTTTCTATACAGTCTTCTTTCAGCGTTTCATGTACTTTACTCTATTGCATGATTTATATTTTCTAACTCGATATGAACTGCGTGAGATGTTTTGTGCTCGCTCCCGTCCTGACTGGACCTGTTGATAAATTTTACAGATAGCCTGGAGGTGCCTGCTAGCCTAGAGGAGACACATTAGAGGTTGTTTAGGTAGTTATTTCATTTTGTCTGGAGTTGTATTTTACTTTGTGGAATACTGTATTGAGTTTTGAGATGTATTTATGGGTTTATGTATCATAGACACTTATACTTCTATCCCCTGTATCTCTTTTGGATTTCATGTTTTATCTATCTTTATCATGCTCTACCTTAGATGTGATTGAGACTGTATCTGCTATGTCACCCCCATTCGGGAAGTATAAACTGTTTAGTCTTATACTGTTATATGCATTGAGACCTAGGTCAACGTTCTACCGCCGACACTGCGGCGTAGGCTGGGCGTTGTTACGTACTCGTACCCTCACGGTGGGTGCGGGTCGTGACACGATCGCACACTTTAATCTTTAAAAAATCCACTGTACTTTCATGTGTGATACGGCAGAAAACTATGTCTCCCTTGAAACAAATGTTAACTAAACAACTTGATTCCATACCTTCCCCCTGATAACATAAAAACATAAGAGGTCACAAATAGAACAATAAAATTGTCGTCTAATAATGATTATTCTCCGTCTAAAAATAACGGAGAATAAATATTCTCCGTTCGGATCTAACTTATAATGATCATTCTCCGTTTAAAGTAAAACGGAGAATGATATTCTCCGTCTAAAACACACGGAGAATAGACATTCTCCGTCTAAATATAACGGAGAATAATTATTATCTGTCTGTAACTTATGGATAATGCTCATTATCCGTATAATGATCATTCTCGTCTAAATATAACGGAGAATAAATATTCTCCGTTCAGAACTAACTTAGAATGATCATTCTCCGTTTAAAGTAAAACGGGGAATGATATTCTCCGTCTAAAACACACAGAGAATAGACATTCTCCGTCTAAATATAACGGAGAATAATTATTATCTGTCTGTAACTTATGGATAATGCTCATTATCCGTATAAAAACATACGGAGAATGTTATTCGCACAAAATAACAAGATTAAATATCTCTCTAACATTTTCTAAGTTAATAATCTGCATAACAAATTCAAATTCAGCATAAATTTCGAGATATACAAAGCTGATGGATGAATTTCTACAGATCTGAACTCTCACCTTATTTTAAGATCTATAAAAAGAAAAGAAGAAGATCTTCTCTCCACAATTGACCTAATCGCCGGAAACCACGAAGATGATGATGATGATGATGATCGATGATGATGAAGGATGATCGACGTTCAACTGACGAAAACCACAATGAACTACGAACGATTTTGCGATCTCTGATAAAGATGATATCAATGGATTTCAAATTTCTCGTGAAGAAGAAGAATACGAATTTCCCAATCCAAATCTGAGTTTGCAAATTCAAAATTATATATAGATGTCCAAATTTGCGCGAAGGGGTATTTTTGGAACTATGATAATGGCAAATTTTGTAAATACAGAGCATCTATAGAGAATCTTGAAATATTTAACGTGAAAATACTTAATTCTGGGTATTTCATAAAAATAATCCAGCGGGTGGGCATTACATAAAAACCCACCCCGAAATTGGGTTTCTCAGCAATTTCCAGTAAAAAATATAATCCTACGTTTAGATAAGCGCAGGCAATAAAATATGAGTTATGAACTATATGGAAACTGTCGAATTTAGTGATACTTGTCGTTATCGGAGAGAAATATAAGATTCTAGTTGGGTGACCCTTCGATTAGTAGATCGAACCACAACGTGAGAGTACAATGCAGCTTACTTTCTAAGACATTCGTTTCTAAATTTCAAATGTGTTTCCAATGAAGAAAACTGTGTATAATATAGGTGACGTTTGAGTGTTTGGAGTTGGTATCAAAGTTTTATAGAATAGATATAAGAAAATAAATTTTAGAATAGAGTTTCACAAAAATAATTAAATTTTTTTTACTAAAACCGTTTTTGGGTTTGTTTATGAGATAGAATTGGAGTTTATCAAACTCAAAAATGTTTACAAACTCAACATAATTAAGTGATTTGAAATTTGGAGCCCTAATTTTATCCAACCTTGATTTTCTTTTTGCAACTTTGTTCCCAAAACGCATCCTAAAAAGCCACTCCTATCAAAATTAAGTCGGTGCATCCAACTATAAGATTTTCTAACATGATTTGTTGATCAACTCTAGACAACACTGAAGGGAGAGACCAATACAATTGCCAGAGTACTAATTCGTTGCATGGTAAGTTATAACTCTTTACAATCACAAAGTTGATTATAAAAAACTAGTTACTTTCACGCGTGTTGCACGTATAAAAAAATATACAACATGATTGAAATATAAATAATAAAAAAATTATGTTAGAATATTTTAAATATATGAATATATTTTAGTTATAATTTATTGTAAATATTTTTTAAAACTTTTGGGTGTGTTTAGTTAGATAGTATCATTTTGTTAGTTTAAATATAATTTAAATTCTAAAATATTTTAGTATTTATACATATTCATTCAGTTATGAGGATTTTATGATTTAATTTTATTTTAAACTACGTGATAAAACAACTATGGTTACGTGACTTTATTTTATTTTTTAGACGAAATGGTTGATGAAATATATACGGTTTAGACGGCTCAAGATTGAGCTGTTTTGAAGTCCCTTTATATTAGTAGAGATGAGGATCAATATAATAGGTATCCGAAGAATGCCGGAAATTATAACGCCAATTTTTAAAACAATCAAAGATAATACTTGTAGGCACACTGACAAAAGCCATAAATCAGATCCAAAATGGTTGTTTAAAGACAACCAAGATAAAGTCACAGACCAACTGGTTGAACTTGCTTAAAACTTTTCAGTTTTTCTTTCAAAATAACCTTTAGGAGGTATATCTCCCCCTCTAGGTTTTAATCAAACCAAAATAGTAATTTACAAAGCATGTCTTCGCAAAAGATTCTTTCGTACTCAGAGGAACTTGAAGGGTACTTGCATGAGGTTGAACTTGTATATGTCACTTGAGATGAAATGATTGGGATTCTTGGATATCATATTTTTGGAATGACTGTTATGTTGGATTCTGCTACTAATCATTGTTATTTTTCAACCTAACACTAAATGTCTCTATATTGTATCATGAGATTTAAATTGAAATTCGAAGCCTTGTATAAGTCAAATAAGACTTGTACAACATTATGTTTTTCGTGACTCGATTATTGACTATTACACACGAACTTTATTTGTACAAAGTCTCGCTGCTTCGACTTATTTAAATATTTTATTTTATGTGCCATAATGATATTGAAATTCTTGATGAATTGTCGGTAAAATGTCATAGACCCCATGGGAACTTACATCTCTACTACGGTCTTCGGTGTCGGTCGTTTTCGGATTATATGAACTTTCTCCTCATTGATTGGATGTCACCCATGCCTATAATGAAACCGACAATAGGCCATTTTAAGATCATAAGATAACATTTTTTCAAGTTGACGTAAAGTTAATTTTCTTTCAACGCATCCAAAACTGTAGGAAATAATAATGCCTTGTTCTCATTGCTAGGGTTTGTTACAATATATATAGTGTCTACAGTTGGACTTATGGGTATGGGCCATATTTACATTACCAATATAATCTAACACCCCCCTCAAGTTGGAGCATGCAAGTCACAAATGTCCAACTTGGATAGGAAAGAATCAAACACTTGCTTTCCAAGGGGCTTGGTGAAGATGTCAGCCAGTTGAGAAGAAGTAGGAACATGCGAGGCTATGACGGTGCCATCCCTAATAGCATCGCGAACAAAATGCAAATCCACCTCAATATGCTTACTGCGCTCATGAAATACCGGGTTCTGAGCCAGGTGCAGGGCTGACTGACTGTCACAATACACCGACATAGCAGACTCCTGACGAACGCCCAAACACACCAATAACTCCTTCAACCATTTCAACTCACAAACAAGCGCAGCAAGAAATCGGTATTCAGCTTCGGCGGAAGATCGGAAAACAGTTGATTGCTTCTTGGTCTTCCAAGAAATATGAGACCCCCCCCAGAAACACCAACCAGCCTGTAACAGAGCGGCGAGTCAAGGGACAACTTGCCCAGTCGGAATCACACCAACCAGAAAGACGGAGATCACAATCAGCTTTCAAAAGAATACCCTGTCCTGGTGCATTTTTGAGATATCTGACAACTCTCAAAGCAGCATGCCAATGATCTTGTCGAGGCTCCTGTAAGAATTGAGACAAGATATGCACAGCATAGGCCAAGTCAGGGCGAGTAAATGATAGATAAATCAACCTCCCAACCAGCCTCCGATAAGTCTCTGCATCCGCCATCCTCGGACTAGTCGATTCTGCCAGCTTATGATTGGGCTCCATGGAAAAACCAGCAGGGCGAGACCCCATCAAACCGCATTCTGAAATGATGTCCAAAGCATACTTCCTTTGACACAAGGAAATTTCTTCCGCACTCCGAGCTACCTCTATGCCAAGAAAGTACTTCAACACGCCAAGGTCCTTCATGTGAAAGCAAGAACTAAGGTACTTTTTGAAAGCATCTAAAGCACATGTGTCATTACGAGACACAATCATATCATCCACATAGATCAAAACATGCAACTCTATCTTCCCCTTAAAAAAAGAGAAAAGGGAATAATCGGAATGTGATTGAATAAATCCATAGGATATCAGAGAAGCAGTAAGCTTAGCGAACCAACAACGTGGTGCCTGTTTCAATCCATATAGAGACTTACGCAGGCGACACACTTTGTTGGGTTCACCATGCGAAAAACCTGGCGGCAACTTCATATACACTTCTTCTGTCAGATCACCATGAAGAAAAGCATTGTGCACATCCATCTGGTACAAAGTCCAGCCTTTCACAGCTGCAACAGCCAAGAACGCCCGAACTGTAGGCATCTTAGCTACCGGGACAAATGTTTCTGAATAGTCGATCCCCTCAACCTGATGGTTACCAAACACAACTAACCGTGCCTTTAAGCGCTCAACACTGCCGTCAGATTTGTACTTTATTTTGTACACCCATCTACTTCCCAATGCTTTCTTTCCAGGAGGCAAATCGACAAGACTTCATGTCCCATTATCTTCCAGAGCCTGTATTTCAGTTTGCATAGCCGCGCGCCAGCCTGAATCTCGCGAGGCCTGGCGATATGAAGTAGGCTCAACACCTGCAGTGATGGCTGCAAGAAAATCTCTGTGTCCCGCAGTAAATATGTCATAACTTAGAAATTGTGTTAGAGGATACGAAGTACCTGAGGAAGTGACGGAAACAGATGAACTGTGGTGAAGGGGGGGGGGGGACTTTTACTTCGAACAGCATTCGTCACAAAATCCTGTAATCGTACTGGCTGTGATTTCTTTCTCATACCTCTTCCCAATACTACCTCGTCGGACACCTCTGGCAACACTGTATCCCCTGTATCATTAGTAGTATCCGCATCACCCTCAGCGGACTCTCCTGTCAATACTTCTGCATCGACCTGTGCATCCTTGCCAGTCGGTGCCGAGCCACCAGCAACCACTCCGGCCTCAGCAACCGTAGCTGGCACCATCCCAAAAGCCTCTATATCGTCTCCCGGCACCTCAACAGATGTATGGCTTATCGCAGAAGACATCTCGCTAGCAGAGCCACACCCAGGAAATTCTTTTTCATAAAAAGTAACATCACGGGACACAAAAAATTCACCAGTCTCCAAATTATACAGTTTCCATCCCTTTTTATCAAGTGGATACCCAACAAAGATACATTTTCTGCTCCTGCTAGCAAATTTATCATGTCTGGATTTCAAATCATACGCATAGCACAGACAACCAAAAATACGTAAATGATCATACGAAGGAGCCGAACCATATAAAACTTCATAAGGAGACTTAAAATGCAAGATACTAGAAGGGGTCCTATTTATCAAATAACATGCACCCAGAACACATTCCCCCCAAAAATCTACGGAAAGAGAACCCTGAAATCGCAATGCCCTGGCGACATTTAAAATATGTCAATATTTTCTTTCCACCCTTCCATTCTGTTGAGGTGTCCCAACACAGGATGTTTGGAACAATATACCTTGAGATAAAAAATAATCTCGTAAACAATTAAATTCAGTGCCATTGTCACTCCGCACTCGACGGATATCAGCCCCAAACTGACGCTTCACCATAGCAATGAATTTAAGAAACGCAGAATAAACAACACACTTATCTGTCAATAAAACAACCCAAACAGCTCTAGAAAAATCATCCACCAAAGTCAAAAAATATCGTGCCCCATTAGATGACGGGACACTATATGGTCCCCACAGATCACAGTGTATAAGTTCAAAGCATCTCGAAGCACGACTATTACTATCAGGAAAGGCATCACGAGTCTGTTTAGCTTGATGACAAATATCACAAGCCTTATGAGAAAACACTCCACTACCAGAGAGAAAAGGTAAAGTCTGCATTACTTTATCTGAAGGATGTCCCAGTCTACCATGCCAAACCTCGGAATCACTCTCTTTGCATGCCAGGATCACCGAAGCCAAAGAAGCTGAAACCTCCCCCAAGAAGTAAAGTCCATCCCGTTGTTCACCTGCCCCAATCACCATCCTCGTACTTCGGTCCTGAACAAAACACAAATCAGGAGTAAATAACATATCACAATTTCTGGCACCAATCAATTGGGAGACAGAGATCAAATTGCAAGTCAATGTCGGAACATAAAGAACATTCGTCAACACCAACGAAGCAGTCAAAAATACTTTGCCTCTCAGAACAGCCTCAATAGTGCTCCCATCAGGCAAAATCACAGGGCAGACAGGGCCCTCAAAGCAATCAACTAAACAGGCACGAGAGCCTGTCGCATGAAGAGTTGCCCTAGTATCGAATATCCAAGGGACAGAAGAATTCTTACCCATCAGACGATCAGAGTTTGAAGAGCCAGGGTTGGAAGAATCGTCGTTACCCAGCAAGCTCATCAGTTTCTGCCATTATTCACCTGAGAGTGGTGAAGGATACCCTCCATGCATCATATCCGCTGAACTTCCAGCAAGACCAGCAGGGACACCATGACCAGCAACGGCGACATGATGAACAACCCCTGCGCCACCAGCACCACGACCCCCATCACGTCTCTGTGGTGGTGCCGGGCCTCTGCCACCACCAGCACCACGTCCGCCCTCACGCCGAGGACGAGTCTCCCACCACTCTGGATAGCCAATCTTGGCAAAACAAGTTGTAACATCATGACCTGTTTTCTTGCAATGAGTACAGATCATATCTGATTTGTCCCTGGAATCTGAGGTTCTACTATTAGAAGGAGTGGAAATACGAGATGAAGACTTGATAGCCAGCGCCATCACCTCCTCAGTAGCAGATTGGACCTGAGATTTTCGTATATCCTCCTCCTCACGGACTGCCTGGTATGTCCGATCTAAACTTGGCTGAGGATCCTGAGCCAGAAGATTAGATCGGGTATGACCATACAACTCAGCATTCAACCCATACATAAAATCATGAAAGTGGTCTTCATCCCTCATAGCCTGTAGCTTGGCAGCAAGTTCACCACAGGTACAAGTTGGCAATGGGAAATAAGCAGCTTGTTCATCCCACAAAGACTGCAAATTTCCAAAATAGGTTTCCACAGACATCGACGCCGTTTGTTTGCACTCGGCCAAAGCCACCTTAATTTGTTGCTTCCGAGTGCCGTTGCTAACAACAAATCTTTTCGCCAACAAGTTCCACAATGGATAAACCTCCTCAAAGTACGGTAAAGATTTCTTCAGAGACGGATCAATGGTATTAAGAACCCATTGAACCAATAGCGCTTGCACGCATCTCCAATCAAGCAATTTGCTAGCATCATTAACAGGTTTGAATTCAGTACCCTCCAGAAAAGTGATCTTTCGCCTAGAGATCAGGGAGAGACGTATCGACCGAGACCACTCAGCATAGTTTGGTCCACGGAAAACAATAGGAGTAATGATATTTCCTGGTTGATCAGCAGAACTCAGAAAATATGGATCCTTCGGATTAGGATAATTTGGGTTATGTACACTGCCACCGCCAGTCGCGAAGGAGTAGCTGGACGCAGCATCATCTGCCATCGCGGATGTCGGGTGTACAAAAATTTTGTACAACGTCGACGAATCGGCCGCTGATGGACGGGGTCGGCGGCGAATCGGCCGCGATCAGGGGTGCCGGATCTGGCGCGTAGGAGCGAGTGGATGTCGGGTGTACAAAAAGTTGTACAACGCCAACGAATCTGCGAAAGAGATAACAGAGATTTATATATATATATATATATATATATATATATATATATATATATATATATATATATATATATATATATATATATATATATTTTTTAATGATCTCTTCACAGAAGGCTTGTGCGTTCTCTGCACAGAAGACTCTTCTCTTTCTTTTTTTTCTTTTTTTTTTTCTGCACAGAAGACTTTTTGCTGTGATTTGAAGTTGCCGAAGTCAAAAAAAAAAAAAAACCCAAACAAGCCTTTTTACACAGAAGACTTTGTTGCACAGAAGACTTTGTTGTGCTTTTGCCTTTGAAGTTGCACAGAAGACTTTGTTGTGCTTTGTTCTCTGCACAGAAGACTTTGCTTCACCGAAGAGACTTTGCCGATGCGTAGGGGATCGGTGCGAAGATGGATCGGTGCGGCGTCGGGTCAGTGCGGCGTCGGATCGGACGTGTAGGGGATCGGCGGGTCCGCAGCGGACGTCGGGTCGGTGCGGCGTCGGAACGGCGCTGCGGACGCGTAGGGAATCGGCGGACGCGTCGGGTGCGTCGGACGCGTAGAGATCGGATCGAGGATGGAGAATATGACGGCTAGGATTTTTCTGGAGGCTCTGATACCATGTAGGAAAAATAATAATGCCTTGTTCTCATTGCTAGGGTTTGTTACAATATATATAGTGTCTACAGTTAGACTTATGGGTATGGGCCATATTTACATTACCAATATAATCTAACAAAAACATTTTCTGCGTACACTAATTAAGTGTTCTTTGTGTTCCTTGTTGTAGATGATTATGCCATAAGTATACCACAATGATCTCGTAGATGAAAAGCTCGTAGCGCTTGATGTTGGGAAAGAAGCGCGGAAACCTTTCCCCAAACCGGAGAGTACCTGCGAGAGGACCGAGCAAACAACGCACGAACCCCAAAAACAACCACACAAAAACAATCACGCAGACACAGAGAATTTATGACGTGGAAACCCTTGCGGGAAAAACCACGGGACGATCGGAGTCCAACCCTGAGAAGCCTCCACTAATGGAATAGAAGAATTACACCCTCTACAAACTCCTCCCGATCCAAATCGGATCCCCACAACACTCAGAGACAAGAACAATGATCACAAGGCTACGAAGAACGAGAACGACGAGTAGAGATTACCCGAAACACGATCTCCTTCGAAAACGACCTTCGATCCTCCGTCTTCTTCTCCGAAGTTGCAATGGCACTCTTGCCTCCTTCTCTCTCAAACTTGTGTTGTCCAATGCGATAATGCGATAATGAATTAGGGTTGAGAAAACTCAATATATCTCCCTAATCCCGCAACCAACCTGGACCGTTGGATTAGATCCAATGATGAAAACTCATCCTGAAATCCGCTTCAGCCCCCCGACACACAGAGTTCGGCCAGAACTCTGTATGGGGCAGCCAGCACCTACTGGCCAAACCCTGGAACGGCCAGACCGAGTTCGGCCCGAACTCGCCAGGGAACCGAGTTCGGCCCGAACTCGGGTCCCCTGCTTCCAGCAGCTCCAGCAGCAACAGCAGCAGCAGCAGCAACTACTCCCGAGCTTCTCCGACATCGGACGGCGCTCGTCGCACTCCGGGATCTTCTCCACATAGGTTGGGAACCCCACCCACTCCAACACTTGATTCATTAGGCATATAAAAGTATTTGATGGTTTTGACAACCTAAACAACATAGCCAATTACTCAAACAATCCATTCCGCATTGTACATGATATCTTCCACTCCCCTGAGCCCATTCATATTGGTGGTAGATACTTCAAAGATCTATCTTGAAATATACATCAATCCTACTCATTTGGCCTAACATGTCATCCAGTATGGGTAATGATTATGAACATATAATTGTTAATCGCACATACGACTATCTACACATCTCCTAGTTGTCATTCTTTTCCAATATGACAAGCATGTACGAATTCATGCCCTCCCTAGTATTCACCTTCACGCAAAAAATGGAACAACCAAGATGTCGAATCCGTCGATCACGTCGCATTATATAGATCTCGTTTTTATAGGCTTCGATCGAGAAGAAAATTAATCTAGTTTGGCCCGGGTGGACTTTTTCGTTGACCGGCTTCAAATCAAGGCTCTATTTTGAACAATTTGTATGTGTTATTGTGTTGCAAACAATTGTCTACGTACAAGAACATGATCCTCCTCGTCTACAGTTCAAAATCGTTGAAGCTTCCTCTTTTTTTTTTTGAGCAAGTGCTACCTAAAACATAACAATTTTGGACAATTTTGAGGTTGAGAATACATCTTTTTTTTCTCTTCTAGCTATACATGCTCCTGGCTTGACTCATATAAGTGATGTCACTCGAACTTGCACTTTGCAGCTAGGCCCCAAACTGAGTGGCGTCGTTTAAGTACGTTTTCCGCCTTTGATAAATATGTGTTATTTAATTTGTATTCTAAAAATTGAAAATAAAATTTTGACCGAGATCGAGACTTGAACTTGCAATGTCCTTAGTACAATATTCTCCCTGCACAAATGCTTTCAGTTGAATGACGATTTAGTATTCCAAGATACAACGGATTTCCTTCTCCGGTAGCAGCAGGGGCGGATCTAGGTGTTGCATGGGGTGGGTTGGAGCTCACCCCAATTTTTTATTTTACTTTTTGTCACCATATATATTTTATTTTTTTGATTTTTTTTTTTATATGGATTAGTCTACTTCTAGTCCCCTCAAATTTTTGGTAGCCCACCCCACTTATGATTTCTGGATTCACCCCTGGGTAGCAGCAATTCAAACTGGAGTATTTGAATATGTGAATGAGTCACTCAAACACCGAAAGGACTATGCTTTTATAAATGATGAAGAGACACGAAAGACACCATTTGAAAGAGAGACACAAAAAATTATTCATTAAGTTGGAATATTTCCAACACTAGGGTCCTAAATACCAAGTCATTAATCCAAAGTATCCAAACTATCACCAGGGAAATTGCAATGAACAATATTTGCATTGTAAAAAAAAACTAAATTCTACTTGTTTCAATTAAGTAGGTTCGAATCCCCCATTAGGGTTCGCCAAGCCGTAGAAAAAGACAAAAAAAAAAAACCTAAATAGTAAATAGCAAAATTTGATTACTCCTCGTCAATTATTATTTTTTTCCAAACTCTACATTACATCAACTAACTAAATAGTAAATAGCATGACGCCTGCTCGTTCTCGTTACTGTTGACGAAGGACAAATATGCTCGAACACCGGCAACCTCTCTTTTCCGCTGGAATGCATAGCTGCACAAACACACAGAAATTAAGAGGAAGAAGAAGAAGTAAAAGAAAATTTTATTGATATTGAAAAGGAAACTGCTATTTTCACCCTAGTTTCGTGGCCGTCAATTTGTCCGCTGCCACGTGGCAGCTTTCCATTGACTTGTTGCCCATGATTTTTAGGAATATGGTCCGGTGCTAACAGGAGTAATGGGCTGCTGCCATGTGGCGACATGTCAATTGGTTGTCACAAAACCTGTGAATAAAATATTATTTTATTAAAAACACACGTTAAGATCAAGGAAGCCACATAATTAACAAACCCACATAATTAACAAACGAGTAAGGAGCTAGATTGAGAAGAAACTAAAGAGTAGATACGTACGTACATAGGGGTTACTTCTAATACATATATATAGGACCTGAAGTTAATACTAATATCAATTGAATTAAGGGTAACATTAGATTGATATTCAATAAATAGCTCATGATATGATCATTCAAGTCAAATGTAATCTAATCCTATCAAACTTAGCATTCGAATCCAATTTAAATATAATTACACTGACCACTCCTATATTTTACAATTTTAATAAGACATAGAGGTGGTTAGTGTTATAAGTTACTATATAAATTATAAACTGTAGGAAAGGTCCGTGTAATTAGTTTCAAAGTAGTGGTAGTTTTTATAGTAAGTGTAAAACATATGAATAGTCAACGTAAATAGTTATATAATGTCTATCGCTTGTAGCTCATGTGTAAAGCAGCGCGGACACCAGGCGGAACCGGCAGGGTTTGAGTCCTCCAACCGTAAGGATGTGTAGGTGTGTGTGGGGGTTGTAATTTAAAAAAAAAAAAATTGCCATATAATTTTATGACCCCTCATGCCCAATAGCTAGTAGCCTATACAAGAAGCCTATGGGCCGGTCGTGAAGCCAGCCCGGGACCAGGAGTATCCTAATTGGGCCGAGCGCAGAGTATTCCCTCTCATAATGGTTAGGAATCTCCTTTCCAACTCGATCCACAAAATGTCATATGGGGAAGAAGAAGAAGAAGAAGAAGGAGAAGAAGAATCACTTGCGGCTTTCTCGTGTCGCTCTGTGCACATAATTAAAAATTAAGCAAAATTTAGAATAAAAAGACTTGATCGAAGGAAAAAGTAGGTGATCCATCACGCTCTGTTCTAACTTTCTCCGGTCGATCTCGACCGTCCATCCCATCTAATAACGGAATACAAGTGAAGTGGACGCGAAGGAACGAAAGCACTATCATTTTTATTATCAAAACTTCCCCCCCTCCCCCTAACGAACTTCCCACTAATTCTTCTTCTCCTCCTACCTATAGCTAGCCACCTCCACCATATCATCAATCACATTGTACATATACATGATGCTTTGCTAAGGAGCTAGCTAGGGAGAAGGTGTTGGTGGTGTGTACATGGAGTGCGAAGGAGGAGGCGGCGGCGGCGGTGGCGATGTCGGCCTACTTGTGAGGAGGGTGGAGATCGACACGAGTGCACCGTTCCGGTCGGTGAAGGAGGCCGTCTTGCTCTTCGGGGAGAGGGTGTTGGCAGGGGAGATATATGCCCACAAGCTCAACCAAGTATAATCTCTCTATTTCTATTCCTCTTGTCATGTCCTTAAGAATTCTCGTATGTCCTCCGAAATAGTACCAGTTGGATTATCTAATCTGAACAATGAAAAATAATAATCCAACAGCTGTTATTCCGAAAAAAAAAATATATGAAAAATATTTAAGAGCATGTTTGTGGGTGCAACTTTAATTAGTTATCCTCATTGGTAATTGTATTCCAATTTACAATGGGTTATTTTATTTATGAAGTTTTTTTATTTTGAAAAAAGTTCCTATATATATATTATGACTTTAGCTTGACTCATCAAGCTAATGACTATAGGGGTACCCTTAATTATGATCCTACACTTTTCATGATGCTCTAAATTACTGGTCCCTGAATGTATTAACTAATAATTAAAGTAACAAATATCATTAGCATGGAAACATTAACAATTATGCTATTTGTCTTCCAAAAATTTTGGATGATGTCATCTTTCATTATGTGGCATCAGACATGACAGCTGACATAACAGATTTTAACCTAAACTCAAACTTTTAATGTTAATGCTAATTTTGATATTAATGTTAATGTTATTGTTAATATTAATGTTAAAGTTAATTTCTAATATTAATATTAATATTAATATTAATATAATTGTTAATGTTAATTTCAGTATTAGTGTTCATGTTAATTTAATATTAATTTTAAATTTAAATTTAATGTTAAATTTTGCCATATTAGCTGTCATATCATCAACCATGTCATATGCCACTTAATGCGAGATGGCTTCATCCAAAAAATTTGGAAAACAAATAGCATTTTTGAAACATTAATGTTCAAGTGTGCAATTCAGTACTCTTTCCTTTCTCAATTGGTATTACATAAATCATCTTTGTGTTACAATGATATATATGACTATAGTTTCTGAATCATATAGTTTTTCAATTCAACATAGATAAGAAATGAATCGATCAAGAAGAAGGAGCACATCAATGCTACAGCCGAGCTAGAGCCCATAGTGGCCGAGCTGGAACAGACCAAGCACAGCCTCCAGAGAGCGCGAGAAGAGAGCATGGTCATGGCGAACTGCCTCAGCTCGCTCGCGGAAGAGCTGGAGAAGACGAAGATGGAGCTGAAGCAGCTGAAGGACAGGGAGCCTGCAGTCATCGACCGGGCCGTCGTCCTGCAGCGGCCGGAGGCCGAAGACGTCAAGTTCGTAGAGACTGCCGACGGCGAGTTCGAGATCAAGACGGAGACGCCCCCGACGGTCGATCAGCAGAGCACAGGGGGTCTCGAGAAGAAGAGGTCCGTCAAGTTTGCCAACCCGCCGTCGCTTGTCAGAGTCATAGACCCGGAGGAGCAAGCTCTGCAGAGGCAATCCTCTGTGGAGGGAGAAGGTGGCGGCCAAGTAAAGAAGAAGAAGACGAAGAAGAAGAAGCTGATGCCAACGTTATCGGCATTGTTTTCTAAGAAGAAGGCTTGTAATTGATCAAGATGGCATAATGGCATTCTACCGAAAGCTCGAAGCTCGAGTTGAAATATTTGTTCTTGATGAATAATAATTAAGATCACATTATATAGTTTGTATACTCTTATTTCTTGAAATATTTGTTGTGGCGATTATATGCTTGTATCGGCTTGGAACTTATTGAGAGAGAGTGTAATATGCCAATATTGATGCAGAGTAATAATAAAAAAAATCTTCAATTGTTATACATTCTATTTGTCCAATAGCGACATGGTATCCGTATTTGTATCCGTAGTCGTTTTTGTATTCATCATAGTTTGTGGTATCGGCCAATACCGATATCGGGGTCTCTTTTCCAGACAATATCCGCAAAGAAAATCCAACAGAAACAGAAAAATCAACGACGTAAAAGTACAGTAAAGTTGTAAAAGCATGCAAAA
Source organism: Iris pallida (assembly GCA_029216955.1). Taxonomy (NCBI): domain Eukaryota; kingdom Viridiplantae; phylum Streptophyta; class Magnoliopsida; order Asparagales; family Iridaceae; genus Iris; species Iris pallida. The sequence continues at coordinate 28,232,230 of JANAVB010002199.1, read as the reverse complement.
TAAGAAAGAAAAAAAATTATATTTCAGGTAAACAAATCGAATGACTAATATTTCATTCAGAAAATTTCATACAAATGGATGAAATTATATATCCATATTTACATGAAATAGGATAAGTTAGAGTAAATTGCAACAGGGAGGATGAAACGTGATTACAAATCGCGCACTCAGGGTTGGACCCAAAAAAAAAACATTTTTTTCCATATAATTTTTATTTTATTTTTTTATATAGATTAATCTACTTTTAATCCATCCAAATTTTTGGTCCAGCTATAGTTTCTGGATTGAAGTAGCAGTGCCAGTTTGCCACGACCATTCTCTTCCATTCAATTTCAAAACTAAATATCTAAATGTATAAAATAACATTTATAAAATTTTAATTTTTTTTTTTTTCGATACTTAGTCCGATCCGAAACCGCCGATATTATCCCGATGCTCATAGAAAGGATCCGATATCGACCGATACCGCAAACCTTGCTATTCATGCAATATAAATGACTAGCTACTGTTCTACCTATTTGAATTTTGTTCCATATCAGTGCTTATCTATATTCATGCAACATAAAATTTTTAAAAAAAGAAAAGGCTTTAAAAGAAGAAAAGAGTTCTACATAAAACCATACTTGAGGATTCAAACCATATGCACAGCACAGGCACGCCATTGATGTTGGTGTTAGTCCCTTGGCGAACAATCGATGGAAAACCACGAATTCAGAAACTATTGTAAAGACAATATTTTCAGCAACAACATCTTAAAGAAGGTGATGTTGTATTACGGAAATCTAAAAAGATTTCGTAATATTTCTCGAAGGCAACAGAACCGTATGACTTCTAAAGAGAAGCGACGGTATTCTCGAAGGCAACAGAACCGTATGACTTCTAAAGAGAAGCGACGGTATTCTCGAAGGCAACAGAGGAAGAAGAAAGCCTGCTGGGGTGAAAGATCACCGGCGCTCAAAGCTATATCCGCCTTACGGACAAGCCTCCAGGAACCAGCAAGTTCGAAGAGAACTTTAGAACGCTGGCCAAAAATGTCGACGACTCCTCGGAATAGCAGCAGCACGTCTCTCTCTCTGAAAATTCTCTGATTATTTTCTGTAACCCTGGAGAGAGGAGATGCTCCTGATATTATAGGCACGAGGTGGGCTTTTCAAATTCTGAACGCACGTCCTGGTTTAATGCCAGATCCGGATTTTCTGGATCTGAGCCATTTCCGGATCTGAGCCCACAAGACCCGCGGACGTTACATAATTTGAACGGCCCACTCGACCCGCTCGACCCGTACGACCCGTACGTCCCGTACGCTCCGCACGCCACGCTAAGTGCAAAGTGCCATCAAAAAGCCACAAAAAGCCACAAAAAGCCACAATAAGCCTCAAAAGCCCATTAGCCCAAGCCCGAGTCCGAGTCCGAGTCCGAGTCCGAGTCCGAGCGGGGCTTAGCTCCAATCTATTTTCATTTTGGCCAAAAGTTGGTTTCTTATTCTCACCTCTATGTAAAATCCTCCCACATGGCACCCTCCATTGGGCCTCAACCCATGTGCATCTCTCTATTCCTTCATAAGTAATATATAGAGATACATATTGGTGTGATTTTCCGATGTGGGACTATCTTTTAACAATAGAATGTTGTGAACACACACAACACATAGAATAAAACACCAACAATCCCCCACATATCTCTATATATATGAGTTAAGCGTTACACATAATAACTGTCCATTATGCATTAGGATAGATGTCGCTGACGACTTGAATCTTCCCGCATGGGTTGAACAACAGTATGATACAAGAATGGACTACGTCTTGAATTCTGTACCACAACTTTAATTTTTTCCACTCACATAATGTAGTTATCTGTGCTTCTGGCTGCACATTAAAGGCCTTGTGCCAGCCTGGATTTCAATGTATATATTTTGGGCGTCTACAAATTTACCCTCAAGAAACGGCCTATTTTTCTGTCCATACATTATAGGTGAGTTCTTTATTAAAGAGACATGGCATGAAGCGTCCAACGCTTTCTTTGCGGTGCTACGCCGCTATGACATGGCCTTAAGCCGAGGACCTTACCCCGAATCACCGGGAACCTCATCGTAGTGTCATACTACCCGTAGCATGAGGTCTAGCCCCTTTGTAGTGTCAAACTACCCAGCATGAAGCCTTACGTTTCTGTGCGGTGTTACGCCGCTACGACATGGCTTGCAAAGCCGATGCTTTATCCCTAGCCGGGTTTACCTCATTGTGGTGTCGTGCCACCCGTAACATGAGGAACACCTCCTCTTTGTAGTGCTGACTACATCCCTCTTTAATTCAATATACAGCATTAGGCCAACTGCCTATTTGCGGTGCTACGCCGCTGTGACTTGGCTAACATAGCCGAGGATTTACCTCTTTCGAGAACCTCATGGTGGAGTCACCGCCACACATAGCATGGAGTCACACTCCTTGTAGTGCTGTGCTACCATGCTTCCTGTAAAGCATAACAGACCTTCACTCAGTCTGAGAACTCATTAAGGCATTATGCCATCCTTCCCACAGGATCAATTTTTCGTAAAAAATTCATAGTAGACAACAGTGGTTCTGAGTCCAAAACCCTTCCATGTTCCGCAGAACAAGTACCCACTGTTAACTAATATTTTTCCAGTCAATAGTCCTCCCTTGAATCAAAAAATTAGATATCTGGTAGATTTCTCTTTGAACCAATAACATAAAATTTATTGATAGGATTATAATGACACAATATTAGAATGCCTTCAAACCCATCTTCCTTGCTGTGTCCTCGACCAGCTGTCGTTTGAGGCCTTTCGTGAACGGATCCGCCAGGTTCTCCTGACTCCGAACATCGATCACTGCAATGACGCCTCGTTTGATGAGATCGTTCACTGCTCTGTGCTTTAACCGCACAGTCCTCTTCTTCCCGTTAAAGAGTTCATTTGATGCTACTGCTGCTGCCGCCTGGTTGTCACAGTATATCGGGATTGCCGGTATCTGAGCTCCAACCACTGGAAGATCATACATGAGCTCCCGAAGCCACTCTGCTTCATCTGCAGCAGCATCCAATGCAAAGAATTCAGATTCCATGGAGGAGCGAGATAACATTGTCTGCTTCTTCGATTTCCACGATATAGCAGCTCCGCCCAAGGCGAATATGAATCCACCTGTAGAATACTCGCTCTCCACCTCTGAACACCAGCTAGCATCACTGAAGCCTTCCACTACTGACGGATCTCCGCTGTAGTATAGTGCAAATGTCTGAGTCTTTTTAAGATATCTCATAACACGCTTCACAGCATTCCAGTGTTCAACACCTGGGTTGCTAGTGAACCGACTCAGCATTCCCACCGCAAAAGCTATGTCAGGCCTTGTGGCAGTAGTAGCGTACATCAAGCTTCCGATGACGCTGGCGTACTCCAATTGCTTGACGCTTTCTCTCGAATTTGGCTCCAGCTTCTGATCACTCCGGTACGGTGTATCAATTATAGGAAGATCTTGATACCCGTATCGAGTGAGCATTTTCTCAATGTAATGAGATTGTGACAGTGCTATTCCCGTGCCTGTCCGGATGATCTTGAGCCCCAAGATAACATCGGCATCCCCCAAGTCCTTCATACTGAACTTGGTCGAGAGAAATTTCTTTGTCTCTATGACACAGCTTAAATCCGTACCTAGGATTAGCATGTCGTCAACGTATAGACAAACGATAACTCCTCTTCCGTCAGCAAACTTAGTATAGACACACTTGTCTGTTTCACTGACCTTGTAGCCATTTGACCTTATCACTTTGTCAAACTTCTCATGCCACATTTTGGGAGCTTGTTTCAAACCATACAGAGACTTCATCAACTTGCAGACTTTGTCTTCCAGACCTCTGACGACAAAACCTTCTGGTTGTTGCATGTAGATCTCTTCTGTCAGCTCGCCATTAAGGAATGTCGTTTTACATCCATCTGATGTATCACTAGTTTGTGTATTGCTGCTAGAGCAATTAACAATCTGATGGTTGTCATCCGAGCTACTGGAGCATAAGTATCAAAATAGTCGATCCCTTGTTTCTGAGCAAATCCTTTGGCCACTAGCCTGGCCTTGAATTTGTCGATGGTTCCATCTGCTTTCATCTTCTTCTTGAAGATCCATTTGCATCCGATGGGTCTTGCTCCTTCTGGCAGATCAACTAACACCCATGTATTATTGGAGGTGATTGAGTCAATCTCATTGTCTATCGCCTCCTTCTAGAATACAACATCTCTGGTCTTCATTGCTTCATCATAGGTAAGCGGATCTGCTTCCACATGATAAGTGACGAAGTCATCTCCGAAGTCTTTCGGCCTCCTTACTCGCTTAGTTGACGGCTCAGCGAGTTCTGGTTCAACTGGTGTCTCTTCGACAATAGCTTCTTCTTGGACTACTGGTTCTTTAAGGACTTCTGTCTGCTTTGCACTCTCATCATTCTCCGGAAGATCCGCGAGAATAATATTTTTGTGCCTTGCAAACTTGTCTTCAAAATATTCAGCATCGCGAGATTCAATGATATGATTTGATTCTATATCAAGGAATCTCCGAGCATCACTCTTCTCGGCATAACCCAAGAAGATAGCCTTAGTGGTCCTAGTCCCCAGCTTCTGAATCTTCAGATCTGGGAGCTTCACGTAAGCCAGACACTCCCACACTCGAATGACATTCAAGTTAGGTCTGACTTTGAACCAGAGTTCATGAGGTGTTATGTCCTGTGAAACCCGTAATTTTTCCGCAAATATTTAGGAATTATTTCTCGTTATTTTATTGTGCTTAAATAGATTTTTTTTCGATAAAACAAAATTTTATTAATTGTGAAAGTGTTAGTTTAATATTAATGTTATCTTTAGTTAAATTATTATCCAAAATTAATATGGATTTTTCTTTGATTAGCCAGACCTGTTCCTAAAGACCAAATGTAACTTAAAGTATTTCAAAATAAATATTGATTATATTTTTTAAATAAATTTATGTAGGCCAAAATCCTTTTAATTACCTATAATATTAGAGCTCAAAACCTATTTTCCAATAGACCATTAATTGACTGGGCCTTGATCCTTAACAGCCCAACAAGAATTTTTATAACCTATTATTTTACAAAACCTTAGCCATTAGATTAGAAGTCCATGAGTAAGCGTTACTCATAATGTTTCCAAAGCCCATTAGTTGGAAAAAGCCCAAGTCCAATTGTTCCTTATAGCTAAGTTTATTTAAACCAATTGTTCCAACCCAATTGTTCTCAAACCCAATGTCTTTACTAGCATCAGCTAGTGTACAGAACATTGTTAGGAAGAAAGTTTCCTTTGGCTTGAAGAGCTTTAAAAGCTCTGAAGCTTTTCTCCTTCCCAACCGTAGAGAACCGTTTGGTTCTCAAACCGATGGCACCACCGGCCCCTCGGCTCCCCGGCCGCCGGAGTTGATGGCCATGGAGGCCCTTCATCTTCCCCTACGGTAACCCCCGGCACTCTTTCCCCTATATAAACCCCTTTCATTCCATTTCCTCATCATCAACTCCATTCTCCTCTTCTTTCTCTACAAAACCCCTTTCTGGCGCCCGACCCGATCCCGGCCCGCCGACCGCTGGCGCTCCACCCGACTCCGGCGCCGAACCCCGCGGCCGATCCGCGCCCACCCGCCGGCGAACCGCCGCCTCCGCCGATCGTCTGACCCGCGCGGCCCCTGGCCGTCCGAGTTCGCCGGCGTTCGTCGCGGTGACTGCCCTGTCCGCTTCCCGGTGACGTCTCGTCCGTTTCTCGGTGCTGACCGTTCCAGTTCCGAGATCCAGTTCGGGTTTTCCGTTGTCGGTACACTCTGACTCAATTATTTTCTTTACTGTCCATGATGAACTGGTCCAACCGAATTCCTCGGGAATTCGGGATTTCGACAACGTAACAGTTACGTTGTCATTTTCGATTCCGAAGTTTCTTCGGAAATGGTAGTTTTGGATTTCTGTTGGTTATGTTGATGGTTATTTTTGGTGCTGATGGTTCTGTGGGAATTTTCCAATATTTTCGAATTTTTCGAGAATTTTTAGGAAGAAATTCTGTGTTTGGATATCCTCGGGTTTTCTGAGAATTCGCAGGATAATTCGGAATTTATATATATTCATATATAACTATATTCTGGTTCTGTGTGATGGAAGTTTTGGTAGGATTTTGGGTTCTGTTATGAATTTCGGGTTTTCGGGCCATTACGTTACTATTTCGGGAGTGATGGTTGGCTTGGAGAAAAAAATATATTATATGGTTGTTTATATAAAATTCGGGTTTTGGGAATATTTTTTGCAGGTAAAACCGGAGCATTTCCCAGTTCTTGGGTTGACCGAAAACAGAGGGAATGCTGCCGAAATTTTCGGGAAATTTAATAAAATTAATTTAAAATGATTTTGGTATTTTGGGCGACAACCATAATTGGTTACTGGGCCCCAACGAAATGCAAACGCACCGGTTAGACCGGACGTTGAGGCAGAGTAGTTGAAAATGAAGTTTGGACCAAAGTCTGAGACTATGATTTTCTTTAAATATTATTTTTGAAATTTATTAGTTTTTTTGTTAAATTGTAGGTAATTTTCGGACTAACCTGTCTTTTTCTTATTTCAATTTATGTAATTAAATATTGTAAGGGCATAAGCCCAGTTTCTATGATTTAAGTCTTGTAATAAGTAGGAAGTAATTTTTACTTTATTTTCTGGGAATGTGGAAAGCGTAGGATTAACCGTTAAATTATTATTAATTAATAATATATGAATTTCTCATCTTAAAGAAAATATTTTATGTATTTTAACAAGTTTGTCCAATAAGTAGATAAAATACCAAGTTTTATATTAATTTGATAATTACAAGTTTTTCCCGAAAAACCTAAATAAATTGAATTTCTAAATTCAAACTCATTAGTAAACGTTGTGATGTTGTGTTAGCTAGTGATAACTAAAATTGACTAGGAAAGACCAATAGAGATTGTAACTAGATACTTTAGAGTTTGTTTCTGAAACAAGTTCCCCGGAATGTAGGATTTCAAGGAAGAGTGTGACCTTTCGAATCCCGAAGTACCAATCTCGTCCAACTGAAGTTTAAGGCAAGTACATTTTATGTAGATTTTACAATTATTTTCACAATTGTTTCATTGCAAGTTTAAACCACTGTTTACACGAACTCCTTCGGGAGCATTGATCGTATTGTTGGGGACTGGGGGAATAGTGTACTGGATATGACCAAATCCAAACTTAGGATAATGAATGTGTTAGCTTTCCCCTCTTCACACGGGGACAAGCCATACCGTATCGCTAGGATACAAATGTACCCAAACCGGTCATATTCTTTACCTATTCATATCACTGTACTGTACTATTTCAAAATTGTTCATTTTCAAACTGTTTAAAAATGCATGTTATAAATTGTCATTTTTAATTGTTAAAATTTGCATGAACTGTACTTTGCTCACTCCTGACTGGAGAACAACATTTTAGGTTACTCTGAGGTTGATCTTTCTAGAGTATCTGGTGGCACAGAGCTAATGTTCAACAATCCTGTTCAGTACCCGGCGGTACTACCTGACGACGATGGATCGGCGTCTCCTTAGATGCTGTTGGTGTTAGCTAGTCTTATTTCAGTTTTTTGGATCTTTTAAACTTTTGTACTGGACAAGTTTATTATCGAATAAATGTTGTGGCAACTTTTAAATTCAAACTTGTTGTTGATTTACCTGCAATATGGATTACAGCTTACTGCCGCCGTCTCATCAACGGTGCAGGCTGGGCATGATCCGATTCGACCCAAGTATTTGGGGACCGGGTCGTGACATGTCCGAAGTTGCATACGGTACTCTATTGAGAATGAAAGTAGCCGTTAATGCAGCTTCTCCCCAGAAGCTCTTTGGAAGATCCGCAGTCAACAGCATAGAGTTCATCATCTCTGTCAACGTTCTGTTCTTCCTTTCTGCTACTCCGTTGGATTGAGGAGAGTACGGAGCCGTCGTCTCATTTATGATTCCATGTTCTTTACAGAATGATGAGAAATCATGAGACCGATACTCCCCGCCTCGATCACTCCTTAGCCTTTTGAGTTGTTGTCCAGTTTGCCGTTCAGCCTCGGCCCTGAACTCCTTGAACTTCTCAAATGCTTCGTCTTTAGACTTGAGCAGGTAGACAAAAGCATACTTTGAGAAGTCATCGATGAAAGTAATAAAATACTTCATCCCGGCTTTTGTAGAGAATTGCTTGAAATCACAGATATCTGAGTGAACCAACTCCAGAAGATCTGTGCTTCGATGGACCCTGTGAAAGGATTTCCTTATGATCTTCGTCTGAGCACACACTTCACATTTCTCTACCTTACCCCCACACTTGGAGATAAGTCCTAGGCTAGACATCTTGTTAATCCTTTTATAATGAACATGTCCTAGCCTATTATGCCACAACTCAAAAGAATAGTTCAAAGTAGAAATAGCATTAATATCATTTTTCTGGGTTACAACAAGCTGAATTTTGTACATTCCTTCAGTCTGGAAAGCTTTTCCGAAGAATGTACTCTTCTTGGACATCACCATCTAGCCAGCATTGATGTCCATCCTCAAGCCTGCGTTACAAAGCAGGCTCCCAGAGATCAGGTTCTTAGCAATTGCAGGAACATGCTTCACTCCTTGAAGCGTCAGAGTGTTTTCCGATGTGAGTTTCAGCTCCACCGTCCCGATCCCTAGTACTTCAGCTTGTGCCTGGTTTGCCATTATGACTTTCTCGAAAGTTGGCTCATAGGAGTCGAACCATTCCTTGTCTGAGCAGACATGACATGTCGCACAAGTGTCTATCCACCAGTCCGAGTCGACCCCCACATTTGCAACATGCGCTATCATTGCAACCAGATTAGTAACCAAAGAAACCTTACTAGGCTCACCTTTTTCTGGTTCCTTGCAGTCACTTTTGTAGTGGCCCTTCTTGCCACATTTGTAACAAGTCACATGGGACTTGGACTTCTGATTCTTGAATGAAGGACTCTTCACTTTCAGATTAGTGAAGTCCTTCTTCTTCTTGTGAGGAGAAGCCGCCTGCTTCCCCTTGTACTCTCTGGTTTGGACCAGATTTGCTTTCGCCAGTTATTTGGACAGAGAATCCATCTTCTGTTGAGAGCGCATCTCGTCCTCAACATGGATCTCTTGCAGGAGATCTTCCATACATATGTCCAGCTTCTTGCGGTGCATCCTTGCATAGAAGTTGCTACAACCCGCAGGAAGTTTAGAGACGATTCCTCCAACGACAAACTTGTCGACAAGAGGCATCTTCTCGTCATCCAACTTTTGGCGTAGCTTCAGAAACTCCTTTACTTGGGACAGCATAGCCTTCTCATCTTCGAAGGTCCACTTGTGGTATCTTTCAACCAAGAAGATCTTGGACCGATTCTCGTCATCTTCGTACAATTTCTCCAAGGAGTCCCAAATCTCTTTGGCAGAATTCTTCTTGGAATAGGACTCTGCCAGAGAGTCTTCCATGCTATTGAGAATCAACAGTTTACAGACACTGTTTTCTCTAATCCATTTTGCCTGCTTGGACTTAGCAGCTGCAATAACTTCTGCGGTTCCGGTTGTTCGAACGATCGGTTCTTCCTCATTCAGCACGTGATCAACTTCCACGAGTTGAATGTTTAAGGTTACTTTCCGTTTCCAGATTTGGAAATGTTCGCCGTCGAATTTCTCCAACTTGTTAAAGTCGGTATTGACGAGCGATGCACGTAAGTTATCCATCTTTTCGATATAGCTTTGAGATTGTTAGTCCCTTGGCGAACAATCGATAGAAAACCACGAATTCAGAAACTATTGTAAAGACAATGTTTCCAGCAACAACACCTTAAAGAAGGTGATGTTGTATTACGGGAATCTAAAAAGATTTCGTAATATTTCTCGAAGGCAACAGAACCGTATGACTTCTAAAGAGAAGCGACGGTATTCTCGAAGGCAACAGAACCGTATGACTTCTAAAGAGAAGCGACGGTATTCTCGAAGGCAACAGAGGAAGAAGAAAGCCTGCTGGGGTGAAAGATCACCGGCGCTCAAAGCTATATCCGCCTTACGGACAAGCCTCCAGGAACCAGCAAGTTCGAAGAGAACTTTAGAACGCTGGACAAAAATGTCGACGACTCCTCGGAATAGCAGCAGCACGTCTCTCTCTCTGGAAATTCCCTGAGCTAAGTACAAAGTGCCATCAAAAAGCCACAATAAGCCTCAAAAGCCCAAGTCCGAGTCGCTAAGCCCCTTCGGGGCTTAGCTCCAATCTATTTTCATTTTGGCCAAAAGTTGGTTTCTTATTCTCACCTCTATGTAAAATCCCCCCACATGGCACCCTCAATTGGGCCTCAACCCATGTGCATCTCTCTATTCCTTCATAAGTAATATATAGAGATACATATTGGTGTGATTTTCCGATGTGGGACTATCTTTTAACAATATAATGTTGTGAACACACACAACATATAGAATAAAATACCAACAGTTGGCATGCACATACATACAACCTAAGCAAACAAGGACACAACAGAGTGCTAGATTCAAGGAAAGACACGGCAAATCAACGACACACCAGCGAATTTTCCATGAAATCACTAAAATTCCGGCTACCGGACGTGTCGTACTGGCACGACCGGTTGCAGAACTCGATGCAGTCGCTGATGGCCTCGTCGTAGCGCGAGTCCGGCGGGCTGAGATACGAGCCGCACGACCTTCTGGCGAGGCGGTCGACTTCGGCCCTCCGGACGGCTGCCGGCGCCCGGCTGGCCGGAAGCCGCAAGGCGACGAGGAAGCGGTGGACGAGCCTCGCCGGCGCCCACGCATTCGGCCTGCCGGCCTCCGGCCTGGCCCTTGCTCTCTGTCGTTGCTGCGTCACCGGCGCCGGCACCGCGAAGCTCTGCTGCGCTTGAAGCTTGATCATGATTACTTGAAGCTTACTTGTTTGTTCAAGATGTACTGATGTACTGTACTATAATGAGATCGATGCAAGTGAAGACGGTCTATATATATACCATCACCATGTGATTGTGCTGCCACGCTCCTTTGATTCCTAGCTAGTTAATTTAGAAAGAAAGGGAAAAAAAAATAACTTTTTTTAATTAGAGTATGCTTGGTAGTGATGTTTTTATCACTTCTGGGATTTTTTTTTTACGGATTTTTTCACTGAAAGCATTACAAATTTATAAAATTATAGTCAGAGTATAATGTTTGGGATAATTATACGGAGAGCACAAGAACGTTCTTATTAAGGACATTCTTCATTAAAAGTGAATTATTTAATATATGCCGTTAGTCTCCGTTAAACCGGACATTGGAAAAAAATAATAAATAAAAGAAGAAAAACGCCCTTCCTATGGGCGTTTATCTCTGACGTGTCAGGAGAAACGTCCTTCGTAAGGGTGTTTTGTCAGGAATCCCTGACTCTCTCAGTGCCTGCGCCGTTTGACTGTCTCGATTGCTGCGAGGGTTGGAAGGGGTGTCTGTATTGTGCAGTGTGTTGTTGTTTGGGAGGGGGTGCCTGCATTGATACAATGTGCCCCTTGATGTTAGCTACATATATCCCCTACCGAAGTTAACGTTAGCTACCTATTTCCACACCCAGCAGCCTATATTACCTATCCAATCAAAAATATTTCCTGATCTATCCCATCCACTTTATCTATCTCATCCACTGCAAGATTCCACTGAGCGGGAAAAAAAATAATATATATGATGAAACTATGAAAACGCCCTTCCTTTGAGCGTTTTTCTCGCGTGTGTGTGTGTGTATATATATATATATATATATATATATATATATATATATATATATATATATATATATAATGGAATCCGTTAGAAAGAAGGAAAAAAAATATTTAAAAAATATGTAGAAAGCAAAACGTCCTTCTTATGGACGTTTTAATGCTTTATTTGCTATTTTAGGAAAGATTGTGCTTTCTTTAGAATATATAATAATATTTATGCTCTGTATGAATTTTTTTTTTTTTTAATGAAACGTCTGCTTCTTAATTTTTTTGAGGCACAGATTTTGGTCGGCTCAAAAACCACCTACAACAGATATAATGTAATTTTGGGTGGCTTTATAAACATCCCAAATCGATAGATTTGGAGAGGTTTTATTATTTTATTTCATTTATATCCTCGCCAAAAATATATAATTATAACTACTAATACCTTTCCATATTTAATTTTATTTGTGTAAAAAAATTTCAGAACCGCTCGTTAGTAAATTAACAAGCATGGATTATATTGGTTTAAAAGTTGCTACTTAAAAATCATTCAAAATCGAACCCATCATAATCGGTGCTCTAAAAATATTGATTATTTATACGGTCACAGCCAAAGTTGATCAGGGCTATCCAATTTCTGGCAGTCCAGGACTGCCACAATTTCTGGCAGTCCTAGATACTTTATGGACTGCCAGAAAATGTGGCATTCCAGCCAAACACGAGATAGACTGCCAAAAAATGGCTAGCCCATATTCAACTTTTGTTGTGTCCTTATAAATAATAATCGCTATCTCTACAATTGGCAAGCTGGCAAGCAGACCCTTAGCAAGTGCTCGCACTAATTACTACCATAGTGCCTATTTTTAAAGTTATGATGATGATGATGATGGTCAGTAAGCAAATGATCGAATCATTGTGATTTTCCAAGCCAAGTCTACAATATGATTTATTGTTCTTAATTGGTTACATTGAAATGTTAGAAAGCTACCAATGTCGAGCTAGTAACGCACTGCTTAGAACAGAGCTTATGATGAAACAATTAGCTCAAAAGTGCATCAGCTCAAAATTGCATCAGCTAAAACACTTAGGCCAGGTTCGGCTTGCGAAATCAGGACTTTAATTTATTTTATGTTTGGATGCCGAAAGAAATAAAGTGAAAGGAAATAGTTTTCAAAAGAAAAAAAAAGATTTTCCATCCATACAAGATTTACTTCCCTTTCAATTTTTTCGTTTATTACCAAAATTTAGGACTAAACTATTTCTATTCAAATGTGTATTTTGATTACAATCTTGAAATTTTCAAACACCAAAAAGAATAATCGATGAAAATTACAATTTTCTATGTCCTTGAAAGGAGTAAAGTTTTTCTTTTTTTTTTTTGCTTTCTTTTCCTTTCCGGGACCAAAGGAGACATTACTTTCACATATCAAAACATAAGACAAGTACATACTAAGTAGTATTAGGCTTGGTATGAATCTCTGCAGACGTGGGTTTAGAGAATAGAGTGATGCTATATGTACCTCCAAAAATTCTATCCCTTTATGTTCCTCCGTCACGTGGCACTTTTTTTTTTTTTTTTTTTTTTCACGTGGCACTTTCTTATTGACTAAAACAAATAGGGGGGAGGGGGGAGAGGGCCACGTGACGAAGGGACATAGAAGGATAAAATTTTGGAGGTACATATAGTATTTTTCTAGAGGATATCCTCGTATCATTTACATTGTTTCTTATTCTCTTATTTTCTTCTTTTGTAGTCTTCCTCCTCACTATCATTTAGGCCTCCTTTAATATTTTCTATACCGGGCTATCATCGATAATGCTACTAATTAAGAGCATCTCCAACCCTATTGTCTTGTTTTGTGTTGTGAATCCTATGTAGCATGAGTCACAAGACAATGTCTTTCCTGTGTGGCAAGTTGACATTCATACAAGACAATGAGATAAAAATGTGTTCTCCAATGTAAAAGTTTGAGAAGACAATAAAATTACTTTTTTTTTTCAACTTCCAAGACAATTTGTTCACTTCTTTTATATATATATATATATATATATATATATATATATATATATATATATTTATTCATAATTAATGATGTGGACATAAAGTCATTGTGAAGTGCATTGTCTAGATCTAGACAATCAACTTCACATTCTCCTTGTCATGTCAACTTCACAATTTATTTCACATTTGCATTGGAGAAGTACTTTTGAAAAAAATATTTGTCATTCCTATGTGGCAACCATTTTTTCCAAACTCACAATAGGATTGGAGATGCTCTAAAGGGTGGTGATAACGGAAACAATATGTTGTCCTATATATTATACTAGTGGATAACACGTGCCATAATGGCACGGACACGAACCCAGCAATCTTGACCCGAGTCCGGCGGAGGCGAGCACAGCAAAGACCATGGTGGCGGCATTCGGGGCGACGTGGGGCCTCATGGAGGCGAAGACGCGCAGGACTGTCGCGGGGCGTCCGAGGGCGGCGAGGCCCGAGACGGCGGCGGTTCAGGAGACGACGTCCCTGTGCGGCATTCCGTCGAACACCCGCAGGACGTGGTCGGCGGAGCCGCGTCGGGAGTAGGCGGTGAGCAGGACGGCCTGCACGAAGGGGTCGGGCCAAAATTCGAGGAGGAGGGCGTGTGTGTGGAGCGACCTGGTGGCGGCGGCGGCGGTGGTGGTGTTGAGTAAGGAAGAGAAGGTGTGGGAGTTGGGAGGGACGCGACGGCGGATCATTTGGGAGTAGATGGAGAGTGGGTCGGCGGAGATGGCGATGGCGGTGTTGAAGGAGAAGGGGTTGGGGTTGGGCATGGCGGAGAAGAGAGAGGCGGCGAAGGAAGGGTCGGCGTCGGCGGCGCGATGGAGGAGGCTGCTTGCGACGAAGGGGTTGCAGAAGAGGCGGGCGACGACGGCGTGGACGAGGATGGAGCGGAGGCGGCGGAGGGAGGGGCGGTGCAAGAGGAGCTGGAGACGGGGGTGCCATTGGAACAACCGGTTACTCCGCACCCAACATGGGACCTCCTCCTCTCTTATAGAGAGAGAGACAATTTAGTCCTTTCATCATCGTTGAACCAAAGCACATGGGTCGGACCAAGAATCCACCGTGCTTTATATATATTACTAGTAGATAACCCGTGCCATAATGGCACGGTCACGAACCCGGCCTTCTCGACGTAGGCGTGCAGGCACCGGACCAGCACCAGGGAGTTCCGGACGAAGACGCGGCCTCCGAACCCGGCCTTTCCGACGTAGGCGTGCAGGCACCGGGTGAGTGCCAGGGACCCGAGCCCGGCGGAGGCGGACACGGCAAAGACCACGGTGGCGGCGTTCGGGGCGACGTGGGGCCTCATCGAGGCGAAGACGCGCAGGGCCGTCGCGGGGCGTCCGAGGACGGCGAGGCCCGAGACGGCGGCGGTCCAGGAGACGACGTCCCTGTGCGGCATTCCGTCGATCACCCGCAGGGTGTGGTCGGCGGAGCCGCGTCGGGAGTAGGCGGTGAGCAGGACGGTCTACACGAAGGGGTCGGGCCAGAATCCGAGGAGGAGGGCGTTTGCGTGGAGCGACCTGGTGGCGGCGGCGGCGGCAGTGGTGTTGAGCAAGGAAGAGAAGGTATGGGAGTCGGAAGGGACGCGACGGCGGAGCATTTGGGAGTAGATGGAGAGTGGGTCGGCGGAGATGGCGGTGTTGAAGGAGAAGGGGTTGGAGTTGGTCATGGCGGAGAAGAGAGAGGCGGCAAAGGAAGGGTCGGCGTCGACGGCGCGGTGGAGGAGGCTGCTTGCAACGAAGGGGTTGCGGAAGAGGCCGGCGACGACGGCGTGGGCGAGGATGGAGCGGAGGCGGTGGAGGGAGGGGCGGTGCAAGAGGAGCTGGAGGCAGGGGTGCCGTTGGAACAACCGGTTGCTCCGCACCCAACATGGGACCTCCTCCTCTCTTATAGAGAGAGGGGCAATTTAGTCCTTTCATCATCGTTGAACCAAAGCACATGGGTCCGACCAAAAACCCACTGTACTTTATATTATAGATATGTCAATTATGTCTCTTATAAATAATCAACAACTATGATAACTATTAAAACTTTAAAAAATAATAATAAAATAATTAACTAACTCCAGAGCAGAATTGGTACGAAATATCGGGGACAACAAATATATTTCTGGTGACAACAGACCAGTCGATTTCTTTTCTTCTATTTCGGATCCTCTATACGGGATTAATCTCGATTGTCTTGCTAAACATGGATCAAGAAGAATGTTAATTAGTCGACCCTCTAATTATTAAAGATAACCTTGTAAATATTTTTCTTTGCGCTTTCATTTTCCCCAAGTATCTAGCCAACATATATAAATACTCTTAGATTCAACCCATCTGGCCATCTCGTGCCACTTTGGTGGCCAAGTGAGATGGTACGACAGGAGCTGAAGATCATGTCGAGTACAAATAATAGTCTCCCAGGAACAAGTTTGCATAACCAAGTACACGTACAATGTATGAGAACTGTCACGTGTCAGGCTTCTGTCCACCAAAATGTCGTTGCGTAAGCAAGTACACGTTCAATGTACATTGTACAATATGCATGCATGAAAGGTTATCATCGAAAATGACGAGTATGATTTCCTGATTAAAAATCAATATATAATTAAACCAGCTGCGCTATTCCCTAATTAAAGAAAAAGTAATACTATTTGTACCTTAAAATAGTCCCTCCAAACTATTTCTTTTTATGTGACAGCTGAAATGACATGTTAAATAATATTATGTGTCATCTTAAATTTTAACCAAAAAAATTAATGACACAAATTTTTTCATGTTAATGTCAATGCCAATGTTAAAATTAAAATTAAAATTAAACTTAAAATAAAAATTATTGTTATTGTTAAAATTAATTTTAATGTTAATATAATTGTTATTGTTAATATTAATTTTAATGTTAATATTAAAATATATCACGTCAGTTGCCACATCAATATATGTCACATCAGTTGTTATGAAAGGAATGATGGTTTGGAAGAATAATTTGGAGGAACAAATAACATTATTTAATTAAAAATTTATACTAAATTTTTTTTGACGTTTTTCAGAAATTAAGACATGACATGACCCCTTTAAAACACAATGTACGCAGTTCTGTTCCAGAAAGTAAACTCACTCTACAAAAGCCAAGAGTCGAAACTTTTTGTTGTTGTTGTAGCGAATACGTCACGATGAACTCACTGATACAATGAACGCACAGTTTGGATTCCAGCCATGACAAAATTATAAATGTGATCCTTTTTCTTTCGTGGATTGTCTAGCCGTGTTGTAACGGAAGCTTATGATCTGAACCATTGTTAGCAATTCGGCAAACGGAAAAAATTCGAAACAACAAAAGTAAGAATATAAATCGACTTAGTACAAATAAAATACGTTCAAAAATTCGGTCAAGAATTCGAAAAATGTAAATATTGAGGTTAGAAACTTCACATTCTTTAATATGTTGTCTTAAAGAGGTTCCTACCATATGTTTTTGCCAAATTTTTCAATAATTTGTACGGAACACGTTTAAAACATCACATATTTAGAATGTACGTATTGGTTCTAATATTTCAAAAGTACGCACATATTAAACGTTTCAGAAAGATACGAAAAAATTTGCGTATAATACGAGTTTTATTCTTCTGAAATTTTCTTTAGAGAGGGTTAATCAATTGGAATTTCAGAATCACAATATAGTTACGACATTCACACTGGACTGGGCTGTAGTCCAGTTAAAGCCAGAAAGAAAGGCCAATTTTTTTTTTTTAATAATGAAAGGAGGCGTAGCCCAAGCTGCCGGCCCACTTCTCCACCTCGCTATAGCTTTCTTCAGTTAATCCTTTCAAAAAGAAAGAAAAAAAAACTCCCGACGAATCGGCTGGTCGCTTGCTCCCCCTCTCCAGCCCGATCGACACGCTGCAGCGGCGCAGCCCCTCCCGTTCCTCTTCACCTCCTCCTCTCTCCAACCCGACCGGCGACCTCCGACCGGCGACCCGCGGCCGGCCGGTACGCTGCAGCGCTGCAGCCCTGCAGCCCGGCTCTCCCAGACCCCGTCTCCCTCTTCACCTCCTCTCGACCTTGGTAAAACCCCATCATCATCACTATTTAGTATTTAATAGGTGCTATCTATGGAAAAACCCCAATTTTGTTAAAACCCTAACCACCAATTTTTGGTGTTTGGGTTTGATCTTAATTCACTATTCATTAGGTCTTTGGAAGATAATGGAAAATCAAGGAAGCAAGAGAAAGAAAACCCTTTTTTCATTCTTGAAACAAAGAGGTGAAACATCATGAAGTGAAAGTCTTCCCCCCTCCTTCGAATGTTAATGTTCCGACCCCTAGGGTTGATCGTCGGGATGATGTTACAGTTGATTTAAATTCTCTTGAACGAGATCCAGGTTTACGAATTCCGATACGCGGGCATCCTGTTAATCGTAGGGACGAGATCAGACGGACATATAACAAAATGGGTCCATATCAGCCGAAATTGGCATCATTTCCGCCGTCTGAGTTCGGAAAACAGTCTCGTCGATTTCAATAATCTTGGTTGCAACAATTTCCTTGGTTAGAGTACTCTCCTTCAAAGGATGCAGCATTTTGTTTTCCATGTTATCTTTTTGAAAATGATAATGCTCTCCATTGCACATTGAGTGTCGATGCTCTCCATTGCACATAAGAGCTCTTTTTTGTAATCACAAGCCTGCGTGTCATTTTAATTTCTGTTGGATGTACATTTGGATGAAAATGCATAACTGGAAGCGATACCCACAATTTAGTTACATTGATTAAAGGCTGATCAACTTTTAACGAGTTTCTAGCTAACGGTTAATTTCTAAAATGTCACAGTTATACATGCTCCCTTAGTTACAACAATATCTATATCTATTTTATTCTCCATTTTGGTTCCTTTTCTGACAATTTCCTTGTTGTAATACTTGGTATTTCTGTGTCGATACAGTACACTTACTTTTTAGCATCAACACTTGAGAAAGAGGCTGGCTTGAGATGTGAAGGGGGCAACTCATGGAGATTCTCTCTATGACGTATTGTGTTTTTATATGTTTGCTTATATATGAAGTAGGTGGTAGCAGTCCTATGCTTATGTTACATCTATTACTCAATTGGATAGTTTTCTACCGTTCCGAACTACTAGTTCATATATTCACAATTAAATAATCGTTTTCTACCACGAGCATCTGCTACTTTTAAGTTGACATTTCCATAGTTTCAGTCAGTGGGCTGGAGTAGGTTTGGTGGGTTGCTCATGAAGTTTTTAGTGTCATATCACATGTGATGGAGATTATGAAGTACTAGTCCACACATTCCCTTATTGAGCTCAATGCTAATTATTCACTGCATATGATATTTTTCTTCGTACAAAGATGCACAATAACCTACCTTTTTCTCCATTTTTTTACTTCTCAAATTTTAATGCCTTATGTACTTTGATGTTTGTTTTGTGTGTGACCTAGAACTATTTGAACATGTGCAGAACCTAAAGAGAAGTATTCCTAGGATGACTTTTACTGATGTTGGGAGGGCACCTGAGGATAAGTGGAAGAAGATGACAGGTATAGCTTCTCTATTGCAAGCACAATTCTCTATTGCAAGCATAAATGTCCATCTATTTTGGACCAACGATCACTTGATAAGTTTCTGCATATGATTTATAAGGTGTGTTGATAATGAGTGAACCAAAATGATAAAGGATTATCAATCAATCTAGGAAGCTGTTTTAAAGTTGAGCACACTTTCTTAAGTTTATTGTGTATGACACGACCAAAATGATAAAAGATTGTCAATCAATCTAGGAAGCTGTTTTAAAGTGGAGCACCCTTTCTTTAGTTTATTGTGCACGACAGGTTTTGAATTATCGCATTTACAAAGTAAATTTTGCCAAATTTTTGGCATAAATTTTTAGAACCTTATAGTAACTATTAGTCTATTAGCTAGCCCACCTACTCCAAAATCATGGCTCCGCCCATGTATGAATTTAGAATTACAGTCATAGTCATTTCAGGCAACGCGGTAAGTAAATACATAATGATAAAGATTGTAATCGTGATTCTAAACTAGTTTACTGATCGCTATGTTTCTAAAATAACATTATTTTTAGTAACTTTCAAAAAAAATTAATTTTAATATTATAAGAGAAATAAAATAAATCAATATATTGGTAATAAAAAATATATATTTGAAAAGGCCACCTAATATATATATATATATATATATATATATATATATATATATATATATAAGTTTACATACAAACAATTTAATATATAATTTTTAATATATTGTCATTTTTTTTTCTTTATTCTAATCTTGTCTTAGGATCAGTTTCAATTCATTCTTCCTTTTATTTAATATTGTCTTGGGATCAGTTCCATGACATATATTTCGTGTTCAAATTCATAAGCGTGTTATACACTAGAACTGAATTTATCCATACTTACCGTCCGTTCTTCCCTGTTCATCTCGACAATACAGTTTATAACATAGATATTTAGTGCCACGCGATCGAAACATATAATCACATGTAGCATCGTAACATGTGTCTATGTAGAAGCCAAATATTAGGCGTACTAGTTGTGTTGCGTGCCGTTCATCAATTTTCTTACTCTAACTAACGATCTGCACACGAATTGCCGCTAACATGCCAACTTAGCTTATACGAGAGTCACAGGCTACACGTCATCTTGGACTTTCTGCAAACGACGACCCTTCGTGTGCGAGAGCGATATCCACCGAAGGTCTCGCTGCATGTATTGCTACTCACTCTTCAGTCCTGGGACGCACCGTCTGCCGAAGGTCTCGCAATACCCAGTTCCCCCTAGGCTGAATCGATCAAAGTACCCTGACGATCGTTCGAGAAACTTAAAATCTTGTGCACAAGTTGTCCATGACCTGGTGACCATACAAGTATCTACTAAAACCTATCATATTTCTCAAGCAATTTCTTATCACAACTTTCCATCTCTATGCAACTCCCACTCCAGGCACTGGCTCGGTATCCAACGGTCCCGAATTCTTTCCATGTTTTCATATTTTACATCTCAAACTCATGAACGGCTATTTGATAGCCCTCCTATCTAATTTGAACAAACCGTGTTCTACGAAATATCCCAAAAAGTGTCATGCTCTATACGAGAAACATTGAAACCGTGTGAACGTGTATACTATGACAACAAGTCGATAATCTATGGGACAACATAAGAAAACTCTAGTTTACACAAGCCGTAAAATCGATAAGACGAGTGTCAATTTAAAACACGGTGTGAAGTACTATCTACTAGCAAGTTTAACATTTCATGTTATACACAAATCTGATATAGAATGAGATTATTTCCCGCTGTGGGTTCAGCTCTTTTATTAGCATGCATCAGTTGTCGACTAACGAAACAAGTACGTGATATCTATTTTATTAAGTGTGAATTCACGATAAAGACGAGTTTATTGAAGCTACCCACCTGAGCGAGGACTTGCCTCGACTGAGCGGAACTCCGAGCAAGTCACCGTATAGCCAAGTTCAAACGACGTTGCACCAATAATTCATCATGTTGTACTGAGCAAAACGGGACACTACAGCCCCATCCCCGCTCCTCCTACCCCCACTGCACCACCCTCTCCCCCTCTCTTCGTGCGTGCAGCCACCAACGGCGGCGGTAGCAGTGGCGGTGGCACCGCGGAGAGAGGAGGGACGGGGGTGGGGGGAGCGGGGGCAGGGGCACAATGGGTTTGCGGGGGAGGAGGGGAGGGCGAGTTTGGGGCGGAGAGGGGAGGGACTGCGGTGGAGGAGGGGTGGGGGTGGGGAAGAGGAGGGGCTACGGAGGGGGAGGGGTATTTTTGTCTAATTTTTCAGGGTATCAAGTTGAACCATTTTTTTTTTTAAGATATCAAGTTTAAAGGCTGAAATAGTTGAGTGTATCAAGTTGAAATTAAGTCTATATTTTGAATGGTTAGTACCCAAAAAATTCAAAATTATATGTTATAAGTATTTTGTCCAAAAACATAAAATAATAATCCCAACACAAGGACGGGGATCATGGGATTGTATATGTTCATTATTCTCTCCTCTATCCAATCATTCTACACAAAGAATGAACACTGAAAAGAAAAGAAAGATTGATTATAAAAAGAAGAAAATAGTAAATAAAGGCATTGGAGAAAATTTCTCAAAATGTATCATATCAAAATAAAAACCCACAAGGGTGTCTTTTCATCATTGGATCATTCTCCCTTTGCATTAGCTTTGATTTGGATAGTTCTATTAATTTTTGGTTGGGAGTGAAAAATGACCTAATAATTTTTTGTTGAATAAAGAACTTTTTGTATCTGTGGCAATAGTGGAAAATGGCCAAAAAGTTATTAGCAAGAGAACAAATTGACGAGAAAGCTAGTGGTTGTTTGGTTCCAAAAATCTTAACATATATGGAACTTAAAAGAAGATTAGACATTCTCCAATTATTATCCCTATTTATTGGTTTCTATAGTATGTGTCAAATCCTTTTAAGGTACCTTCTATATCTATGTGATATTTTTTTTTTATATATAGAAACTCGATCAACTGTAAATAAATATATTTTCAATAGTTGGTCTCTATATTTATTCATATCCTATGTATACTTTTAAAAAAACTTCCAAGTCTCAACTATATTTATTTATATAGAAATACAACTGTAAACAAAATATTGTGAGACATATTTTATATGTCACGTAGATAGAGAAAAACTTTATCAATGAATCTGCATGTAGTGTCCCTCATAATGTTTCTTTATTTTTTAAAGATGGCTCCTATGAAAAATTATGCCTTACAAATAAGGCCGATCCAATGCAACAAGAGGTATCACAAAGAATCAGACTGATCTGGTCCAATGCTGGAGTGATATTTCAACGGTTCATACATGATTTTAAGTTTGGGACTGTTACTTTTTTGCGGAAAGTGACAGCAAAAATAACTTTTGACAGCATGTTGGATGAATGTGTGATTGCTTATAAAAGTCGTTTTTGCATTTTGTGTGTGTGAAATATCTGCTTATTTATTCAATGTGTATTTGGGGAGAGTTGGTTTTGCTTATTTCTTTTAGAAGTTATTCACACTTTTGGGCTTCTTTTGATAGCATGACTTGAGGTGCTTCCAAAAATTATTGCTAACTTTTCAATTTTGTTAACATAAATCTCCATTACCTTATAAAAAAAAATTGTATAAGAAACTAATAATTGTCAACTCTCATACATGTTTATTGGGGTCATTTTCAATTGTTTCAGAACTGAAAAACATGTTCTATCAAACACTTTATTAATTTAGTAGCAGCTTTCACTGCATGTAGTTATCAAACATATTTGATAAACAATTTATGACAACAAATTACGACAATAGCTTGTGCCCACAACTTATAATAAGCTTCAACACAATCCCAAACCAAGATGTAGCCTCTAAACTGCTTTTGAAATTTACCATAAAATTGATGGAATTGGCTTTTCAATTTTTTTTTCATTACAACCCACACACACCTCAACGTTCTTAAGGTTGGGGGACTCGAACCTTGTCGGCCCCGTCTAGTGTCCGCATTGCTTTACAAAACAACATTTGACTCTTTTTTTTTTTTTTTTTGATATGCAACTATTACAAAACAGCTTTTGGAATGGCTTTCTAAAAAAAAACAAAAAAAAGCTATTATAAGCAAATCCCAAACCCAGTACTAGGGCTAGTTTTGCTAGCCCATTACGTTTTTCAATCAGACAATCAAAGGCCAAATTTAATGTGCTATAGATTAGTCAAACTGGACCAGGCCCAAACCGACTACAAATCCATCTTACTTTTTTTATATTGACAAAACTACATCATCTTCTTTCTTCTCTTCTAATTCTGCACACAAGTTTTATATGCGAATCGGACTAAGAAATGCCAGGTACCGATCTCTATGTAAATTTTTTAATATTCATATTATCTTTTTCTGTTATTTTTTACCAAAAAAAGAAATAAAGAAAACCCTAAATTGATTCATCAGGAGGACAGTCGGAGAGAGAGGAGAAGGTGTCGATGGAGCTTACGGACGAGGTCCTCAAGAGCATGGAAGTCGGCATGGCTTTCAGAGATTATGTACGTAACTTTTCTCTGTTCTAATTGAAAATGAAACCCTAATTTACTCATCAGAAAAGTAGGCGACGATATGATTTTTTGCTATTGGGACATCGCGTTCGTCTTTAAGAAGAATGAACGAAACGGATGAGTGAAATTAGTTTAATATTGTGGTTTTGGTTGGTTGAGACCCCTTCACTTGGTGTCTAGTGAAGACGAGCTCTATTTTCACTTAAAAACTGTATTTTTTTGGGGTTGACCTAAATCATTGGAACAATCGACGGAAAAAAAAGATAAAACGACGGTTATACCCCTACCATTTTCTCTTCATCCGCCTCCTATCCACCCCCATGCCCCGGGGTGGTGGAGGGCGGTTAGGGAGCTTGGTAAGTTCCGTGCTGAAGGGGTTTGTTAGCGATGAGGTTAGCAAGGACGGAAGGAAGAAGATGGTGGGTTAGGGTTTAGGGACAAGGAAGAACATGGTGGTGGTTAGGATCAGTGTTTAAGATGTCTTTACGGGGTATGATTGTTCTGAATAGGTTTGGAGAGTAGTAAATCATAAGTATTTAGAGCAAATCATTCACTACCACATCAAATGGACCGCAAAATTTAAAAATTTTACCTTTTGGAGGAAGTAGCCTTCAGATATAACCTCAAGAGAAACAAAGATGAGAAATAAAAAATATAGTAGGGTATTAGTAGTTGTAGTGACGTCTTTTGAATAAGGGTATAACTGGAAGAAAAAAATTAGACCCTCAAACGTTTCGATTTGGGATGTTTATAAAGATACCCAAAATTACACTGCACTGGTTTCGAGGTTTTTGAGTCAACCAAAACCACCGACTCAAAAAAATTATCAAACAATTTTTTTTTAAAACACTTCATAAACGGTCGGCTCAAGAACCCCCCCCCCCCCCACTCCCCCCCCCCTCCCCAAAAAAAAAGGGTTAAAATATCATTGCCAAGCAGACCATGAAAGTTGTGAAGTTTAAGTTTAATTTAGTGTTTTTTTTAATAACAACATCAAGGTAACAAGGTCATGTACATAGTCCTAGACAAGGGCCCTAATTAAGTGAAGCAATCATTGGACCAAGCTGAAACACTATAAAAGAAAAATTACATATTAAATATCTTTCTAAAAAATGATTTATGAATCACAGGTACTTTCATACATGCGTCAATAATTTTTCATCGAACAGATGACTATTCATATTTAATACTCTATGTGCTACAAACATGCTTAAACAATTAAGGCACAATATGAATAAGTGAGCAACATAATGTTTTCAAGTGTAAGGCTCCACACATACAAAAAATTAACATTAAAAAAAGAAAAGAATCATACATTCATACAAATAGAAAGAAACAAATGATACATTATGTCACGTCCCGGTCCCGTAGGACCGATCGTCCTCGCTAAGGCGTGATTCCGTACGAGCCTAGGTTGCGCTCGTGCAAGGCGGGTTCCATAACGGCAGATTACAGCAGCTTGCGACGGGGTCGTCGCACAGAAGTCCCAAGCAGAAATATTGAATATACAAGGCAACACAAGCATTGAAACAAAATCAGAATCTTTTATTGATACTTGAAATAAAATTACAAAGGCGCAAAGCCAAGTTACAATCAATCAAGCTCACTTTTCTCTCTGATTACAATCACTCACAGTTCTTTCTCATCTCTCAATACAATTTGACGAGCCAGCGGATGCTTTAGATAGGCGATGTCCATACATTATGTCCCGTGTAAGTTCCGACTCCATGCGGCCGCACGCCTCGAAATACCAATGAACTCCATGCCTCGGCGCGTCCAAGCGAGCTCTGGCTCAATGAGCATGTAATGATACAAACGAACAATGATTTGGGTCAATTATGGGAAAGGAGAAATCAAGAAGAAAATATATCAGAAACGTAGAGAAGGGAAGAAAGGCAAGGCCAGGAAAGCGGAAAGAGCAGTATGGAGAAGGAAAGAAAGGAAAAAAAGGAAGAGAAGGACATATAAGAAAGAAAAAGAACAAATAAAAGAACATAATAGGTAAGAGGATGTAATGGAAGAGAAAGTAGAGCACAGTAGTGAAGAATAATTAAGGGTGGAGAAGGGAGGTAAAGTAATAAGAATGGAGAAGAAAGCAATGACAAAATGGAAGTGAAGAAAGAAATAGTAGTCGGTATGAGGAACCTAGAAGATATAAGAGGGAGAAAAGAGAGGCAAGTCGATGAAAGTGGAGAGAAAATAATAGATGCTATACACAGCATAATTATATTTAGGTTTTATTAACTTATTAGGTGGATTCTAAGGATAATGATGGTATTGTTCACCATAGTCAGGATAGGCTCTTTTTAGCATATAAGACTATTCCCGGCATTGAATAAAGATATGCAGGAGTAACAACCATTTCTCCTCCATGTCAACCATTAGCCTCTGATGGTCGTTCATTCTTGGTATGGTTTCACCAAATCCTTTGACGCTACCCCTTGGTTAAGAAACTAAGTTTGCCATTATATAACCAATGAATTATTGCGGGGAAAAGGGGCTAAGGATGGGAATCAGGAGAGACTGCAAAGAGGAAGGTTCATTGGGAGGTCAAGACGAAAAGGTAAGGTTGACAGAATATTGCCATCAGCTAGTGAGAGAAATATTATCAGATCCAAGTTGGAGGATGTCACTCCAAAATCATGCTGGAAGATTCAAGATCCACAATTTTTTTTTTCTATAGAATGGATTGCATTATAAACTGTTAGGATAATGGATTATTATGATAATAGATCGAAATAATGATGTGCTAGGTGCAACAGAACATGTGGTGGAAGTGCAAGCAGTTGTTTCCTCGCTTGGCAGCCTTAGAAGGTCGTAGATCTTGCAGCCTCCTCCCTCCTCCCACCTACAAGCACAAATTCCTCTTATAAGAAAGAAAGAACTAATGCACAATGTGCGCCTTTTGTCAAAAGATGGATTTGAATTGTTTTGCTCTAATTAAGTTCAGTTTCAAACACTAAAACGAAGTTTCCAGTATCTTGCTTTGCAGTTTCTCATGATTCTTCCTGTTTTATCCAACATATGAACATCCAAAAAGTATATTATTATTTCAGATACCTTTACGATTTATATTTTCAAGAGCTCTTCATCAATTCGTTTTTACTTGTGCATTTTCAGAATGGAAGAATAAGTTCAATGGATTATCACAAGGCTACAAACTATCTGGTAACAGCAAGTGATGATGAATCAATTCGCCTGTACGATGTTCAGAATGCTATGTATGTACTACCGCCTTCCTCTTTATTGATGCACTATTCAAATAAAAGAAGTTACTTGTTGTCATTGTTGGTTGATTCTTTATTTAATTTGTCTCTGAATATTGAATGCTGTAAGGGGATCCTTCAAGTTAATTTTATTATTGTGAGGATCCAAATCTGAAATATAATTTCATTAGTACAATCTCTTCTATAAAGAATATATATTGTTTTGTTCACTTCAACTTATAGGAACATATTAGCTAGCCTGAGGTAGGCCATAGTGCTATTTGTTGTAAGCTTTTGATTTCAGAAGTCAAGGATACAATGACAACAACATAGCCCTTATCCTTCGAGGTCGGCTATGTGAATCCTTTTCTTCCATTCAACTCTGTTAAGGGCCATATCCGTTGTAACATTAACATAAAATATATCTTTATTAGAACCTCAATTCAAGTTCCTTTCACACTATTCTAGGTTTAGCAACATTTCAGTAGTTAAGTATAACTTCTGACCGTTGCTGAATAGCTCTTGAATGCTGAACTTGTGACTATAGTTTTGATTATGAATAGAAGTCGGAAAAGGAGATTGCCACTTAGGAGAAACAAGAGGGCTTGCTGACATACATATGCAATCAGAAACCAGCTCCTTTCATACATATACAAATTGTCATGCATATGACGAAGCTGGCATTTCTGGCATACTTGTCAAAGTCTCTCACTTAATGGGCCAATAATGATCCATTCTTTTGATATGGATGCACATCTTTTGTCCTGATTGATGTGCTTGCATTTTCCGGAGTGAACTTTAATCAAACTTGCTTTTTCGCTGATGATGCACGCCTGATTAAGAATTGGTCATGTGACCACCAATAATAGTAGTGTTATTTTTCACAGACACTGACCCATATATCTCTCTTCTTTGTTGCATTTCCGCATATATGTATTCTGGCAGTTTATCTTACCACTGTAAAAGGGTTGCCTCTGTTCCTCTTCTTCTTCAACTGTCAAGATCTCGTTCTTAAGCATTCTTTTTGGCTCGTTTACTTTTTATCTGGAATGTTGTCTAATTGCTGGGGAAAGGAGATTTTATATTACTGAAGATTATGTGAACTTTTTTTTCATGTGATATATGTGCCAGATAATTAGCTTTTCCATTTGCAAATATGGGGTTCCATTTAAACTTTCTACTGGGACTTTGTTTTATAACTTATTTGTCTTCCCCCTTGTGGGAAATTTGTTTAATACTTGCAACTTGTAGTGCCAAGTTCAAGCTTGAACTCTTTTCATCATATTAGGTACATCACATGACCAATCTTATCTTAGTATAATTAGTTCCTAGATTGTAGGAAGTACACTTGTGAGAAGAAACAACTCATTTAGAAGTGATGAATTTTCGAAGTCTCAACCACTTACCTTGTAGGAATGCCATATAATCATTATGATTGTTGTCATGGTAACCTTTTCCAAGCATGCTAAGTTCAAAGTTAGTAGTATTTGAGTTAGCTCAATAAGCTGGTGTTATCTGTGTTTTATTGCTACTGAGGACGTCCTTAGATACTAATACTTAGCTTCTCAGGCTCTTCCCCGTATATGTGTCCTTATATGTTGTATCATAGCAACATTTTCTGTGACTACATTCTTATTGGAGCATTATTTATGTGTAACTACGATGCATACTTGGGAACATTCTTATTGGGGCATTATTTATGTGTAGCTATGATGCATACTTGGGAATTACTCCATATAATCAGATCTTGACGTATGGATGTTGCTGATTGGTATATGGGTTGTATACTTTATTCAAAATTTAATGTCAGGTGTTTGAAGACAATTAATAGCAAAAAGTATGGAGTTGACCTAGTTTGCTTCACTGCTCATCCAACAACAGTTATTTATTCTTCCAAAAATGGCTGGGATGGTAAGTTCAAACTGAGTTTGTTGTTGTGTGTGCTTGTTTTGTCCTGAAGCATATATTTACTTGTCAAAATAATTCAGAATCTCTGCGGCTTCTCTCTTTGAATGACAACAAGTACTTGCGATACTTCAAAGGTCACCATGATAGGTATGTTAGACAATTTGCAGCTCCCTCTGCAGAATAGCAAGTTCAACAATGTATAGTTTGGATATATTATGGCACAGTAATACATGCATTGGTATCTTTTGCTAGGGTTGTTTCTCTTTCCTTGTGCCCTCGAAAGGACTACTTTGTTTCTGGTTCTCTTGACCGAACTGTCTTGTTATGGGATCAGAGAGCTGACAAGTCTCAGGTGGAAAGCTTAATACTCCCAAAAATTTCTTAGATGTTTGCTTTCTAAAAGCCAGCATCTAACCAAATATTGCTGCAGGGACTTTTACGTGTACAAGGGAGGCCTGCAGTTGCTTATGATGACCAAGGAATGGTTTTTGCAGTTGCATTTGGAGGGCTTATAAGAATGTTTGATGCTCGCAAGTATGAAAAGGTTTGTCATTAAGTAGATCTAATACTTCGACACATTTACATTTATTTTCTGATTCCTGGTCTGTAAATTGATTAGGGTCCATTTGATATATATTCTGTCGGGGGCGACATATCTGATGCCAATGTTGTGAAGTTTAGCAATGATGGAAGACTTATGCTTTTGACTACTAAAAATGGTCATATTCATGTACTCGATTCCTTCCGAGGCAGTCTTGTAAGTTCATTCTTGTTTTTGTGGTGGATGAGGTGTTACTTATTGCCATCTTTTCGTGATTTTAACTTTTAGTTCGAGTTGCAGAGTGAATCATTTAACATTTATATGTCAAAATAATCAGTCTGATACATTTTTTTTTCCATTTCCCCTTCTCTTGTTTACTGCATTGCAGTTATCAACATACAATGTTAAGCCAGTTTCAAGCCATGCTACCCTAGAGGCATCATTCAGTCCTGATGGGTTGTACATTGTTTCAGGTAACAACATTGGTACCTATTCATCTCGATTCTGCTACTTCCATTCTATATATATTATATTACTCTGAAAGCCTCAAGGGGATGCCTTCCGGTCTGTAAAGGGAAATAAATAATTTGTGATCTTTTGACTCCATTTTCTTTTTCCAGTTTATGGTCTTTACTGGCTATTCTTTTCACCTCTCTTTATTTTAATTAGGTTCTGGTGATGGTAGTGTTTATGCCTGGAGTGTCAAAAGTGGGAAGGTATGTATGCTTACTTGGGTTCAATCCGTTTCTTGAATTTTTAGCCTCTTCCATCTGAAAATTCTAATTGCCAATTACTGGAAGTACGACACGCCAAATGGTAATCTAGGTTTTATGAAATGGCCTTGTCATGCACAAGGCTACCTTTGCTAGGAATTTGGCACCAACATAGAGGGTTGATGTCATGTCGATAGCATCACAAAAACTGTCAATTCTTTTGTGGAGCCTTCCTATTATGCTCCAGCTGATCCATCCTGATGGGAGAAATTGCAAATTTTGCATACTCCCTGATGACAAGTTTGCACAACCTTCTTTGCGTCATTTGAAGATTCCAATCTCCGATTCTTGATTCTGTGCTAATTAACTGATGGGTTTTCCTCTTTGTTGTCAATGGATGTGCAGGTTGCATGTTGGGCAAGTACAGATACAGAGCCACCTCTCATAAAGTGGGCACCTGGAAGTGTTATGTTCACAACTGGATCATCTGAGCTGTCATTTTGGGTTCCAGACTTATCCAAGCTGGGATCATTTGTTGGCCTCAAATAGTATTTCCAGGATGCTCCTGTTATCAAGGTTTGTGATACGATCAGATATCCATTAAGTTTAAAACTGTCTATGTTCTATCCACCGTTTGTTTATTTTAATCATGGAGATTCTTTTATTGTTAGGAAAAATATTGTTGACGATTTACAAGTTAATCAGCCTTGCTCGAGGTCAGTGGAGTTGACAACTTATTTTAGTATATGACCGAATGCCAAGTTTCGCCTCTAATAAAGGTGATGTATCAACAAAGTTTATACTGATTTACTAATGACACGTGGTGATTACATTCATTCGTCGTGCAGACAAGTATGCATACACCTACGAGTGTAAATATGCAGCAGAGCATAGACGTTAATTTTATTTAGTACGTTAGTGGTTTAATTGTAGCGAGAAACTAACTGGAGGATTTCCTGGGAGCTTATCTTTGTATAATATGTTTAATTTACCTGTAAATAGTAGTTTACTATTTGTCTTATTTATGTTTATCAAGACCCTATATTAGCGAGAGACTCGGCATCCTTTTTATGTATTTCTTACTGCTATCTTGAGACAGCAATAATGAATTACTGTTTCCAGTGAAGTTTTTGTTGACTGAGAATTTTATCATATATACTAATGTATATTTCTCATTGATGTATTTCTAGAAGTATTTTGGAGATATTCAAGATATGTATAAAATATGATTGACGAGGGACTCTACTTTGAGATATGACAATCTGATCCCGACCATCCCTAGATTGCCTAAGACCAGTAAAACACTAAACATGACGGTGCAATTACCTCTTAACAACTTGATCGGCCTTATAAAGGAAAGGTAGGTACAACAATAATAACCACTTGTTTCGACGGTTAGGGCTGAAAATCGAACGAAAGAGTTCGAACAAACAAAGAGTGTTCAAGTTTGGTTTAACTTAACTATCAAACGAGTTTGGTTCGAGCCGAGTTTAAGGTCGAGTTCTAAAATGGTATTTGAACTCGGTTTGATTAGAGACTCAAACGAATCGAGCTCGAGCCAAAGTCCTATTGAACATGTTGTATAAGCTATTACACTGTTCCTCTCAAGTTTTAAAGACTTTTTTTATTGAATTACTTATGTTCTTTACATCATAAATTTACCATCATATAAAGAACAAAAAAATTAGTAAAATTTCTAAGACAATGTATTTCTATCTATTAAAAAAGGCATAACATATACTAGAAAAAGTCCTAATATGAGAAACCAAGCCGAACTCGAGCCTGTTTGCGAACAAGATCGAGTCAAACAACCTATGGTAGAACTCGGTATCGATTAGTCCACGAACGAGCTTAATCCGAGCTTGGACCGAGCCGAATGCAAACGATTTGAATCGTGTTACAGTCCTATCGACAATATTAGACCAACTTAAAACCAAATAGAGTTTTCAAAGTTCACATCTTCACATTCAGTTCTTATTGATGAAGGAAAAAACTAGAGGAGGAACTTGGATGCAGGAGCTTCTTGGTAATTTGAGATTTTGAATGAGCAAGGACTTGTACTAACCGAAGTTCTATTCTTGTGATTCTGTGTTTGTGGTGCTGTAGGTAGATACGGGTGCAGGTGAGTGAAGCCACATTTCGTCTTTAGCAGGGCAGGCCCAAGGGGAGGTGCGTTGGGTATAGGCAACGCTCCAAAACATTGCCCAAGCTTACTTATTAGTCCAGCCAACCCTCCCCTGTAATGTTTTCTAACTTCTACTAAATTTCAATTCATTTTGTTGAATTGATTGATAAAACTGGTATGCGGAAAAAAAAATCCATAAATTTTGTTTAGGGAAAACCAAATGTTTCTCCATTTATCTGTTCAAGAGTTTTTACTTTCAAATCCCGTCTAGGGGTGAGCACTATTCGGTTTTGAACTGAAAACCGAACTGAACCGAACTGAACCGAATAAGAGATTCGGTTCGGTTTTAAAAAAAATCGGTTCGGTTTCGGTTTTGAAAATACTAAATTTTTTATTCGGTTTCGGTTTTGGGTTTCGGTCCAAAACCGAAAATCGAATAAAATTTTTTAGTTTATATATATATATATATATATATATATATATATATATATATATATATATATATATATAGGTAAATTTAGTTATTATATATATTAACAAAAAAAACCCAAAAACTGAATAAACCGAAAACCGAACCGATTTAATTCGGTTCGGTTCGGTTATTGACCAATTCGGTTCGGTTTCAGTTTTGCTTATTCGGTTTCGGTCCAATTCGATTTTCGGTTATTCGGTTCGGTTGGAACCGAATAAACCGAATACTCACCCCTAATCCCGCCTAGATCTCGAGAATTTTAGGATTTGCCGTGGAGATAGAGAAACAAACAATGTCATTAATGTCGACACAATTCAAACGACAAGCTAGAGACGCAAGAAGATCCCAATGTAAAAATATGCCAAGTTGCGTTAGGATGATGCGCACATATATTTAATGTATAGTACTAGTTTAGGTAAACCATGGCCTCTTTTGATGCAACCAACCAACTAGATATTTCACATGCTGTTAGGTGTAACAATTGGGGCATATGTGCATCAGTGTTTAGTATATGCAGGTTTCGTCTTGATCAGTATGCCATCTGATATTAGCAGATGTTCAACTTCTACAAATACACACAGTTTGAAATGTAAATAGAAGATCATGGAAGGTCCAAACAATATTTATTTCGTCTTCTTTTCTTCACGAGATTTCAATCAGTTTGACCCAAAAATTTAGGAAAATGTGTCGCTTGTATGTGGCGCGTTCGGTTTATTCGGTTTCAACCGAACCGAACCGAATAATCGACTCGGTTTGTTTGGTTTGGCATTTCTATTGGTTAGTGGGTCGGACCAAAGTTAGGATCGTGGTTAAATTACATTAAAAATTATAATTTTTATACATACATGTGTTGTATTTCAAACCTGTGCTCAAAGTTGTACTAGTTATTAAATTACCAAAGTTAGGTTTTAGAACACATACGTAGAATTGTTGTTTTCAAAATATACACAAAAATGCACACATTTTAATCATAAAATATGCATAGGATTGAATGTATTTATATAATTGCATAAGTTTTATTCGATTTTCAGTTTTGGACCAAAACCGAAATCAAATAAATCTTTTTTTAAAGTTTTTTTCAAAATCGAAATCGAACCGATTTTTTTCAAACCAAACTGACTTATTCAATTCGGTTCGATTTTTGGTCAAAACCGAATAAAGCTCACCCCGTATGGCTCATGTTAAAGTTGTTATTTATGTTTTCGAAACTAAGTCGAATTCTAGATATTTTTTTAATCTTTGTTTTCACTGAAATCAATACAAGTTTTAAGTTAAGATGAATCCAAAATGATCACTGATCCCAGGGAGACCTTGGTGGTGGTGGTGGTGTGGCTATGAATTGTGAAGAGAAACTTCACATGGTGATTCACACACTCCCTGAGCTGTGCTGATTCCAAAGTCTTATTATTAAGTTAATTGCTTCTCATGCACCAAAGCCAAAACTTGGTTTGGAAAAAATATGAGATTTATATGTTTTCCTCTTTCTCTGGGGCCATTGATGGCTAGAGAGCACACACAGCAGTTTTTGCTGATCTCCACCACATTAGCAGCTGCACTTTCACGTGGCTCGCATTGATTAACAATGCCAGAGAGTTGTTGCTCCACAATTGAACTTGGAAGGAACTTGGCTATATCTATATGTGAGGAAATATGATTCTTTGGATCTGGATTCTTGGGGTCATCATCATGTAGTTGTTCAGTATATTAACATGCAATGTGTGCTCTTCTATTAGTATCATAATATTTGTTTTCTATAGTTTTTTTTAGATGTCTAACGATACGCACGAAACTTTATGTATGCTGTATTACATGTTTGTTAGTTCCACTGTCTTTCAACTTTTATCAAATAAGTGGAAGGAATAATACACGCCTTCGTGGCTCGATCTGCTGATCTTTTGTCATCCAGTCGGGATCTTATATCTCTCCTCGGTAATCACAATAGTCATTCGAGATCGATATTTTTTTTATAGTTTTAACCTTGCATCTAGAAGAAGGGGGAAAAAAAACTACAGGTACTTGGACCGAAACCTGACTGTGGTGCTTGCTATCTTATTTAAAACTTTCACCCAAACTATTCCATAAAATCAAGACAGTAATTAATCTTAGCTCCCATAAAAAGGCTTTGGTCCAAATAGGTGCTTCATCAACTTCAAGGAACCTTTACCGCAACTTAAGATCCAAAGTGTGGGTGCATTCTGTGCTTATTGATTGATTAATCGCCAAGAGCTTTTCCAGTGTCTTAAAAACCGGGCCGGTTGAACCGGTCAACTACTAAACCAAGTTTTTTCAAATTTGATCCACTGTTTTTTCGTTCAACCGAGCCGGTCAGACCAACTGTTTAGTTGGATTTTTTGAACCGATTTAACTCTGACTTTTGATTTTTGTTTGGGATTCTACGTACAATCAAAATAATTTTGTTTGCTTCTTAACTAATTTTACTATGGTAAAAATACAATACTTCTACGTAGTATATATATAGTTTTGTACTATGTAAGATTTGAAGTCTATATATCTAGTTCAATCAGGGGCGGAGCCACCTATAGACTGGGGTGGGCTCCAGCCCCATCTACTTTTATTTTTTTTCATATATTTTTTTGTGTTAATTTTTTATATATAAGTTTATCCATACCCGGCCTACCCCAACCTAATATAGTCCATCCCAATTCAAAATCCTATTTAATCCACTGATTGGACCGGTTTGACCTAACTCAGCTCTAACCGGTTTGGTCTCCGGTCCAATTTTTAACATATTGATTTTGTCACAATAGAGTAGACTATTACTGCGCAATGCAACTGCCACTGTGCAAATTGATACTCTGTATTAAATACTTTTGTCAGTCAACTGCAAAACACTGTGAGATGTACAATAAATAAACCCAGTACTAGCTTATTGATTAATGCTCAGAAGATTTTTCAAAAAATTGAAAAATTGAACGTCTTCCTCTATTGAACTTCTTCTTCTCTACCAATCTTTCAGGCATTGCAATGTTCTTGTGTCCGATACTCGTACTCTGTAGCTGGAACATTGTGAGCTGTAAATAACTTAAGTAGGACCAACTCGTTGCCACTGATTGGTACGACCATGAAGACATGCAGGAGATGCAATAAAGCGACGAGAACGCAATGATTGGTGTCGTGCTGATAGGTGTAGCGACGTGTGAAAACACGTGGCATCCGAAGACTACGAAATTTACTGTAAATTTTGCGGACCCATCCAGGACCATGATGCTGATGTGCCGCGAGGTCGTGGGCCAGCCCTGCGGCGGTCCAAATAGTAGCTTTCTTTATGAAGGATACAAAAGCCAAATTAGTCCTTTGATATCTATGCATCTATATACAATCTCGTATTTACATGTCAAACAGTGGACAAGATGGAGATTGGGGACACTCCTTAAAAAATTAAGAGAGAAACTTTGATACACAAGCCTATATGAAAATTTAATTCAGCCTTCTATATGGTAGGTGGGCCCTCTATATATATTTGCTTACACGGTAACCAAGAAATAGGAGAGGGGGGATGGCACCTGTCAGGCTGTATCAAAGTATCAAACTTTGATACAGCCTTCTGTATCAATTTTTTTTTCAAATATTAAGGGCCGAGACACTTGTAATCCAACGATTATTAATAGCTGATGCTTAAAATTAAGAACTCACGAGTTTCTCTAGGATTTTTGTTACTTGCAAAACAAATGAGACGGAGGTCGTAACATACTTTTTTTTCGTCACCATCTGTCGTCACTGTTGATCACCGTTGATCAGTACCGACAATTGCAGATAATTGTCATTTATACATACACAATTCACTAAAAATCCTTGCTAATCAATCAAGAGCCCTGTAGATGACAACAAAGCAGGGCAATATGGCTCTTGGGTTGGCCACAAACAACTCCTCAAGGTTCCCATAGGACCCCACCACCCCTTCTTCTCCCGCCACTGAATCAAACTGCCCCTGCTCCTCCTCCTCCTCCTTGTCCACTCCAGCCCTCTTCACCCTCCCTGCTATCACCCGACACACCAGCATTGCCCTGATCCGGGCCCCGCCGCCGCCGTGGTCGTCCTTCGGTCCGCAGTCGTGCGCCCGACCGCTGCTCGCGGTGGTCCTGATCCCGTGAGGACCGGCTGCCGAAGCCGGCGCACGGGAGAAGCCGTAGCGGATAATGGTGCACACGTCGCACGACTGCGGGTTCGACGAGTTGGAGGAGGAGGAGGAGGAGGAGGAGGGGGAGAGGCAGAGGGAGGTGGAGGAGTTGGCGCCGAGGGGGCAGGAGAGGGAGGTGCAGTGGAAGCGGAGGAGCTCGTTGCCGTCGGCGGCGCAACGGGGGTTCCTGCGCGGGACGAGGGCGCGCGTCGACGACCTGACGGAGTCGCGGTAGTCCTCGAAGCGGGCGGCGGTGCGCTGCGTGGTGTGCACCTTGAGGATGCGCTCGATCTTGCAGATGGGGCTGTCCTTCTTCTGCCAGCTCGACTTGAAGATGATCTCCACGATGTTGCGCCCGGAGTCCTCCGGCCCCAGTTCCGACACTGGAGCAACAGTGTGTGATAAATATTGTTAGTCTAGGAATGTATCTCTGCATTGTGGACACGACGCATGGAACATATGAAGGAAATTAAAGTTAATTTTTATCATAACTGTATTTTCTTTTTAGGACGCTGTTATGTTGTCCGCAACACTAGTCCGCAATTTGGCCTGTCTGTCGCGTGTCGGCTTTCCATTAGAAGAATTTCTGGTAGCGGATCCGAGTATGGGTTGGTCACGTAATTAGTTTTAAAGTGAGGATAGTTTCTACAATAAGTGTAAAACATAGGGATAGTTAACGCAATTTGCTCCAGCCAGCTTTTATATATATACTAGTCAAGTTCACTTGCATGTACCCATTTTTATAATATTATTAAAAAAGGATAAGAATTTAAATTATATATTAAATTATTTTAAGTATATCTTGAATATTTTTTAGGATTTATTATAGATATGTTTATAGAATTTTAGATATGTGTTTAGTTAGATAATACATGCATTTAGTTTAAATATAATTTGAATATTGAATGTTTAGAATTTCTTATATGTTCAGGTAGTTAAAAAAAATTTAGAATTTTGTTTTCTTAACTATGTAAGAAGATACATGCGCGAGCCGTGAGGGGGATAAAAGAGGGATCATGATTTTAGCTCTTAAACTTACCTTTATCTTTTCCGACATAATAACAATAGTTGGATTTTTCTTTTTTTCTTTTTCAAATTTAATCAAATTTTTTGCAAAAAAAAAAAAAGGATAATTTAAGGAACCGAAAAAAAGAAGAAGAAGACAATCTAATTGCTATTATTTCGGAAAACAGACAGAAATGTTTAAGAACATAAATCCGGATTCTTTGTTACTTGGGAGATCCTATAGTTGGTATTTTGGAGACGTTCGGAAATGTTCCACCGGCCACTCCTCTACAAATATAAGTTTTTTTCCCCTAAAGTGACAAGAAATTTTAACATGATAAAAAAAAAAAAATTTAAAAAGAAGAAAAAAAAAACTGATCACCTGCATGGCGAAGAGCTTGGTGGTGCTCCAAGCTCTCTGGCTTTGTAAACACTTCCCTGCAGTCGGTGCAGGGGCACAGCGTCCTCGGCCTCGGATACCTTCTTCAGTAATACGTAACGACAAATATATGATGCATGATCAGCTAACACCTCAACCAATAGCTTATATATAATTCGTAACAAAAATAGCCAAAATGATATTTTGTCTGCGGTTTGTAACCACGAACGTGATCACCAGTCAACGCGGCAGCCACTCATTGACTCTTTGACCTTCCGGATCTTATTCGGACCAGGAGGTCAATGGCTGACGGCCACGTCGGCCCGGCGATCATGATCGCAATTACAAACCGCGGACAACGTAGCAACTCCGACGTATTATATTGTTGGCTGTACCTAGACGCTGGCTCAGCGTTGACGGCTCGGCACTCGTAACACCCGGACAGCTTCCTCAGCTGCATCCCTCCTCCGCAGGAACGGGTCAGCGGGGTGCTCTCCTTCTCCCCTGCTGCTGCTGCTGCGGCCGCGGCCTTGCGGCTCGATTTGTGTCTACCTCGACCGCTGCTGCTGCCGCCGCCGACGTCTGAGGAAACGTTCGAGGCGTGGTCTACGACGCGGGTGTTCCCGTGCGCGACTTCGCGGAAGGAGCAGATGGAGGAGCCGCAGGTGGAGCTCAGCCTGACGTACTTGGAGGAGGAGGCAGAGGAGGAAGGATCGTGGACTTGGGAGGAGGGGGAAGCAGTAGTGTTCTTGCAGCTAAGGAGGTTCTTGAAGTGTTCCCACGAGTTGTCCTTGTGCTTCTCCTTCTTGTTGTTGTTGGTGGTGGTGGCGGCGGCGGCGGCGGCGGCGTTGGTTGGAGTGGAGGGGCGGAAGGAGATGAGAGCCATGAGAAAGAGTGTGGCGAGGAGGAGGAGGACGCGTGGGTGAGAACTAAGAAGTCTTTCAATTCCTAGACTACTCTCTCTACCATTGCTGATCAACTCCTTCCCTTTTTCTAGCTAGGAAAACATAAATAAATATGCTATTCGGCTCTCAAAATTTTTTGGTGATACCATCTTCTATTATATGACATCTGACATAGCAGTTGACATGTCCTATTTTAATCCAAAAAATTAATTATCCAAAAATTTTGCTAGGGGCTAGCCCAAGCACAACTATAAATACCAATTTTTATTTTCTCTCTCCTTCTTCTCTTTTCTTTTCTCCCTCAACTATTTTCTTCCCTCCTTCTCTTCTCTTAGGTCAAAGAATTAAAACCAATTCTAAGCATCTAAAATGATGCCAACAATCCAGAAGCCACATCTTCTCAAGAGACCAATTATGCGCAAATCTACTAACTGAAATTTATCATATGCATATCGACGGTCATGATCTGGCTCTAAGGGCAAGATGCTGGAATCATAGCCGAGTTCTTGATTGTTCAGGAAAGTTTTTAGCTTTCAATTAATGGAACTGAATGTTCGAGCCCTTCGACTACATTTTGCTAATACCACCTTAGGATTTTTCGATAAAATAGTTTTTTTAACTAAAAAACTTACTTCTGAAACTTCTTACCAAATAGCATTCTTTATGGAAGTGAATCTCACTAAAGCAGATCAAGTCTCTCGAGAAGACACCACAAACATTTTTTTTTTGAGTAGGACTGCCAGCACCCTGGCAGTCCTACTTCAGTGTAGGACTGCCAAGGGTGTGGCAGTCCTATCTATGAATCTTTGTGTGAATTTGATTCACACATAAATTCATCACAGAGCTTTTTAGATAGGACTGTCACATCCTTGGCAGTCCTACACTGAAGTAGGACTGCCAGGGAGCTGACAGCAAGTTTTGTGTAGGACTGCCAGCTCCCTGGCAGTCCTACTTCAGTGTAGGACTGCCAAGGATGTGGCAGTCCTATCTAAAAAGCTCTGTGATGAATTTATGTGTGAATCAAATTCACACAAAGATTCATAGATAGGACTGCCACACCCTTGGCAGTCCTACACTGAAGTAGGACTGCCAGGGTGTTGGCAGTCCTACTCAAATCTTGCTGTGACAGCAAGTTTTGGATAGGACTGCCAGCTCCCTGGCAGTCCTACTTCAGTGTAGGACTGCCAAGGATGTGGCAGTCCTGATACTGAAACTCTGTGTGAATTTATGTGTGAATCAAATTCACACAGAGATTCATAGATAGGAGTTCAAATTGCCACACAGAGTCAAATTGCCACAGAGTCAAAATGCCACAGAGTCAAATTGCCACAGAGTTCAAATCATCACAACCACAGAGTCAAATTGCCACAGAGTTCAAATTGTCAAATTGCCACACAGAGTTCAAATTGTCAAATTGCCACAGAGTCAAATTGCCACAGAGTCAAATTGCCACAGAGTTCAAATCATCACAACCACAGAGTCAAATTGCCACAGAGTTCAAATTGTCACACAGAGTTGAAATTATCACAACTACAATAATTCATCACAACTACTTAGTCCCAAACATTCCACATCCAAATTAAGTTTCAAAAAAGCAAAATATCCACAATAATTCATCAAATGTATGTTACTAATCCACAGCCAACTAAAGTTTGAAACCAACATTGAGCAACCGGACGGACGGACAGACGGCTCAGAAGGACCGGCCTCCTCAGAAGGACCGCCATCCTCAAATGGCGCAGAACCCTCTTGACGTGATAGGAGTTGGGCAATTGGCAGGTCGTCGTCGGAAGGAGGCGTAGGAGTAGGAGCTCGTTGCTTCGACCGAGCTTGACGTGCCGGCGGCGATGTCCGAGACCGAGCTTCGGGCGCCGGTTCGGTAATTGTTATCGGACGCTCGCGAGGACGCTCCGCACGTTCCTTCCGCTTTGACGCGGTGGACCGTATTCTTTTGTTCGGTGGACTGCATGACAACATACACTTATTAAGTAATAGAAAAAGCATGCACTTACCCAACTACTATGTCATAATAAGTAGGACTGCCAGGAATATGGCAGTCCTAATGAAAATTAGGACTGCCACATTCCTGGCAGTCCTCTTTCAGAATAGGACTGCCAGGACTGTGGCAGTCCTAATTTTCATTAGGACTGCCACATTCCTGGCAGTCCTACTGTCGTGAACCCGAACTCCAATAACGAAATCCTATTTTGTCGTGTTCTAGGGTTAGGGTTTCAACATAAATTTCGGGTTTCATGTGTTCGAAAATAAGGGAAGAGAACGTGCAAGAGATTATAAACCTATTTTACAAAAACTTTTTCAAGAATTAAACCAATTCTAGGGTTTCGAATATAATGTAAAAAATTTCGAAGAAATTAGGGAAGAACGTACCTGGATTCCGGTTGCTTTGACTTGCGTGTCATCTCTTCGAGAATCTTCATGGAGGGATTGAGAATGGAGTGATGGAGAAGAAGAAATTAGGGTTTAGGAGATGGAGAGGGAGAGGGAGAGAGCTTTCTTTCTTTTCTTCTTGAGGAGAGAGAGTCAATAATGAAAATGAAATGAAATTTTTGGGTTTGGGGGGGTTGGGCTGCCCCTAGCAATTTTTGGGTGCCCCCTAGCAATTTCTCCACATTCATGGGCTGCCCCCTAGCAATTGATGCCCCCTAGCAATTTTGGTAGTGCCCATAGAAAAAACCTAAATAAATATGCTATTTGGCTCTCAAAAATTTTCGGTGATGCCATCTTCTATTATATGGCATCTAACATGGTAGCTGACATTTATAGTTTACCCAAAAAAATTAATTATCCTAATTTTTTTATTGTTAATGCTAATGCTTATGCTAATTGGAATTTAATGTTAATATTAGTTTTAATGTTAATGTTAATTAATGTTAATGTTAATATTAATATTCATGTTAATTTGATATTAATTTTAATTTTAGCATTAAAGTTAATGCTAATTTTAATTTAATTTTAATTTTAATGTTAATGTTAAAGTTAATATTAATGCTAATGTTAATTTGAATATTAATGTTCATGTTAATTTGATATTAATTTTAATGTTTAATTCTGCCATGTCAATTGTTATGTCATCAATCATGTCATGTGTCACGTAAGGGGAGATGGTATCACTCAAATTTTTTGGGAGCCAAATAGCATTTTTGAAACATAAAATATAACGACAGTGCTACGTTCGCGTTTTGGCCTGCAATTTTGGTCCGCGATCCACGTGGCAGTCTTTGATTGGCAGAACAACGACAAATGGGACCCACGCGAATAGAAAAGACAAATTGGGTTGCGTCACGTCAGCCTACGGTCACAGTCGGCGGGCACAGACCGCAAGCTGTTTAGCATTTTCCAAAATATAAAGAGGGAGGTGCTATTAAGGCCCCCACACACACACCACCAACACCACCCATTTCGGGCTTCGATAATCTTCTCTACTTAGGACAACATTCATGTTCAGCATGATCCCAATAAAGGTCGAGGTCGCGGATGACTCTCCAGGATCGACTTACAATACAGGTCAAGGGACAATCAAAACTAGTTTTGGATAGAGCAACCCAATCCCCTTGACCGCCCCTGATGACTCGCTGAATTATGCTGCAAGGACACATACTCATTTAGGGACTGTCTGGTTTGATGATTTAGATAGTAAAGCCGATAGGCCTTAGGATTTGAATCAAAATTTTATCATTTTTAAGCGTTTGTTTGTTGGTTTCGAAGAAAATGAGCAAAATGTTTTGAATGATCATATGAATAGTAAATCATGTTTTTTTCCCCTTATTTTCTCAATTTTATTACAATGGCTTGAATTCTAAAGTGAAAAATTCTTCCTTCATGCATCTTGCACAAAATTCTCACCTACTATCAAAAGTCACTTCCCCACCGTCACTTACCAAATATAGACAGTACAAAAAAAGTTATGTTTTTCTAATCACTTCAACAACTATCCAAATATTAAAATTTTAAATTTTCCACTTTAGGTTTCACTGCTTCAAATACCCCTACAGTTAACTTTTACGTGTCTTAGCCTATTAAGATAAAAGAATAACACGAATGAACAGGATAAAATTGCGTTCTTGTAACACATGGTACAAATCAAATGATAAGAAATCTTTGGTTGGAGTTCTTTTGCACTATAGCTAAACAAAGCTATACAACTGGTCGATATAGAAGACAAATGCGTATGTGGATCATACTGTTACGTACATGTCATTTTGATGTAATTAAAATGAGAGACTGTTGCATAAAGTGCATAGTGAGCTCTCAATAATATGGAGATAAGACTGACGTCCCTTCCCTTTACCCTTTGTGGCAACGGCGGTGCTACATGGCCCGCTTGCGGGCTAGCCCGCGGCCACACGGCGCTCCCCCATTGGCAGGACGTCGGCATAGGCCCCATGCAAATAGGGGGGGAGCCAATGGGGAAGTGCCACGCCGGCGTGCGGACTAGCCCGCCGGCGGGCCAAATATCATTTTCGTTGTGGCAAATGCAATCATATAACTTAGCTTAGCCAACTGCTCCATACTTAACTTCGCTCAGCCAACTGCTAGCTCCAATATCAAATGCTTTTTAGTTGCATTCCTGTTTTATTTCATACACTTTGCAATTGACAATTCATACAATTTGCAACTTGAGTTATGGGTGATTGACTATATGCGAAATAGGGGATATGAGTTAATATCTTATATATATTTTTATCTATTGGTCTAACATGATAATAACTCTACTGTATGAACCATTCACTCACTCATATATATATATAGAAGAAGGTAATTTAATTTATGTCCCTTTGAAAGGCTACAAACCCAGTCCGAATACTTACAGCCAATCCAGTCCGAAGGTCAATTCCAGTATGAATTAATTACATTTCTGTCTGAAGGTACCAAGGCCAGCACGAAGGCTACAAAACGGCCCGAAGGCACCACACACGTCCGAAGGCGCCATCCGTCCCGAATGCCTCACGCAGCCGAAGCCGCACCGCACTGTACCGCACCACATCACACCAGCTCCTCACTAGCACCGCACCTGCATCGCATCCACGCACCATGCGA
This sequence comes from Iris pallida, assembly GCA_029216955.1. Classification (NCBI taxonomy): domain Eukaryota; kingdom Viridiplantae; phylum Streptophyta; class Magnoliopsida; order Asparagales; family Iridaceae; genus Iris; species Iris pallida. Next base: position 28,187,919 of record JANAVB010002199.1, on the reverse strand, counting down.
GTCGCACTGCAAAATTCCGCCTCCTACGAACTGCACCCACCACCATCACACATAATTTCTCCTAAAGGAAATAAAATGACGTCTCGTTGCTCGAACTAGCATATATATATATATATATATATATATATATATATATATATATATATATATATAGGAAGCGGATCAAAAGCCCCCATTAGAAAACCCCCTAACAACCCCCCTCACTCTCGGCCGTCCATTTAATGTTAATATTAATGTTAATGTTGTTATTGCCGGGGCACAATTTTCGATGGAAAACTGAGAAGATGAAACAATTGTAAAAACAATGTTCCAACGCAACACTTCTAGGAAGGTTGCGCGAGTATAACGAAGATCTAAAAAGATCTCGTTTTAGTATTACGAGAATCTAAAAAGATTTCGTAATCCACATCAATCGATCGTAGTACTTCTAAAAAGAAGATACAATCTGAATTACTGGCAGCAGTGAAGAAGATGACTGGCGAAAGATGGAAGAACTCCTGCTGGGGTGAATAATCACCGTTGCTCAAAGCTTTATTCGCCCTACACGAACAGCTTCCAGGAACCAGCAAGTTCGTCGGAGAACTTGGAACACTCCTGCTCTTCTGACTCCTCGGATGGACACGAACTCCCGTGCAAAAGCAACGCTGGTGCGGCGTCTTTCCTCTCTCTCGAAGGCTGCTGGAATTCGCAAGCAAATTCCGATCAGAACTGTGTTAAAGAATACTTCTGAATTCTCTGTTTACTTGTGTTAAAAAATACTTCGTAAACTTTCTGTGGTGGCTTCTCTTACTTGTATCTCTGTTTCCTTGTGAGAGAGAGAGGATGCCTTATATAGACCCTGCAGCAACTGCTCGGTTGCCACAAAGTTAGGGACATGGTAAAAACCACCCCGAACATGTAGCAACCGTCCAGAACGTGCAAACACACGTTCTGCTGCAAGTTGTGCCAACTGCGCGCACCCTGCGCTCCTTGCACTCCGCGCGATAGAGCGCGCACTGAGCCACTGCGCAACCTGCGCGACCTGCGCGACCTGTGCGCAACCTGGCGCGCAACCTGGCGCGCAACCTGGCGCGCACCCTGGTCGCGCAACCTGTGGCGCGCAACGTGGCAGCGCAAGTGGCTCGCACAACGAGCGCAACTAAAGCGCACTATGCGCCTAGCGACGATGCTGACGTGCTAAGTGCAAAGTGCGCCAACAAAACGCCACATTACGCCTCATGAGCCCGAGTCCGAGTCCGAGTCGCTAAGCCCCTACGGGACTTAGCTCCCATAGAAATTAAATTTCCCAAGAGCGAAAAGCATGAATGCTTTTTATTGTTGATTTAGCCTTTTTTTCATTAGAAAATAATCCCACATGGCACACCCATGTGCACCTCCACACCACATGTGCATCTCTAAACTAGCAAAGCTAATATATTGTCACGACCCGCACCCTTATGAGGGGCACGAGCACGTGGGTACGTCCTGTCACGACCCGCACCCTTATGAGGGGGACGAGCACGTGGGTACGTCCAGCCTATGCCGCAGTATCGGCGGTAGAACGCTGTATATAGGGTCTGTAAATACTACAACTAAAACAGATAAAGGTACCTGTACAGTATATACACTCCGAATGGAGGTGACATAGCAATACTGTCTCAATCACAAAGCAAAACTAAGGTAGATAGCATGGAAAGGAAATATGATAGATGAAGCAGGAAATAAGTCCAAGATCCAACACAAGCCTAGATATATACACAACATCACAGGGTCTCAAAATATAACATAGAAAGCTACAGTCTGATAATACTAGGTGGATCGCAGTCCAGTCAAACCTAGCTAACCTACACTACTCTGGAAGAACGAAGTCTAGTGGCTCTACTATAAGGCCACGGTCCTGGACTACTCCATCTAGCTCGAGCCCATAATAGGTCGAGCAGTCTACCTCAGAGTCATCTGTAATATATCATAACGGTATCCTGTCAGAAAAATGAGCAAGTACAAGCACTAACAGCAGTTCCATGTGAATTGATAAATTTTATAAGAGACAGTATAATGAACTACAAGACAAAGATATATGAAGACTTGGGAACCGTTCGGAAGCTGAGCTAAAACCCTTAAACCAAACAAGGACCGGGGTTGTAACCCTTCTTCCGAGCAGAACTTAGTCTCAAATCAAGGTACAATATAAAGGCATGTAGAACATGTGAGTAACTGAATATCATAGCATGGTGAGAAAGTACTGAATGTAGAACAAAACAGGATATATGATAAGATAAGTAAATATAAAATGTGCCTTGAATTATTAGAGCGTTATGTGATCGGCAAGGGAATCATGGTAGGGTTATCCACTTGGCCCGGCAATCCGCAGTGACCTCAACGGAAAGTTATGCCGGCTAACCTGGATAACATGGACATGGAGGTATCTGCTACACTCTACGTGAGGTGAGAGTGGCGCAAGCAAAATAGTGACATGGGGCTTTGATCACATAACCCCTAATAATTCTCCATTCCGAGTAGTATAATGGACCTGGACATGACACGTCATGACACGGAATTCCCTAAGAGGATAGCTACTCCCTCTCAGGAATCGGTGTCTAAACAAGTACAGGGAACAAGACAGGAAATGCACATATATACCAAGAAAGTCCATGAACAACATCTCATGTCATGATCCAACGTATACTAGTCCGTGAACTATCGTGACTGGAATCAAGTAAGACACTACAACTGAATCGGATATAGCAGATATCAAGACAATGAAAACTATCAGTGAATGTACTCGCCTGCTGTCCTGAGCTGTAGGGTATATCAATGCTCAGAGCGGTAATCAGAAACCTAAAGATGAGATATTGCATGTTAATTTAGGTTTAACAAAATTAAGAATGATTTCTAATGCATGATATGAAATCTAGGTCAAACTAGGTCTCACTGAGTCACACTAAGTCCTGTCAAGTCAATCTAGGTCAAATCAAGTTATATCAAGTCAATCTAAGTCGGACTAAGTCAACTCTAGGTCACACCAGTCATCCCAAGTCAAAACAAGTCGAAGAAAGTCAAACGGGGTCAAAAGTTGGCCTACAGTTAACTTTTGGTCAACTGGTCAACCCTGGTCAACTCTAGGTCAACCCTAGGTCAAACTGGTCAAATGTTGACCAACAGTTGACTTTTGGTCAACTGGTCAACTCTAGTTTGGATTTGGTCAAATCTAGACAAAGTGTTGACTCACGGTTGACTTTTGGGTAAAAAGTCAACTCTGGGTCAACCGAGCCAAAATTGGTTCAAATATGACATTTATAGGGTGTACCCAACAAGCCACCCAAGTTTCAAGTCAATCCGAATACCCGAACTCCGTATCTCGAAATTACCCGATTACCCCTTAACATTTACCCTTAAACCGTTCTAACTCGACGCCAAGTGACCTTCCCTTAGGAATTCCACTCCGTGCTTCCTAGGGTAGTAGGGTACTAGCCTATACAACCATTACCTATCAAGTTTTCTAGGGTAAGTGGACATCCAGTCCATCTTACGGTCCGAATCGCCCGTTTACCCGTTATCTTGAATATTTCAAGATACGGAATGGTGCGGTACGATACCGACTCCACAAGCCCACACACAACCCCGATTCCAACTCCGAAGCCTACCCACAAAGTCTAAATCACATTATCTAAGTCCCCTCCAAGTTTCAATGCGTTCCGAATCACGGAACTCAATTTCCCCCTATCACCAAATTCTAACTTAACCTTTCACCCTCTCATTCACTCATTCAACTCTCACTTTTCACACCCTCTTGGGACAATCTTTGGGGGGTTATTTAGTGGGCTAATTAGGGTTATATAGGGCTATATATATAGGTATACATATGTATATATATGGGTATATATATAGGGGTATCTATAGGTTGATTTGGGGGTCAAAAAGGGGGGGAAAATGTGCCTAGGCTACTGCTACTGTTGCCTACTGCTGCTGCAGTTTTTGCTACTGCTGTGGCTGCTTTGGGGGCTGTTTAGGGGGGAAAAATAGCCCCCTTGCTGCTGTGGGTGCCCTCCCTCTCCCCCTTCACTTCTCTCACTCATTCTCCCTCTATTTCCCTCTCTAAACTCTCAATCTCTTTCTCCCAATCTCTCTCAATTCCTCAATTCCTCTCTAAATCTCTATCAATCTCTCTAAACTCCCTAATATATATATATATATATATATATATATATATATATATATATATATATATATATATATATCACTCACATACATTTCCTCATTCCCTTCCCTCTCTACACATTCAAATACACACACATATATACACATGACCACCCACACACATATATATATATATCTATACATATCTATATATAATATATATATATATATATATATATATATATATATATATATATATATATATATATATATATATATATATATATATATATATATATAGACACACACACACTTATATGTATCTATATATATATGGACACTCACACACACACATGGACACACACTCTCACATGGACACACACATACTTATAGACAAATACACACATACATATCTATATATATATAGACACACAAATACATATGTATATATATATATATATATATATATATATATATATATATATATATATATATATATATATATATATACCACTCTAAAAGGATAAAACCATAAATAATCCTTAAACTAGATTTTAAGGAAACCTACAAAATCTAGGGTCAACTTGTAGAGAATGGTCTCCCCTATAATAAATGTGAAAGAATAAATGAATTATGAGAAGTTATGATGGGTTTAAAAACATACCTAAGTTGTAGATTTGGAAGGAGAAGAAAAAGTTGGAAGAAAAGAAATGAAGAGAGAAGAAGAAGACTTAGTGATGAAGGAAGGAGAGGTGGAGGGGGTGACTTGTATGGCCGGCCATGGTGGTCAAAGGTAGGGGCACTTGTAATTACAAGTTTGCCCCTCCCTAGCTTCTAGGCTAAGTTAAGACCCAAAATTGGTTTTGGAAATTTTTAAAAATAAATAAAAATCATAATTAAACTTAATTACTCATGGAGGACTAGTCCAAACTCCTAAACCTAAAGTTTAGTGTGGTGGGCCATGGTTAAATAACATGCTAATTACGACTCAAGTCGAAATTCCCCGGAGTCCCGAATTAACTCGAAATGCGATAAAATTCGAACCCGACTCCTATAATCATTAAATATTAATATTCATGAAATAAAATTCCCAAAAATATTATAAAATGGAAAATTATCATTTTACCCCTAACTTGGAAAAGTGAGGGTGACACGTCCATCCTACGCCGCAGTATCGGCGGTAGAACGCTGTATATAACGTCTGTAAATACTACGACTAACAATATAAAGGTACATGTACATTATATACTCTCCGAATGGAGGTGACATAGCAATACAGTCTCAATCACATGATAAAACTAAGGTAGATAGCTCAGAAGGGAAAACATATGATAGATGAAATAGTAAATAAGTCCAGTGTCCAATTGTAATACCTGTGTTCGTATTTCGTATTCTTGGAATACGTGTACGTATTTATTCTTGTATTGTATGATTTTCTTGCTTAATTTCCTTCTTGGCTTGGTTTATTCCTGATTTGGGTTGGTTGGTTCGGTCTGGGATTGCTCTTGGTTCATCATGAACCAAGGGGTGAACCTCCTACCTACCACCACCAACCCCTTTATTAATGCACTCTCTCATTTCTCTCTCTTCATTCATCATCATCTTCCTTCACCATTAAATTTCTCACCAACCTGTGAGTGAGAGGGAGAGAGAGAGAGAGCTAGGCAAGTGCATCTTGCTTCATGGAGGAACCCAAATATTATTGTTTCATTCTCTTTCTTGTAGCATTTTAACACTCTTTAGTACTTGACATTTTCCGTTTCCATGGCTAGATTCTTGTAGATCTAAGTTTATTTTAATTTCAGAATTTCTGGGTTTTGATCTATTTAACATTGTTACTTTCAAGTTTTGTTGGTTCCATGTTGTAGAGTAGCTCGTTCTACCCCATTTTGACCTAAGGAAGTCCGGATTTGGACTCCGGATGAGGGTTTTATGCATCATAGCAGCCATGGTTTCTTGGTGTGCTTCTTCTCGGAAATTTGGAGAAGAAGCACAGTCCTGAGCCGCATGGCAGCACTTGACCGCATGACAAGTTCATGCGGCAAGTATTCATTTTGAGCCGCATGGATTTGGTTTCCCGCCAGCCGCATATCTGGATCGTTGAGCCGCATAGAATTCTGCCTTTGGCAGCCGCATAGGATTCCATATCCCCTGGCCGCATGGGACTTGACTTGGATCGAGCCGCATAGCCTTGCTCAGACTGAGCCGCATAAGATCCTGCCCTGTCCAGCCGCATGGGAACATTCTTCCTTGGCCGCATGAGACTTAATTTACCTCAGCCGCATATGACTAATTCTCTGAGCCGCATGGAGCTCACTCCCCCCCCGAGCCGCATGTGACTCATCTAAATTGGGCCGCATGGGATTTCGTCTAACCTGACCGCATGAACCCATATCAGTTGAGCCGCATGGGAAGTTATTCCCAGCCGCATAAGAATTTTAGCCCTGGCCGCATACGACCCTGTTGTCTCAGCCGCATAGAATTCTGCCTGGACCCAGTCGCATGGACTTCCCTGTCGTGCCCTGTTACATTATTATTGCTACTATTGTTACTATTGTTCTTTTATTATTATCATGTATCTTGTAACTTCAGTACAACATGAGTACGCTTTACCTCTATTAGATATTTTACGCTCATTTTATATCCTTACGCCTTTTGTCTTGAACTTGAAAATCATGAATTCATTTGTATGTTTGGAATTGATAATTGAACACGACGTGATAGTGACCCGTAGTGGTGCACTCCTGACATGATAACCTGGCATGACCTGATAGTGGCCCGTCGTGGCGCACTCCTGACAAAGTACACCTGACATGATAACCTGACATGATTTCTCGAATAGCTGTTGCGACGGCTACCTGACATGACATGACCTGTATAATTGATCCTGACACCGTGGGCGATTGTGCTTGTACAAATAATCCAGTCCTGTCTTGCATCATGTCTAGGAGGGGACTCCTGAGTACCACGGTCAGGAGTACCTACTGAAATGGACTAAGGTTAATGACTAGTATAATTCACTAGACATGAAGAGATGTTCCCCAGTTACAGGCGATCCCGTTATCCCGGCCGCAAATGTTTGGACTTGTAGCCTGCCGACGAGTAGGGCACATTTCCAGCCCACTGTCATGTGGGGCACTCTTGATTGTCACTTAAATAATTGAACTCTATTGTCACTCTAATGCATTGTACTCTCTGAATTGTCACTATAATGATTGCCTGGATAACCTGGATAGCTGCAGGGCCTGTGACTACTTGGAGCATCTCATTGCATCTTGCTATTAACTAGGATTGTGATAACCCTAGTTAGTTAATGTAGAAAGCCGTAGGCAATGATTGGCCGTGATTGCTTGGATGGAGTCTAGTCCAGTATAGTATTGTCTAGAATTGATTAATTACCAGAATGATTGAATGATTGTCACTCCAGATTGTCACTATAATGATTGTCACTCCAGATTGTCACTATAATGATTGTCACTCCAGATTGTCACTATAATGATTGTCACTCCAGATTGTCACTATAATGATTGTCGCTTCAGATTGTCACTATAATGATTGTCACTCCAGAATGTTACTTGACCTGATTTCTTATATTTATCTTGCCGATAAATGGTGAGAGAAACCAAGTTCCGTTCAGACGAAGGGTTACAACCCCGATCCTTGTTTGGTTTACGGGTTGTAACCTGGCTATCTGAATAGTCCCATGGTTATCTCATCGTATATCATCCTGTCATGCTTTCTTTCCATATGTCCTGTCTTTTAGTGATTCTATACAAGATTGTCTTTTATAATTACCCATCATGCTTTTTCTTAAACTACTGTCTTTTATTATGTAATTATACTCTTGTGCTAATTGCTGGTTTTAGTTCTTAAGTGAAGCCTCCTTTGTGGCACTTGCTCTTTCTGGGGTCTGACCCAGCTGGTTTTGTATGGCCAGATACCGGAGCAGCACCAAAGGATCTCCCTGCATTTCAGCCCGATGGTGGTCACCAGGCGTAACCAGGGCAACGAGTGGGTTTATTTTTTGCTCTCCCACTCTATTGTAAAATTATTCTTTTGAGGCGTTTAGCCGCCGAGCAAGTGTTAGCTCGTTTGCAACTTTATTACTGTCTGCCTACGGGTTGTAAGCATGATTGGCAACTCGAGGTTGATCATGTATGACTTAAACTCTTGCTAGTCCTTACATTTTGTATGACTAGCTTCATGATCATCTGGATATGTAATGTTTGGGACGCCTTACAATTGTATATTTGGGGATCTGATATCTTATGATTATTATTAGTTGGATTAAGATTGAGACAATAGGCTATTTTATGACCTTAAGAGACTGATGGATTGTAGTGAAACCCTCACATATCTAGACAGCCGTGACCGTATAGCGGGATGGATTCCATTCCGTTATACGTAGCTGGCTATGTCTGCCCCCGCTCTCCAGTATTCTGGTTCTGGGGCGTGACACCAATACAAGTCCAGATATATACAACATCACAGGGTCTCAAAATATAACATAGAAGCTACAGTCTGATAATGCTAGCTGGATCGCAGTCCAGGCAACCCTAGCTAATCTACACTACTCTGGGAGGACGAAGTCTAGTGGCTCTACTATAAGGCCACGGTCTTGGACTACTCCATCTAACTCGAGCCCGTAATAGGTCGAGCAGTCCGCCTCAGAATCATCTGTAATATATCATAACGGTATCCTGTCAGAAAAATGAGCAAGTACAAGCACTAACATCAGTTCCATGTGAATTGACAAATTCTATAAGAGACAGTATAATGAACTACAAGACAAAGATATATGATGACTTGGGAAACCGTTCGGAAGCTGAGTTACAACCCTTAAACCAAATAAGGACCGGGGTTGTAACTCTTCTCCCGAGCATAGCTTAGTCTCCAATCAAGGTACAATATAAAGACATGTAGAATATGTGAGTAATCTGAATATCATAGCATGGTGAGAAAGTACTGAATGTAGAACAGAACAAGATATATGATAAGATAAGTAAATATAAAATGTGCCTTGAATTATTAGAGCGTTATGTGATCGGCTTGGGATAAGTGACAGGACATGCTATCCACTTGGCCCGACAATCCGCGGTGACCTCAACGGAAAGTCATGCCGGCCAACCTGGATAACGAGCACAAGGCAAATAGGATCTCGCTACACCCTACGTGAGGGGAGAGTGGCGCGAGCACAAGAATATAGTGACAGGGTGGCTTGGATCACATAGCCCCTAATAATTCTCCATCCCCGAATAGTACAATGGATCTGGACATAACACGTCATGGCACGTGATTCCATAAGAGGGTAGCAAGTCTCCTTAGAAATCGGTGTTTATACAAGTACAGGGAACAAGGCAGGAAGTGTACCAATATACCCAGAAATCTAGGAACAACATCTCATGTCATGATCCAACGTATACTAGTCCGTGAACTATCGTGACTGAGAATCAAGTAAGACACTACGACTGAATCGGATATAACAGATATCAAAACAATGAAAACTATCAGTGAATGTACTCGCCTGCTGTCCTGAGCTGTAGGGTATATCAATGCTCAGAGTGGTAATCAGAAACCTAAAGATGAGATATTTCATGTTAATTTAGGTTTAACAAAGTTATGAATGATTTACAATGAATGATATGAAATCTAGGTCAAACTAGGTCTCACTGAGTCACACTAAGTCCTGTCAAGTCAATCTAGGTCAAATCAAGTTATATCAAGTCAATCTAAGTCAGACTAAGTCAACTCTAGGTCATACCAGTCATCGCAAGTCAAAACAAGTCGAAGCAAGTCAAACGGGGTCAAGAGTTGGCCTACAGTTAACTTTTGGTCAACTGGTCAACCCTGGCCAACTCTGGTCAACTCTAGGTCAACCCTAGGTCAAATTGGTTAAATGTTGACCAACAGTTGACTTTTGGTCAACTGGTCAACTCTGGTTTGGATTTGGTCAAAATTAGACAAAGTGTTGACTCATCGTTGACTTTTGGGTAAAAAGTCAACTCTGGGTCAACCGAGCCAAAATCGGTCCAAATATAACATTTGTAGGGTGTACCTAACAAGTCACCTAAGTTTCAAGTCAATCCGAATACCCGAACCCCGTATCTTGAATTTACCCGATTATCCCTTTAATACACTTACCCTTAAACCATTATAACTTGACGCCAAGTGGCCTTCCCTTAGGAATTTCACTCTGGGCTTCATAAGGTAGTAGGGTACTAGCCTATACAACCATTACCTACCAAGTTTCCTAGGGTAAGTGGACATCCAGTCCATCTTATGGTCCGTATCACCCGCTTACCCATTATCTTGAATATCTCAAGATACTCGATGGTATTCGCGTGATACCACTCTCCTAATCCCACACGCAACCCCGATTTTCACCTAGGAGCCTACCCGCAAAATCTAATTCACATTAGCTAAGTTCCCTCCAAGTTTGGATGCGTTCCGAATCACGGAACTCAAAATCACCCCTTCACCAAATCCTAACTAACCCATTCACTCACTCACTCAATCTCAATTTCCCACTCCCACTTAGGACTAACTTAAGGGTTATTTTAGTGGGCTAAATAGGTGTATATATATATCTATATATAGGGGTATATATATATGTATATATATAGGTATACATATAGGGGTATATGTAGGGGGGTCATGGGGGTCAAATGGGGGGTTATGGGATGCTACTGCTGCTGCTAAAGCTGCTGCCTGCTGCTGCTTTTGCTGCTGCTATGCAGCTGCTGCTGTGGGGGGGGGAGGGGGGGGGGGGGGGGGCAGCAGCCCTTTAGCCCCCCCTAGCTGCTGTTGCTTGCCCTCCTCTTCTTCCCTCTTCTCCTCTCTAAATCCCTTCTATTCTCCTCCATTCTCTCCTCTACTTCCTTCTCTAAATCTCCCTAAACTTCCTCTCAATCTCTCTAATATATATATATATATATATATATATATATATATATATCACACACATACCAATCTCTCATTCTTCCCCCACTCTATATATAAATACACACACAAGTATACACACACACACACACACACACACACACACACACACACACACACACACACACACACACATATATATATATATATATATATAAACACTCACACTCTCACACACACATATATATGTGTGTGTGAGAGTGTGAGTGTTTATATATATATATATATATATATATATATATATATATATATATATATATATATATATATATAAACACTCACACACACACACACACACACACACACACACACACACATATATATATATATATATATATATATATATATATATGAACACACTCACACACACACACTAAATATGAAGTTAGAAATGCCTAAACCACTTAGAGGCCAAATCTAATTATTCTAGAAGTGTCCAAATTGGGGAAAAACTCAAGGACACAACCACAAATCCTAACTTCTCCTAGGACACTCCAAACGGACTCAAACTTGACACGAATAGGGACACAAACACGGGGATCAATCCTACGGGGTCCAACCTAGATTACATGTTGAAAAGAATAAGTTAGAGAATAGGTTGTACCTATCGGGAGATGGATTCCCGATTCGAAAGTCCTCCGACACGGCTCCGACACAATGAATTGTTTAGGACACACCCTTGCACTTCTTGCTCCCAAAAGCTTGGAGAAGCTTCACTTGGGGTAGAGGAAGAGTTGGATGGAAGAAAAATGGGAAGGAGAGATTATTTTGGAGATAATTTCCAAGGAAATCTATTCTTGCTTTTGAGAAGAAAGCTTGGAGAAGAAGAAGACTTAGAAATTTTGAAGTGGAAGAAGAATGAATGGGGGAAGGGTGGCCGGCCCTATGGGGAAGGGGTTGGGGCTTCTTGTTAATTACAAGTTTGCCCCTCCCTTGCTTACATGCTAAGTTATCCTCCTAATTTGGTTTTGGGAGTTAGTTTAGGCTAAATAAAAATCCTACTTAAGCCTAAACACTCATGGGGGACTAGTCCAAACTCCTAGACCTAATTGTCAAGTATGGTGTGCCATGGCTAATTAAAGTGTTAAGCACAACTCAAGTCGAAATTCCCCGGAATCCCGAATTAAGTCGGAATGCGATGAAATTCGAACCCGACTCCTATAATCATTAAATATTAATATTCATGAAATAAAATTCTCAGAAATATTCTAAAATGGAAAATTACCATTTTACCCCTAACTTGGAAAAGTGAGGGTGACATATATAGAGATACAAGTCCTTTGGTCTAGCCGATGTGGGACTAAAATTCACTTTGAAAAAGACCAAAACCCAACAATCCCCCACATATCTCTATATATTAGTATAAGTGTTCCCCACAGTAATTGTCCATCATGCATTAGGAGAGATGTCGCTGACGACTTGAATCTTCCCGCATGGTTCAAACAACAGACTATAATAAAAGAATGAACTAAGCCTTGAATTCTGCATCATAGCTGAAATTCTTCCCACTCACATAATGTAGTTACATGTGCTTCTGGCTACACATTAAAGGCCCTGTGCCAGCCTGGTTTCAGTGTATAATTTTGGATGTCTACAAGTTTACCCTCAAGAGACGGCCTGATATCTCTTTGTCCATACACTATAGGTGACACTACAAAAAAAGTGACCTTTGGGGACAACAAAAAACAGTCTTAAAAACTGCAATTACCGTCCCAACAAATATTTGGGACGACCTTTGGGACGGGAATGGACGGTCCCATTAGGGTGGCGTGGCAAAAACTTTAGGGACGGATATTGCCGTCCTAATTACTGTTAAAGGACGGTTAGGCAAAACGTCTCAAAAGTTTTCAAATTTATGCTTTTGTGTGACGGTTTATTAATTTGTCCCAAAAAATAAGTTTTTGTAACAGATATATTTCGTCCTAATAAATAAGGGACGAAATTTTAAAAAGTACTGTAATCGTGCGAAAAAACTTAACAATTGTTTAAATTATTATGGAATTACTAATTTCCTGTTTATATGTAAAATATATAATTGAATTTTATATACAACAAAAATTCATACAGAACTATTTTATTTAATTGAAAATGCATATGGTAGCCGCAACATTAACAAAGCGTAGCCGCAACATTAACAAAACGATTTCTATAAAACATATTTAAAGGTAATATCCCATTGTTCACAAAATGAAATCCAAGTCTTACATCACTTAGAGTGTTCCCATCAAGTTTTACATCAATAAGCATTCACTTAATTTACAAAATAAAATCTACGACTTTTTACACAAGTTCAAAACATATATATTTGATTTTCCACATCCATTGACAAACCGATCCACACATCCATGGCTGCCAGCAGCATTGGCTACCTGGAAACACATGAATAAGCCAGAAATATGGTTAGTTATAAGTAATTGGGACCCTTGGTACATGAATAAGCTAGAAAGTTTTATTCACCAACACCAGCAAATCAAAATTACTATGTCACTTCAAAAAAAAAAGCTTGTATTATGAAAACAGGGAATATCAGGGAAGGAAGAATGGACTAGATGTTCAAAGGGTATTTTCTTATTCCTCCTCTCCTATATCATGTGGCCAAATGTCTACTAGTATCTGGGTCTTTCAGGTATAGGTATCTCAGGGCAATATTCTATCAAAACTAAAAAACTCCCATGAGTTTTACATTCATAATCTTCTAGTTATCTACATATTCTGATAATAGAAGGTTAGAGATAGTAGATACATGTTCATACAATCTCATAGACTATACCAAATTCTTTGAAACATACATTATAAATGTTTGGTTTGATGTACATGGTGGAACTGGTGGACATGTTGCATCAACTCCCCAACTACCGTGGCTATTGTTGCATCCAATGGGCACAACACCACTTAGGCCAACATTTATTACACCATTGCATCTCATTCTTTCTTCGTTCAATGTCATAAAGTCACAAATCAAACAATAGATTTGTATTTATTTACAAGAAAATTTGCAACCAAGCATCCTAATTATATCATTCCAAACAATGGATTAGTAAATCCTGCAACATCATTTACATGCAACCAAACAATGTATTTGCAACACCTACAACAACAAACGCAACATGCAATAGATGTTGCATGGTATTTCCATTTCAGAAAACCAAACAGCCCCTTAGTACTTTTCCAGAAAAGTTGCTTTTAACCTATATGGTGAGAATCCAGAAAACTCGGGCACTTGTTCCAAGTACGTATCTGAATATTCTCTTTTTAGATGATATCAATCACATATTACTATGACAATGAAAAAGAATGTGTACAGTTACCTGCTGGAATCATAGGATTCCCCAACATAAAAATGAAGAACCGCTGCAGGAGGATCGCGGGTATCAGTAGGTATATAGCGTCTAACAGTACCAACAACTCGTTCCGTAACATCAGGTTCAGCTGCTTACATTTGTAAAATGAAACTATCAACCAGTCTAAACAGAAAAAGGGATACAAACAAACCAACGCCAAATAACAATATAACAAAAAGGACAGGTCCTTAGGTTCAAGTTCAAACCTATGCCAGGCCTTGGGGTTGAAAGTATTGCAACCTCTCCTTCCTTGAAGTTCCACTTGCGTTCATGAGCTGGAAGAACTGTGACATCACACCACCCTGGAATTGATAAGGTAAGATACTTTTAGATACAATGTTAAAAACTAAGGTATGAAAGGGGTAGCTACAAATTCTATTCCTGCTGCAACATAGCAACAACGTTTAAGATGGATGAAGGCCATATAAATGCATAGTATTAGGAGTGAAAACAGGGAATATCAGGGAAGGAAGAATGGACTATAATAAGAAAAACCAAACTCATGGATGATTAAATTGCTTTTGGATCATAGCCAGTAAGAAAATAACAGATAAAGAATGTTTGGCAGACTTATACAAATATTTAACATTATGTGGAAAGAGGAATTGAGGAAATAGTACCATGTACTAACCCACCAAAAGTAGCAGCAACATTGTTCCCTCATAGAACATGCACTGTCGCAGAAACCATACATTAGGTTGGGCTGTGGAAAACAAACATGCAAGTTTTGCAGGATATTGCAAAAATTCAGTGGTAATTACGTTCTTCCATTAACCTCTAAAAGAGTGCAAAATAGCAATTATAAGCATATCTTACCATTCTAGGATATTTAGTAGCCATACACATTGCACTGACGCAAATAAAGCATGAGACGACATGATACAAACACGACAGGATACAACACGACTTTAGTGTCTCCTAGTGAATGTTAGAGTGACTGGTGTCAGACATGCAAAAGATGTCGAAACAACAAGACGCCAGTTTTGGGGCATCCATGATACGCAAAAGACGAGAGATCCCGTTACAACAATTTTCAGGTTAACTTGAGGAGCTACCACAAAGACCAGTATGGGTGATATATTGATGATCATGTATAAATATTATATACAACCAACCCTTGCACATATCATACAAGGCACAGAAAAGTTCAAAATAATATGCACTATATCACCAACTTGAAATGAAAAAGGATGTACTACATCTCTAGACAAGATGATTCACTTTCTCATGTTTCCACATTGCTTTACTTTCTCATGTTTTCCACATTGCTAATAGTAGGCATCACATGGATACGAACATAACAGCCAGTAAAGTATACTGCTTGTTTCAATTCACATGAAGTGTGGGGTTTGAACTTTGAAGGCATAAGTTGACAAAAGAATGATAATAGCTTGTGTATTGAACACCTTCAAATCTAAAAAGCAACAGGCATCAACAAAAAAGTAATAATTAAATGAAGCTAATATCTCACAGCACTCTAGTAATAAACTTTCTCTATTTACCCCCCTTGAGATTAGAAATTTGATTAGTCAATATCCAGGTTTATGTTTAACCACTGAAACTAGTCATAAACCATGACTTCTCAAGCTATAGATGCAAGATAACATTTGCAAGAACTCAATGACAGATTACAGAACAGACTGCTTGAAGGAAGATTTTGAAATTGTTTTCTTCTTCTATTTGTTGGACTTGTGAACTAAGATGTAAGAAGATATAGTGATCAAGTTGTCTACTAGTCAATGGGACAAGTATCAGCCAAATAAAATTATTACAGACACGAAAATATGCCATTATATTTCAATCAAGAAACTAAAGAATCAATAATTGTATAGTAGGTATCGATTTTTTATCATTGGTATGTGCCCATTATTTTGATCCTTAAAAGTTCTGCCACAGTAAATAAAATCTGAACCAGAGATGCAGTACTCTTTCACTTGTTCACCAGCATATTTGAATACCATGAGAAGTAAACCAAACTATTCTGTTTGAATACCATGAGAAGTAAACCAAACTATTCCGTTTGAATACCATGAGAAGAAAACCAAACTATTCCGATCTAAATTGACGTCTAACATGAACAATAAAGAAGACTAGAAGGGAGTACCTCTTTCCCGCCTTTCCACAAGTTTTACATAAACTGCTATGTGTGCATCCTTAGAATTTTCAATGTTCTCTTCCCAAGTGCTGTACAGCTGTGCTCTACATTCCTCAAAGAGAAGAGGCTCAAAGACTCTTTTATACTCTTCAACACATTCAAAACTTCCAGGAACACGCTGCAGCTCTGTCTCCTCTGAAAGTTGGCAGATAATTGTATGTCACAACTCAGTAAAGAGTAGGAAGTATTACTTGAAAAGATGGCATTGAAGAGATTTTCAAGAAAAGACATGTAAATTGCTTATAAGAAAGATAAACCAGAATTACATTCTCATGAAAGAGGAAAGCACATATGCTTGTAGTTTTTAAAATCAGCTAATATAGAAATAAGCAAATGTGGACAGTTGCACTAACAATCTCTAAATAGAATACTGGCTTGTTCATTTTCTTTGTTGCAAGTAAAAAACACTTTTCTCATCCACTAATGATTCATTCTGGGAGTCTATAGTTTGTTATTCAAATTGCATTTTCTTTGGCATTAATCTTCTATGACAATTCTACAAATACTTCCACTCTCTAAGATTCTTCTATGAAGATTATATCCCTTGCATTCCACAATGTACAATATACCAACAGCATTCACTAGCAGTGTTTTCTCCAACTGGCAGCATATTGGTTGAACTCTGTTTCAAAATTCCTAGGCTCCCTTTGTTTCCCTTTTCTCCCTTTGTTTCCCTTTGTTTCGTAGTTCTAGCAGCTCCAATTAACTGTTATCCTATCACTCATAGTTGTCTTGAGAAACTATAATACCAACCCCATAATAAGAAATCTTGAAAGCAGAGACATGCCCACAACGTTAATTGAGAAACTATAATACCAACCCCATAATATAAAAAAGTGAGAGAGAAAGTAGAAGTTAGGAAACCTATAAACGTCTTGAAAATAAAAAGGCACATCAATTAGAGAAAGGATAAAAGCACACATGTTGACTGAGGCACAATAAATCAGCAACCCTCTTTAAGGTAATCATTGAATAATAATTGGACACTACCAAGATATTACGGAAAAGTGACACACTGATGCCAATCATAGCTTACAAGCTAAAAATATAAGAAATATAAATAGAGACTTACTTTACATGTTCACTGATTCTTTGTTTCAGACCATCTGCTGCCTTCTAAACGCGTCCTTAAACATCTCCCAAAGACTTGTCTACTCAATCAACTCTATGGTAACAAGCTGCTTCAACAAAAATTGAAAAGCCCATCCAACAATAGATAAATGTTAACATGCATATATCAAACATCAGACCAATGTACTATATAAGTATCTTCCTTTTTTGGGAAAAATTACATAGCAATTGTATAGACTGGCCAATCTTTTACTTCTACATCTGGAAATAGTACAGTAGGTGCATGATGATGAACTTAACTGCAGAATATGATTAGGAAGACAAATTTGTACTGGACAGAGATAGTAACTGCAGAATATGATTCAGAAAAGAGAAAAGAGATGTTTCCCCAAATTCAAAGGACTAAAAAAGTTTCAATGAATGAACTTATTAGAAAGCAAAAAAGTTTGATGTTCAATTGATGGGTAGAAGCTTTCATATGGTCCAACAAAAGCTTGACAGATTCTTGTTTCTTCAAATAGGAGGCTTAATTTCCATTATCTTCGTGTTTGGGGATTGCCATGGTTATCTCGGTCCATTGACCTATTGTGCTTAATTCACTAGGGAGACAACTATTAAAAGGTCTCTCTTTCGATTTAAGAAATTTTGGTTACAAGAAGAATCATTCACATATTTAGTTTCGGTGTGGTGGCCAGAATGTCCTAATGGAAAAATGCATCTCATACCATTGTCAAGAAACTGAAATATATATCGGAAAGAATTGCAAGGACTGGTTCAGAAGATACTTTGGTACATCATAGAGAAAAAAAAACTTAATACACTGAAACAAATCTCAAGCCTAGATGTAATTGAGGAAGAAGGAAGATTTAACATCAATTACAAACAGATGATGAATGACTGCAGGAAAGATTTACGAATTTACAACCAATAGGGGAAACTTATTAGAGGCACATATAGAGATCAATGGATAGTAGAGGGAGATGACAACACTACTTTTTTGTTTCCCATTTTGTTGCTATTGGAAGAAGAAGGTTCAACAAGATTACATCAATCTTTTATGAGAATCTGGAATACACAGAGCATTATGACATTTGTGATGCAGTTTGATAATCATTTCAGTAATATATATTTAACAAAGTTGAGAACATAACCTGTTATGTGATTGGAACAGATTGTACAACACATATTGACTGTGGACCTGGTGATCCGGAGCACCCTTTCTCTAAGGAGGAAATCAAGCAAGCAGTCTTTGAATTTAGACCAATTAGTCTTCTCAATTAATTCAGTTTATAGAATCCTCACTAAATTGTCAACAAATAGATTGAGACAGGAAGATTGAAATGTTAGTCGATTTCAAACAATCAACATTCAATGTTTTCGCGGCACAAGAAGTAATCTCTAATTGATTTTGATTCTGTTCATTGAGAGTTCATGAAGAAGCATAGATTAGAGGATTTGGGTGGAGATTCAAATCATGGGTTGCTAATGCATTGAAAGATAGTTGTTTCTATGCTTTACTTAATGGCATCACCCAAATCCTTGGCGAAACCTTCCGAGTCCCTTGGACTCCTATGAGCTTCAAGCTCGGTCTTGGCCTGGAACTCAAGCCTAAATTCAGTCCCTCTCATGGCTTGGAGCCTAGCCTCGACTTCGGTCTCCTTGGTGAGTCCCGGCCCCCATCTCAGTCGCCACTTCCAATTAGGGTTTTTTTTCAGAAGGGGAGGAGGAGGAAGAAGAAAAAAAAGAGGAGGGGGAGAGAGCTCCGGCGGCGAGGAGGCTTACATCGGCGCAAAGGCGAAGCGGCTCTGGCCAGCCCGGATGTTCCTGAAGGGGCGGATGCGACTGCAAAAATTGATGGAGGCACCAGGGGCCAACCGGCGACGCTTGGCGGTGGCGCGACGTCCGTGCAGGTCGGTAGAGGCTCGACATGCTAGAAGCGGTCGGTGGCCCGGTTCGGCGAGGTGGTCCGCGCCCGCGTTGAGGCTTCTCCGACGCGCCCAGATTTGGGGAAATATGAGAGGAAAAAGAGGAAGAAAGAGTAGAAAAATGGGAAAAGTGGGACATGAATGGTGTGGATTCATTCTGGAGATCTAATGGTTAGGAGTAAGGGAAAAAATATTTCCAAAAAATTTAGTTTAGACCGCCAAATAATTGTCATTCCCGCTGAGATTATTTGAGACGGTCTCAAAATTTATTTGGAACGAAAAATATTAATAGTCCCAAATAAGAGGTCTATCTTCCAATCTGTCACCAATAAATTTGTTTTTTGTTACAAAAAAATATAGCAGTCCTAAATAATAATTTTTTAGGACGTTTAAAACTAGCGTTCCTGAAAGTGTTGTCCCAAAAGCCAACTTTTTTTGTAGTGTGAGTTCATTATAAAGAGATATGGCATGAAGCGCTTTGCGCTTCCCTTGCGGTGATACGCCGCTATGACATGGCTTAAAGCCGAGGTCTTATCCCGTACCGGGAACCTCATCGTAGTGTCATACTACTGTAGCATGAGGCAACCGCCTCTTTGTAGTGCCAAACTACCCAGCATGAAGCCTTAGGCTCCCTTGCGGTGTTACGCCGCAACGACATGGCTTGCAAGGCCGAGGCTTTATCCCTAACCGGGTACCTCATCGTGGTGTCATACCACTGTAACATGAGGAACTCCTCCTCTTTGTAGTGCTGACTACAACCCTCTTTATTTTTAACATACAACATTAGGCTAACTGCTTATTTGCGGTGCTATGCCGCTGTGACTTGGCCTGCAAAGCCGAGGCTTTATCCTATTCCTGGGCAGCACCCCACATATAGGAACCTCATCGTGGAGCACCCCACTGTAGCATGGAGTTTCACTCATTGTAGTGCTGCTCTACCGTGCCTCCTGTAATGTACACTAGGCATTCACTCTGCCTGAGAACTCATTAAGGCAATTAAGCCATCCTTCCCACAGAAATCGTTTTTCGCAGAAAACAACAGTAGACAACAGTGGTTATAGGTCCGTAACCTCTCCATGCCCAATAGAACATGTACCCACCGTTCCTGATATTCTTCCAGTTAATGGTCCTCCCTTGAACCAAAAGCTAGATGCCTAGTAGATAAATCTTTGAACTAATAGCATAAAACTTTATGGTAGGAATACAATAACTAATATCAGAATGCCTTCAAGCCCATTTTACATGCTGAGTCATCGACCAGCTGGCGCTTGAGGCCCTTGGTGAACGGATCCGCCAGGTTTTCCTGACTTCGAACATCAATCACTGCAATTACACCTCTCTTAATAAGATCGTGTACTGCCATGTGCTTCAACCGCACAGTCCTCTTCTTCCCGTTGAAGAGGTCATTTGATGCCACCGCCGCAGTCGCCTGGTTGTCGCAGTATATCGGTATCGCCGGTATTTGCGCACCAACCACTGGAAGATCATACATGAGCTCCCGAAGCCATTCTGCTTCCTCGGCTGCGGTATCAAGTGCAAAGAACTCAGATTCCATGGATGACCGCGAGAGCATAGTCCGCTTCTTCGACTTCCACGATATAGCAGCTCCATCCATTATGAAAATAAATCCACCTGTGGACCTCTCGCTCTTCACCTCTGAGCACCAGCTGGCATCACTGAAGCCTTCCACTACCGACGGATCTCCGTTGTAGTACAGTGCATATGTCTGAGTCTTCTTGAGATATCTCATAACACGTTTCACAGCTTTCCAGTGTTCAACACCTGGGTTGCTCGTAAAACGACTCAGCATTCCCACGGCAAAAGCTATGTCAGGCCTTGTGACAGTAGTAGCATACATCAAACTTCCGATTACGCTTGCATACTCCAGCTGCCTGACGCTTTCTCCTGAATTAGGCTTCAGCTTCAGATCACACATGTACGACGTATCGATCCCAGGAAGATCCCGATACCCATAACGAGTGATTATTTTCTCAAT
The DNA here is from genome assembly GCA_029216955.1 of Iris pallida. Classification (NCBI taxonomy): domain Eukaryota; kingdom Viridiplantae; phylum Streptophyta; class Magnoliopsida; order Asparagales; family Iridaceae; genus Iris; species Iris pallida. The sequence goes on along the minus strand of JANAVB010002199.1, from coordinate 28,166,376 downwards.
ATAATGAGACTGTGACAGTGCTAGTCCAGTGTCTGTCCGGATGATCTTGATCCCTAAGATCACATCAGCTTCCCCCAAGTCCTTCATACTGAAATTGCTCGAGATGAATTTCTTTTTCTCCGTGACACAGCTCATTTTCGTACCTAGGATAAGCATGTCGTCTACGTACAGACAAACGATCACACCTCTTCCATCAGCGAACTTCGTGTAAACACACTTGTCCGTCTTGCTGACCATGTAGCCATTTGACCTTATAACTTTGTCAAATTTCTCATGCCACATCTTGGGAGCCTGTTTAAAATCGTACAAAGATTTCACCAACTTGCAGACTTTATCTTCAAAACCCTTGACGACAAATCCCTCTGGCTGTTGCATGTATATCTCTTCGGTCAGCTCGCCATTTAGGAAAGTCGTTTTCATATTCATTTGATGTATCACCATCTTATGTATCGCTGCGAGAGCAATCAACATTCTGATGGTAGTCATCCGGGCTACTGGAGCATACGTGTCAAAGTAGTCGATTTTCTGCTTCTGAGAAAACCCCTTGGCTACCAACCTAGCCTTGAACTTGTCAATAGTTCCGTCTGCTTTCATCTTCTTCTTGAAGATCCATTTGCATCCGATGAGTTTCGCTCCTTCAGGAAGATCAACCAACACCCAAGTGTTATTTGAGGTGACAGAATCAATTTCATTGTCAATCGCCTCCTTCCAGAAAATCGCATCTCTGGTCTTCATCGCCTCATCATAGGTAAGCGGATCTGCTTCCACATGATAGGTGACAAAGTCACTTCCGAAGTCCTTCGGCCTCCTCACTCGCTTCGTTGACGGCTCAGCGAGATCTGGTTCAACCGTTGTTTCAACAACAACATCTTCTTGGACCACATCTTCATTGAAGACCTGCGCACCCTCATTATTCTCCGGAACATCCGTAAGAATAATATTCTTGTGCCTTGCAAATTTGTCTTCAAAATATTCTGCGTCGCGAGATTCAATGATATGATTTGACTCAATATCAAGAAATCTCCGAGCATCACTCTTCTCGGCATACCCCAAGAAGATCGTCTTAGTAGTCCTTGTCCCAAGCTTCTGAATCTTCAGATCTGGAAGCTTAACATATGCCAGACACCCCCACACTCGAATGACATTCAAGTTAGGTCTGACTTTGAACCAGAGTTCATGAGGAGTAATGTCAGAAGTTACATGAGGCACCCTATTCAGAATAAAAGTGGCCGTCAGTGCAGCTTCTCCCCTGTAACACCCACTTTTCTAAAATGAGGGTAATTTTGAACTTTTATAATTTTGATTAATCGATAATAAGATTTAACTCATGTTGTGATTTTTGGTAATTTTTTTAATCAATTTAAAACTATTTAAAATGTTGAATTATGATTTTGATGGTTAACTCGTTAATCCCTAGTTTTGCTAAGTTAAGAGACTAACCATGACCATGGGAACCTAACCATGTGATTAGAATGACTATTTACAACTTTTTAGGCTAAGGGTATTTTGGTCATTTTGTGACTTTTGAATTATTTAGGATTTTGATTAATTGGTGAATTTTAGATTATTTTAATAATATTTAAATTGATGTATTATAATTTTGGTCATTTTTATATTTTAATATTTTGGGAAAATTTTATAATTTTAATATTGTTTTTATTGGATTTGTTTAGTCGGGTTTGAGTTTCGTCTCGTTCCAACTTGTATTATGACCCGGGTAGCTTGAACTCTAGATAGGACCCAATATTAAGTTAAGCATGGCTCACAAGATCCAACATTAAGTTAGTAATTTAAACTAATTTTTATCTTGTTAGAATGGTTAAGTTAGAGACTCAAAACTAGATCATTTTGACCCCAAACTTGAACCTAGTCTAGACTTAACCATATGAGACTAGAGAGGGGCAATTAGGACATTTTCCATTAGCCCTAATGGACTCTTTATGGCAGCCACCTTTAGGAGAGAATGATTCATTTCATTCATTACAATCTTGCCTCTTTTATTTTTCTTTTATTCTTCCTCAATTTTAGAGAGCCTTCCCATTGATTTGATCTCCAAATCAAATCATTCCTTCACCAAACCTTCCCTCAATCATTCCCATTCTCCAAGGGAAGGGTGCTACCAAGAATTGGAAGAGGAGTGCAAGGAGGAGTGTCCACTTTGAGGGATCTTCGTATCGGAGCCGTGTCTTAAAGGATTTTATTGGGATTCCACTCCCAATAGGTAAAACCCATCCTCTAAATCGATTTCCTTTGCATATAAATTAGTTTTGAATCCGTAGGATCCATCCTCATGCATGTGTCCCATTTAGATTCAAATTTGAGACCATTTGGAGCTCTCTTGAGGATTTTAGATATGTGTCTTGTGTCCTACTTGATAGATCCCAAATTAGGACACCCCATGTGTATGTATGTATGTATGATAATAGTTTAAATATATATTTAAATTCAGTTTTATAATGGTTAGAGAGTGGATTGATCTTAGTTAGGATGGTTAGAATGAGTTTCATTTGGATACCTATGTTTGTATCCAAGTATCTTGGCCTATATGTGTACTTTTGTCAAATTCGTCATAATTTTCATCCACGTTTTTATTAACCAAAGCAACTTAGAAATGTCATAACTTTTAGCTTAGAACTTCGATTTATCTTCCGTTTTTTTTAAAGAACCGTATCGAAGTTAGCTTTCCAAATATATATTTTAATAAGTCAAATTCTTTCTGTAACTTTCTGTAGAATTATTTGAGTGTCAGCTGTACGAAAGACGAACGTGTTTCGGTATTTTCGCAACTTCGGGAGCTTCCGGACACGAAAATGTGATCCGTTTAAAGTTTCGAAAAGCTAACACAAAGGGCTACGACATACTTTAATCCTAGAATTTAATGAATGCCCAATTGGTACAGTATTGGTTTTAAGTAGAAGAGTGACTATACGATATATGCATTTTGTGTAACCTATGAGCCCATGTAGTATGGATATTAAATAAATGTAGATTATGTAATACATGATATGTTAGATGAATAAAATAATATATATATATATGATATATATTCTCTTTACATTAATGTATATATATGGTTGAATGTAAGCATGTAGGAATACAATTAATATAATGCATATGAGCAATGCATGAATGAAAGAATGATATACAATGTATGCATGAAAGTATATAATGAATGCTAGATATGAATGCAAGATATATATGTAATGATAGATATGAATGCATAATATATAAATATTGTAATGCAATATATACACTGTTATATTTTCCAGTTTTCACATTTTGAACTGCCACTGTTTCATTGCCACAGTAAACACATTCACTAATTTTCATTCTTTTCACACTGTTTCATTTCCTGAAAACCTGAGATTGTTCCCTTCCTATTTCCTGAGTTTATGATTCCAAACCTGAGATTTTATGAACTAAAATGAATGTCTATTCATGTAAACTGTTGACTGATTTGAGATTTGGTGGAATGGTAATTGAGGGACTGTTTTCCAGGATTCCTAATAACTGAATTGGTCATGCCACTGTTTTCTTAATTTTCCTGCCAACACAAACACTCTCTTGTCTTTCACTCACACACACAAGTTCATACCATCTTAGCCTCACTGATTTCCTTGTATCACTTCACTGTTTTCAGATTTGCCACTGTTTTCACATGTTTCACAAACCTAACACACACACCCCCTCATGTATCTCACACACACACTCTTGCACTCTCTTGACACACACACACTCTATGAGATACCTCATGCCATGTCTAACACACACACACACACACTTGATCACATTCCTTTTTCCTATTCTCTATATATATGTGTGAAGGTATATATATATGAAATTTGAGATGTATATATATATATATATCCTAATATATTATATAATGTGTGTGTACTATATATATATTTGACATATAATGTATGTGTGATATGTATATAGGTAGCCTATATGCTAGTGTATTTCTATGTTGTATTATATAACAGATCAATATGTGTATTTCTATATTAGATTATAATATATCAATATGTGTTGTATTTTAGATATGAATATTGTCATGTGTTATGTAATATAGATTATAGGTTGGTTAGGGCATGGCATTGCTTAATAGCCTATGGCCTATGGGTGTGGCTTAAATGCCAGTATATAGTCTAGATTGGTCTTGTTTAGTCTTGTTAGACCTAGAATAGACTAGTTAGACTAGTATAGACTTGTTTGACTTAGGTTTGACTTGGTTGACCTAGTTTGACTTCTAGGGTTGACCAAGAGTTGACCTTGGTCTAGATTGACCTAGATTCATGTAGAATCATTGTAGTGCATCTTATTACCATTCTGGACTTATTGTGACTTGTGTTGTTCTAATAGGAGCCAGACACCACTCCTCGGACAGTATATATTCTCCAGATTCTCAGGACACAGGCGAGTACATTCTCTGATCATTTCATATCCTGCATTAGGAGTATATTTTTTACTTTAGATTACTTTACATGATGCTGACACGTTGGAAACAGGGATTAGTACTATATGGATCTTGTTGTGCGATGTTATCCCCTTAGCGGATACATCGGGTATTCGTGTTCGTGTACTTTATCGTGAACATCGTGTACTCCTTGTATTTGCGACATTCGTATATGAAATGTGTGAAATCGTGTATAATCATGTATTCATATGACCTTCGTGTACAATAACATAACTTAACTAGATCCTTGTGTATTGATTGGGGCAGGGGCGTAGAAGTGGTTATGTATTCAATCCAGTAGATTACTCGTGTACAACCTCTGTAGATTACTCGTGTACAACATCGTGCCGTCTACATAACCATTTTGTGCTCTGAATCACTAGCACTGTTAGTTCTCTATATACTGTAGCTATTTATTTACAGTCTCTCTCTTTTTATCATGTATTTCTTTCAGTATCTTGTATCTTACTCTCTAGCATGATTATATATCCTGACCTGCTATGATTTGTTGAGATGTACTGTACTCGCTTCTGTCCTGACTAGACCTGTCACGACCCGCACCCACTGTTAGGGTACGAGAACGTAACTACGCCCAGCCTACGCCGCAGTGTCGGCGGTAGAACGCTATCCTAGGTCACAACATTTAACAATATAATGCTAAGCAGTTTATACTCCCCGAATGGGGGTGACATAGCAGATACAGACTCAATCACATCTAAGGTAGAGCATGATAATGATAGATAAAACATGAAATCCAAAAGAGATACAGGAGATAGAAGTCTAAGTGTCTAAGATACATAAACCCAGAAATACATCTCAAAACTCAAATACAGATACAGTGATCCACAAAGTAAAACAACTCCAGACAAAATGAAATAACTACCTAAACAACCTCTAAAGTGTCTCCTCTAGGCTAGCAGGCAACCTCCAAGCTATCTGTAAAATTTATCAACAGGTCCAGTCAGGACTGGAGCGAGTACAGTACATCTCAACAATTCATAGCAGGTTAGAAAATATAAACATGCAGTAAAGTAAGATACAAGTACTGAAAGAAGTGCAGTATGTAAACAGAGAGAGAACTGTAATAGAAATATCTACTATACATAGAGAACTAGCAGTGACTAGTGAGTCAGAGTACAATATGAACATGTAAATGGCCTGGGATGATTCTGTGAAGACACTACGGAATGATTCAAAGAAGATACTACTGGTGTATTATTCACATGTCCACTTCTACTCCCCCGTACCCCCAATCAATACACAAGGATCCAGCCAGGTTATGTTATGATTCCATGCAAGGCCCTGAAGGGTGATACATGGATGTCCCATAAATGGAGAGTCTGGGGGTTACCCAACTGTGTAAGATTCAAGAGACTCTGTGATCATGAGGGTACATGTCACAAGTAATCAAATGAACCAAGAAGCATAGTGATACGCCATGTAAGTGAAACACACAGAACACGTAGTACCCGATGCTCCCTAAGGATAACATCTCAAGAAAGGATCCATATAGTACCAATCCGTGTGACCATCGTGACAGTACAAGTAAAGTAATCTACTGCAGGAAATAATTCTAAGCAGGATATGAAATGATCAGAGAATGTACTCGCCTCGATAACCTGAACAGCTGATAAGTATAGGGGGGTCCCACTGAAGCCACAGAGTCCTATTTAAAGCAACACAGGTTACAAGGTGTTCAAGTTGTAATAAATGAATCTCTATAATCAATCAACATTATTCTAGGTTCTTCTAAGTCAAATTAACTCTAGGTCAACTCCGGTCAATAATTTAGTCAACTAGGTCAAGCGTTGACTTACAGTTGACTTTGGGTCAACTGGTCAACTCTGGTCAAACAGGATAAATCTAATCTAATTATTGAAAATATAAAGTGTACTTCATTATTCGTACGTCAAAACTTACGACACGTAAATCGAGATAAGAATATCAATGGTAAGGTTGATAATCTTATTATAGTGATCCACGTGTCCATCTTGTCAATTTCAGCGATGTGAGATCACTGGAATTGACTGAGCTCAGTTTCGTTGTACTAATTCCGAAATACGAACATTATAAGAATTAATTATTAATTAATTATAAAAAGGCTAAACTCAGAGAAACTATCAACAAATATTGTCGGACGATGAAATGAACATCGCCAACGTGTCCAGAATGGTCAAATCACTACTAAAATCTGTCAATTCAGCGACGCGTAAAGACGTCGCTAAAAAGGAAAATTACGTCGCTAATTACTATTAGCGACGTTTTCAAGTAGTCGGGATTAACCTAGTCGCTAAACAAGGAAACGTCGCCATACGTCGCTATTGCGACGAGCTTTAGCGACGTGTCAACGTCGCTAATATAGCGACTGCCAGCGACATAAAACGTCATAATATACCGACGTAAACTAGCGACGTTGAGCGACTCTCTCTCGCATCGATGCTGACCTGGCATGAAAGCGATATGGCGACGTTCTGCGACTTTCCTACGTCGCTACGTTACCGACGTTTACCGACGACCGGCGACGATTTTACTTACAGTTAGCGACGTAATTAGCGACGTTTCTTTCGTCGCTGACCGTCGGTAATCGTCGCTGAACGTCGCTAATATTAAAAAAATAAAAAAAAAAATACAGCATTTGCAGTATTTCCTGCAGCATTTCCTGCAGCATTTGCAGCATCCCCCACACCATTTGTTACAGCAACAACGGTGTGTATCACGAACACAGTATCAAACAACACAGATACACACAATCACGAACACGTTTGAAACACAATCTCATCAATCAACACAGATATATGAAAATTTGTAACAACAATGTCCAACATAATGGTCCACAACTTAACTGCCAAGTATGGGAAGGAATGTCGTCCCTTGCAAGGACTGCATAAAGAGAACTCTCGGTCTCACTAGCTACCGGTGCTGGATGAATAGAACTCCCGGTCTCACTAGCAACCGGTGCCACTTCCTTCTTAACTGTAGGAGGAGCCACCTTAGCATTCACTGTTTCCCTCAAACGACGTGCTGCTCCTCGGGTCATGGGTGCCATCTGGTAAGCAAGCTAATATAATTGTAACATAAGCAAGCTAACTAAAGGAGCCATCATGTAATTTGAGTATATTTTCGAAAGCAGATAAAGTACAATAAATTCATTTTTTTGCCAAGTAGCAGAACGGATGGCTCAGAACACAACCCTAAAATTCATTCTAGCATACATTAGTGTGAATCATCTATGTTCTGTACATATGGTGTAGTATATGTTCTTATCGTATGTAGTATCTGAAGAATGTAACAGAATCAAGATGAACTCACATAATGTAATACTAAGACGTCATCTACTACTATATATATAAGATATAGTGATAGGTTGTCGTATCATCATTGCCGAGGGATGAGGGTCGGAGGACAGTCAACTTTATCTACGGCTACATAGTTTTCTGCCTCGCCAGTCGAATGGCTGCAGGGCTATGTCCTGATCACGATGTCATACCGTAGATTTAGGATTTAAAATATGGTATTGAACAGAAAGTCTAATTATCCCATATTTCAGTAATGTCTGTGAGCTAAATCATATTCAACTGTCGAGAATACTTAGGAGAAAACTCATTCACAGGATTAGTATATCCATCCTTCGTGACATAGCTGAAATTTTATAGGGCTCGATAATAATTATTAGTCAATTTATTCATCATTTAAAAACCCTGAAAATGCCCAAAAAAACTCCCAGTATCAGTAAATAGGGCTCGAATCCTAAATTAGAATTCGAATCCACCCAAAACATCAAATTGACAGTTGATATGCCCAAAAAAACGAGTTTTTTCAGTATATAGGTGTCACACTGTGAATCTCGTGTCCACACAGTGGGACACGACGTGTCCAAACCAACAAAATAGGTGTCACACGAACTAGAAGCGAGTCCACGCTCTCGTGTCCCCCGTAACGAGTCCACTGTCAGTCTCGTGTCCCCCGCAGCGAGTCCACGCTCTCGTGGACATCAAATTGACAGTTGATATGCCCAAAAAAATGAGATTTTTCAGTATATAGGTGTCACACTATGAATCTCGTGTCCACACAGTGGGACACGACGTGTCCAAACCAACAAAATAGGTGTCCACGCTCTCGTGTCCCCCGCAACGAGCCCACTGTCAGTCTCGTGTCCCCCGCAGCGAGTCCACGCTCTCGTGGACACGAACTAGAAGCGAGAGAGAGAGAGCTTGAAGACGAGGAGAAAGTGGGGAGGAGCTACCAGAGGAAGGAGGAGGAGGAGAAGGAGGAGCTACCTGAGGAAGGAGGAGGGAGATCGCCGGAGGAGCGCCGCGGAGGAGGAGGGAAATCGCCGGAGGAGCGTCGCGGAGGAGGAGCACGCCCAAATTTGGGGGGAAAATTTTATGAAATGATCGAAATGGAAACCCTCGCTGGCTATATGAAACGTTTAGCGACGTCCGCCTAGAACGTCGCTAAACGTCGCTGATATATAATAAATAGCGACGCAACTTAAAATGCGTCGCGAAATGTCGCTATATCAGCGACGCGTACCGACGAACTTGCGACGCACTACTGTCACGCCCCAGAACCAGAATACTGGAGAGCGGGGGCAGACATAGCAGCTACGTATAACGGAATGGAATCCACACCGCTATACGGTCACGGCTGTCTAGATATGTGAGGGTTTCACTACAATCCATCAGTCTCTTAAGGTCATAAAATAGCCTATTGTCTCAATCTCAACCAACTAATAATAATTACAAGATGTCAGACCACCAAATACACAATAGTAAGGCGTCCCATACATTATATATTCGGAATGATCATGAAGCTAGTCGTTACAAAATGTGAGGACTAGCAAGAGTTCAGTCATACATGATCAACCCCCGGGGCTTGTCAATCATGTTACAGCCCGTAGGCAGACAGTAAGTAAGTACAATCGAGCTAACACTTGGTCGTCGGCTAAACGTCTCAAAAGAATAATTTACAATATTACAGTGGGAGAACAAAAGAAACCCACTCGATGCCCTGGTTACGCCTGGTGACCACCATCGGGCTGAAATACAGGGAGATCCTTTGGTGCTGCTCCGGTATCTGGCCATGCAAAACCAGCTGGGTCAGACCCCAGAAAGAGCAAGTGCCACAAAGGAGGCTTCACTTAAGAACTAAAACCAACAAATCATTAGTATTCAACATGTAAGAAAACAACAATAAATAACGCAGATTGAGGTTTGTACACTACCAATGCACTTATCCCAATCAGAGGAAATGATTAAGTAAAGCATCATTGACATAAAAGAACTGGAGAATCGTGCTAAATAAAATATAGCTGGACAATATATGAAGAGAAGACGAATGTACTATTTCGGAAGCCAGGTTACAATCCTTAAACCAAACAAGGACCGAGATTGTAACCCTTCGCCTGAACAGAACTTAGTCTCTGATCATTTATTGCTAAAGGTGCCAATCATTAAGGTGAAAAGGAGAGAGTACAATGATAAAAGTGACAATGAAGAGTGCAATATGCTAGAGTACAATCGTTATAGTAACAATCTGGAGTGGCAATCAGTATAGTGACAATCTTGAGTGACAATCATTCAATCATTCTGGTACAATCTTGCAATCAATCACTTCTAGACAATACCATACTGGACTAGACTCCATCCAATCAATCACGGCCAATCATTGCCTACGGCTTTCTACATTAACTAACTGGGGTTATCACAATCCTAGTTACTAGCAAGATGTAATGAGATGCTCCAAGTAGTCACAGGCCCTGCAGCTATCCAGGTTATCCAGGCAATCATTATAGTGACAATCTAGAGAGTACAATGCATTAGAGTGACAATAGAGTTCAATCATTTAAGTGACAATGGTGGGTGCCCCATATAACAGTGTGTTGGAAATGTGCCCTACTCGTCGGCAGGCTACAAGTCCAAACATTTGCGGCCGGGATAACGGGATCGCCTGTAACTGGGAAACATCTCTTCATGTCTAGTGAATTATACTAGTCATTAACCTTAGTCCATTTCAGTAGGTACTCCTGACCGTGGTACTCAGGAGTCCCCTCCTAAACATGATGCAAGACAGGACTGGATTATTTGTACAAGCACAATCGCCCACGGTGTCTAGGTTAATTATACAGGTCATGTCATGTCAGATAGCCGTCGCAACAGCTGTTCAAGATATATCAGGTCAGGTTATCATGCCAAGTGTACTTGTCAGGAGTGCGCCACGACGGGCCACTATCAGGTCATGTCAGGTTATTATGTCAGGAGTGCACCACTACGGGTCACTATCACGTCATGCTCAATTATCAATTCTAAACATATTAAATAAATTCATGATTTTCAAGTGGACAAAAGGCGTAAGGATATAAAACGGGCGTAAAAATATACAATAAGGGGTAAATGTGTACTCAAGTTATACTGAAGTTACAAGATAAATATAACATTAATAATTGCATACAAATAATAAGACAAAGCTCGGGAAGACTCCATGCGGCTCAGGAATCCGAGTCCATGCAACTCAGGAAATGAGCAGGGTCCTATGCGGTTCAGGGAGTCCTAGCCTTATGCGGCTGAAGGAGGAATCGGGCTTATGCGGCTGAGACAGCACATCTCATGCGGCTCAGGGTGACGGGTCTCATGCGGTTCAGGGAACGAGCCTCATGCGGCTGGGTCCAAGCAAGGGTCATGCGGCTCAGGAATGTGGTGCTTATGCGGCCAGCGGGAGATGTGTCATATACGGCCGGGAGAGACTAGTCCTTATGCGGCTGGGAACGAGTAGTCCCATGTGGCTCAGGAAATGAAGGAACTTATGCGGCTGGGAACTCAGAAGTCCATGCGGTCAAGATAACAGGGACTCATGCGGCTCAGTCTAAGCAAGGCTATGCGGCTAGATCTGAGTCAAGTCTCATACGGCTGGAAAAGACTTGTCGCATGATTGTTCATGCGGTCAAGTACTCAAGAAGTCTTATGCGGCTGGGGAATTCCATGCGGCCAGTAGAACTCGCCGCATAGAGTTATGCGGCTGAGTCCATGCGGCCAGACTGTTCTTCTTCTCCAAGTTTTCTGAGAAGAAGAGCTAAGCAACCATGGCTTCCAAGCAACGTAAAACTTCCATCCAGAGCCCAAATCCGAACTTCCATAGGTCAAAATGGGGTAGAACGAAATGCTCTACAACATGGAACCATCAAAACTCAGGAATAACAATATTAAGTAGATCAAAACCCAAGAAATCTGAAAATAATGTAAACTTAGATCTAGAAGAATCTAGCCATGGAAAGTAAAAATGCCAAGTTCTAAAGTAAGTTAAAATGCTGTAAGGAAGAGAATGAAGCAATAAAATTAGAGTTCCTCCATGAAGCAAGTTGCACTTGCCTAGACCTGTCTTCCTCTCTCTGGGTAGGTGGAGGAGTTAATGGTGGAGAAGAAGAAGATATTAATGAAGAGAGAGAAGGAGAAAAGGGTAATAAATACTATGGATGGTGGTAGGTAGGGGGTTCACCCCTTGGTTCTTGATGAACCAAGGCAACCAAGCCTAGCCGAACCAAATCAACCCCAGGAATAAACCAAGTCTCACTAATCCAAAATAAACCAATGAACCATTAAAACCAATTAAACTATCAATGCCAATAAAACCAAGCCAGTGCAAAATAAACCAAGATAACTAATCATGACTAAATAAAATATGGGTCCAAAACACGTATACGTACACTAAATACGTATCACGAATTTGGGACATTACAACTACCCCATTGAACAAAATGAAGACGCTAGACGTCGCTATTAGTCGTTGTTGGCGACAAACAGCGACGTCTTTTGTTGACGTCGCTAAAACCCCAAACATTAGCGACAAAATTTCACGGAGTCGCTAAATACGTCGCTGATTTGACTTATTTTGGTAGTGAATTAGCTAGGATAGCCTACCCATCGGTCCAATTTGGACACAAGGGCAAAAGGTAATTTCGGGTCAAAACGGTGTCCGTGTCGGAGCCGTTTTGTACCGAAAAACGTGCAAGAAAACAAGTCAATAAAATATAACAAATTATATGTCCACGAAACCAGAATGACGATACGAACCCAACGGTATCTCTAGAATTGGATTCCGTTGACCCGAACTCAATTTGGCCCGTTGACCAGAACTTGGAATTCCGGTTTGCACGAAAATGCGTGCCGGAGCCAAAGTTCTCAAAACTTAGCAAAATACCTGTCAACGAGTCCAGAATAATGATACGAACTCAACGGTATCTCCGGAATTGGATTCCGATGAGCCGATCTCAAAATAACCTGTTGACCCAGATATTGGTATCTGACTTGCACCGAAATGCGTGCCCGATCCAATGTCCACCAAAACCTAGCAAATTATATGTCAACGAGTCCAGAATGACGATACGAACTCAACAGTATCTCCGAAATTGGATTCCGATGAGCCGGCGTCAAAAAGTCCTATTGACCCAGAATGTGGGACCCACTTTGCACCGAAAAACGTGCCAGGGCCCACGTTCTCCAAATCTAACAAATTTTATATGAAAACATGCCAGAACGACGCCACAAGTCTAATGGTGGTGTCAGAAATGAAATCTGGAGTCCCATGTTCAAAAATAGAATTTTACAAGTTGGAAATTACGAATTCGGACGACCAACTTTGGCGTCGAATTCAACCAATCAAACAAGCTCACAATGAAACGAAACTGGAGGAATAGCAAGAGGGTTATACCAGCTTCGCACCGGAACTAGTAGCACGCCAAACGGAGCTGCGGTGGAGGAGATACAAGCTGACGAAGTTGGCCCCGCGAAACTGTCCAAATTTAATATAATTTAAACGGTCAACTTGGTGGCCGGTTTTGATGTATCAAATGATAAAATTAACGGACAAAAATTGACAGGGATGAAGGTGGATATACCGAGATTACGACGGAGCGAAGAAATCGCCGATCCAACGGTCGAATCTCCGAGAAAACGTGCACGAAGTCGCTACGACGGAACGCCAAAATGAACTCGATCCCGCGCGCGTCACGACGGGACGTCGTGCAAAACGCACGAATCGCCTCGACGGCGCGTCCCGGAGGACGGTGGCTGTCAGGGGAAGGCAGCGTAGGGTGCTCCCGGCATGGGGGGGTCGTCCCTGCCGGCCACGGCGGCGGTGGCGCCGGCGGTGGCACCTGCACGCGCGCGCGGCCAACTTTGGCTGCTGCTGTGCGCTGTGCGCGCGCCGCGGCGCTGCATGGTCGGTCGGCGACGGCGTGGGCCGCGCGACCAAGGGGCGGCGATGCCCTGGCGAGGCCGGTGGGTGGCGGTGGCTAGGTGGTCACGGTGGCCGGGGTGGAATGGTTGGTGATGGCGGCGGTTTGGAGTAATGGAGAGGAGGAGATGAGAAGAATGTGGAGATGTGGTGCGGTGGTGGTTGTGGCCGACGGCCAAGGGAGGAGGGTGGCCGGGGTCGGCCAGCCAAGAAGGAGGCTGGAGGAGGTCGGGTTGGCCATGGTGGTGGTGGAGTTGGAGTTGATTGTGGTGGAGTGGTTGTATTGAAGAGGAGGAGGAAGAGAGGTGGAGGAGATGGCTGTTGTGGCCGAGCTCGGCCAGGGTGGCCGGCGGCGAGGCCACGCCGGAGTTGGGGGTCGGGCCATGTGGGAGAGGGTAGTCGGGTTGAGGGAGCTGTGTGAGGAAAGAGTTGCTGGTGTTCTGTTTTTGTTGTTGTTGTGAGTGTTGTAGGAATAATAAGAAGAGAGAGAAAGAGAGATGATTGTAATAATGTGAGAGGGAGAGAGAGAGAGAGAGCTCTCCTAGAAATTAGGGCCGGCATACATGCTGCTAAGGGGTTGGGGAAAAGTGAATGTAGGGATTGAGTGGATAAGATTTAGATTGGGGAAATCCAAGGGTTACAATTTAAATAGGAAAGATTAAGTTATTCCTATAAGATTTAATTCAAGGAAAATTCCAATAAATAATTAAAAATGGGTAGAATGAGTACTAATATTTTTGGGCAAGAAAATAAGAGGGTGTCATGATGGAGGGCAACACAAAGCTGGACTGGACTCGGTGGAGCCAGATTGGATCAAAACCGGACATTGAGCAAAAATCGAATTAAAATTAGACGTTGATGATCATGGATAAATAAGTAGCACATGGGGATTTCAATAAATGGGACACAAGTGTCGGACGGGTAGTAGGCTCAATGTGGGCCATGTCCATAGTTGGGGCAGACAGGTTTTGGTCGACAGGGGACCCACAAATCAAATTTGAAAATAAATGTGACACCGTGGAGTGAAATAAAATCGGGTCACGTGTCGGAAAAGTTGTGCGAAGCAAATGGAGCACAAAATGACGTGTCTGAGTGGGACACGAAGGTCAAGGGTGAAGAGCGACTCGAGTAGATCATCAATGAGGAGTTGGTTTCAAGAAACTGACCGGTCTTGCGCTCCCAATGAAAAGTCACGGTAACGCGCTGAAAATGATCAAGGAAAAGAGTGGGAAAATAAATAATAGTCAAATGGTCTAAATCGACCCGAAGTTCAGCGAAGCAAAAAGAGCACAAGGGAACAAGTTTGGATGGGACACTATATACCATCATGAAGGTAATCCTGTCCACTCCAAAACTCATGAAGAAGATTTCCAAAGTTGAACATCCCTGATACTCCAAATATCAATGGCACGGAAAAGGCACACTTAAGGAAAATAACAGAATAAATTATTTAATAAAACTAAACAATAAGAAAATAAAATAAAAAAATGAAAAAAAAATCAACCCGAAATTCAGGGTGCTCACATCCTACCCACCTTATAAAAATTTCGTCCTCGAAATTAAAATGTTCGTAATCCTTCTAGGTCAAACCCCCACAATCAAAGTCCCAGAACTTAAACAAATCATACCATAAAAAAAAGAACGGCATACAGGGTCATGGCATACGGTGGTAGTGAAAGTCTCATCTAGGTATACTAGTCATGCTAACTGAATCGGTCATAGGGTATCAAAACACACAGGCAGTCTAGGGTGCTAAACAAAAGTTACAAAAACAACAACCATCAAAACTGTAAGGCAGTCTACCATGCTATATGAAAACTGGTACTTATCATAAAAATAAAGAAAAGTAACTACCCATTATCTTTAAAGGGTTCAGAAAAAGAAATCAGAATCAAAGTTAAGGAATGAAAGCCAATTTCATGAAAATTTTCAATCACAATACGTATTAAGAATATTTAGTCTCGATACGATCTAAGTTGATCAAATTGGGGAAAATCAAGATTTAGGCAATATGGAGGACAGGTTCAACAAAGTCTGAGATCGAGCATACAAGGATAGAGATTCAGGTCACAATCAAATTTAAGTCAATTAAGTACAACCCAAGATATAAATATGATAAGAAAAGGTGATCGAAGTCGATTTGGTCGTGATTAAGGAAACCAGGGTTCAATGATATTGAAAACCTTTTTAGAGAAAAACAGGAAAAGATTTCATACGAAGTCAGTAAATCATCTCTCTCTAATACTATCAGTTTATCATTTGCCAATCATATTTTTCTCACCAACCCCAATATAAAATCAACCTTCATATGACTACCCTCAAAATTTCTATAACCTTCAGTCATCTAAATTTTACCATGATCACCATAGACAAAATTCAATCTTCTAAAACATTTTCCACGAAGCATACCCCTCTTAATTAGGAGTAAACACTTATTCATTTAATCAAAATTTTAAATTCCTTCACCTCGTTTTAAATTAGATCCGAAACCTCTAAATCCAATTTATGAAATCCTTGAATTTGTTTAAATCAAGTCTCGTATTCACTAAACTCCAATACCACTATGTCACACAAATTTATTCTTGTTTATAATTTAACCTTCATATTTTCTTCAACGTTTACCTTCAAATGTTATCCTTTTGAATTCCACAATTTCTCCCAATCATCTAAAATAATTTCTATAACGTAAAATCCTTGTGTTCTCTCTGTCTCTAGTCACCCTCTTACAATATCTAGTTCAATTTTGCATAATCATTTAATACAATAAAAATTCACACTTCTCTTTTTTTTAAAAAAAATTCTACATAGCCTCAGAGTAAAAGTTTTTCCAGAATCAATAACCAAGATTTTCTAAGTTCTCAAAACTAGGTTGACCTCGAACATCCTCATTAGTTTTGAAATACATCCATGAATTATCCATAACCAACTTTCTGTGATTGTTTCTAAATTGATAACATTTATCCCTCGATTTCATTTTAAACCTTTACCACATCTCCATTTCAAATTTTTCATATTTGACATCCAACACTCTGATTCCTACAAATCATTTTATGATAACCAATTACATCATTTTTGAACTAGATGATTTACGTCACTTCCTCAACATTTCTCAAATAAAAAAAAATAAATAAAAAAACGACATAAAGATTCAAGAGTTTTCAAGGTATAGCTGACAGAATTATATACGAGATAGGGAATTGATGTAATCATGACAGTTATATAAGACAAGGAATGATGGTAGTAAAAATATTGGCGGGAAGAGAATGATAAAAGAATCTGTTCTGCTTATCTGTTTAAAAGGGGAACCCATTTTGAAATCAGAGCTATAATATCAAATCCAAAATAAGGCCTAGCAAAATCACTGATTTATTGTATTAAGAAGAAATAAATTTGTAAGAAGTTACACAAGGTTTATAAAATAGCTAAAGCTACATCCTAAGTAAACAATGAGAAACAAAACAAAACAAAACAACAATAATTCCTTCTTCTTTTTTTGAATGACTGAAACAAAAGTAGCAAAAACATGTTCGAAAATATTTAAGGTACAATCTGATAATCATATGCGTCTATCCAAAATCATGGTACTCTAAATCCTCGTCATACTAGTAAGCAAGGCTACGATAATCATAGAGTCCTTGACTTATGCACATACCTCTAGAATCATGGTATTTAACATTTTCGCGATGCCGCTAGCTTGGCTGCGAAAACCTTAAATTCCCACTCCCGAGAAATATATCCAAAGTCAGACTATATGTCCTCACCATGCTGGCTAATGTGACTATAGAAGACAAGATTTCCATAACTTAGATGACCTAGCCCATATAATTTCATCTTGCCCAAAAATTAAATTAAATCAACAATGAATACCGAAAAAAATCAAATTTATCAACGAACATCAAAATTCAAAAATGAACAAAATCTTTCAAATCATATAACTACAAACTCGGATGCTACTGCTAACATCAAGATTCAAAATTCCACAATCTTCATCAAAATCAATAAATACAAACTCAAATTCAATAATAATCTATCAAAATCAAATTCAACAACAGAAAGTAAAGATAAATCAAATCAAAGAAAAAGAGAGTTTTCAAATCGAAATTAAATAAGATTCTCAAGGGTCGTCCCAGGAATCTCTCAAGGGATCCTAACTGTGATTGAGTATCTTCAAAATATATCCTATTCCTAGTGCAGGCTGTAGTGATACTCTAGTTCGAATACCACTACATAAACTCGACCTGCATGGGCCACCACTAAAAACGTATCACAACCCGCACCCACTGTTAGGGTACGAGAACGTAACTACGCCCAGCCTGCGCCGCAGTGTCGGCGGTAGAACGCTGTCCTAGGTCACAACATTTAACAATATAATGCTAAGCAGTTTATACTCCCCGAATGGGAGTGACATAGCAGATACAGACTCAATCACATCTAAGGTAGAGCATGATAAGGATAGATAAAACATGAAATCCAAAAGAGATACAGGAGATAGAAGTCTAAGTGTCTAAGATACATAAACCCAGAAATATATCTCAAAACTCAAATACAGCTACAGTGATCCACAAAGTAAAACAACTCCAGACAAAATGAAATAACTACCTAAACAACCTCTAAAGTGTCTCCTCTAGGCTAGCAGGCAACCTCCAAGCTATCTGTAAAATTTATCAACAGGTCCAGTTAGGACTGGAGCGAGTACAGTACATCTCAATAATTCATAGCAGGTTAGAAAATATAAACATGCAATAAAGTAAGATACAAGTACTGAAAGAAGTGCAGTATGTAAACAGAGAGAGAACTGTAATAGAAATATCTACTATACATAGAAAACTAGCAGTGACTAGTGAGTCAGAGTACAATATGAACATGTAAATGGCCTGGGATGATTCTGTGAAGACACTACGGAATGATTCAAAGAAGATACTACTGGTGTATTATTCACATGTCCACTTCTACTCCCCTGTACCCCCAATCAATACACAAGGATCCAGCCAGGTTATGTTATGATTCCATGTAAGGCCCTGAAGGGTGATACATGGATGTCCCATAAATGGGGAGTCTGGGGGTTACCCAACTGTGTAAGATTCAAGAGACTCTGTGATCATGAGGGTACATGTCACAAGTAATCAAATGAACCAAGAAGCATAGTGATACGCCATGTAAGTGAAACGCACAGAACATGTAGTACCCGATGCTCCCTAAGGATAACATCTCAAGAAAGGATCCATATAGTACCAATCCGTGTGACCATCGTGACAGTACAAGTAAAGTAATCTACTGCAGGAAATAATTCTAAGCAGGATATGAAATAATCAGAGAATGTACTCGCCTCGATAACCTGAACAGCTGATAAGTATAGGGGGGTCCCACTGAAGCCACAGAGTCCTATTTAAAGCAACACAGGTTACAAGGTGTTCAAGTTGTAATAAATGAATCTCTATAATCAATCTACATTATTCTAGGTTCTTCTAAGTCAAATTAACTCTAGGTCAACTCCGGTCAATAATTTAGTCAACTAGGTCAAGCGTTGACTTACAGTTGACTTTGGGTCAACTGGTCAACTCTGGTCAAACAGGGTAAATCTAATCTAATTATTGAAAATATAAAGTGTACTTCGTTATTCGTACGTCAAAACTTACGACACGTAAATTGAGATAAGAATATCAATGGTAAGGTTGATAATCTTATTATAGTGATCCACGTGTCCATCTTGTCAATTTCAGCGATGTGAGATCACTGGAATTGACTGAGCTCAGTTTCGTTGTACTAATTCCGAAATACGAACATTATAAGAATTAATTATTAATTAATTATAAAAAGGCTAAACTTAGAGAAACTATCAACAAACATTGTCGGACGATGAAATGAACATCGCCAACGTGTCCAGAATGGTCAAATCACTACTAAAATCTGTCAATTCAGCGACGCGTAAAGACGTCGCTAAAAAGCAAAATTACGTCGCTAATTACTATTAGCAACGTTATTAGCGACGTTTTCAAGTAGTCGGGATTAACCTAGTCGCTAAACAAGGAAACGTCGCCATACGTCGCTATTGCGACGAGCTTTAGCGACGTGTCAACGTCGCTAATATAGCGACTGCCAGCGACATAAAACGTCATAATATACCGACGTAAACTAGCGACGTTGAGCGACTCTCTCTCTCGCATCGATGCTGACCTGGCATGAAAGCGATATGGCGACGTTCTGCGACTTTCCTACGTCGCTATGTTACCGACGTTTACCGACGATCAGCGACGATTTTACTTACAGTTAGCGACGTAATTAGCGACGTTTCTTTCGTCGCTGACCGTCGGTAATCGTCGCTGAACGTCGCTAATATTAAAAAAAATAAAAAAATACAGCATTTGCAGTATTTCCTGCAGCATTTGCAGCATCCCCCACACCATTTGTTACAGCAACAACGGTGTGTATCACGAACACAGTATCAAACAACACAGATACACACAATCACGAACACGTTTGAAACACAATCTCATCAATCAACACAGATATATGAAAATTTGTAACAACAATGTCCAACATAATGGTCCACAACTTAACTGCCAAGTATGGGAAGGAATGTCGTCCCCTGCAAGGACTGCATGAAGAGAACTCTCGGTCTCACTAGCTACCGGTGCTGGATGAATAGAACTCCCGGTCTCACTAGCTACCGGTGCTGGATGAATAGAACTCCCGGTCTCACTAGTCCCGTGTTCAAAAATGGAATTTTATAAGTTAGAAATTACGAATTCGGACGGCCAACTTTGGCGTCGAATTCAACCAATCAAACAAGCTAACAATGAAACGAAACTAGAGGGGTAGCAAGAGGGTTATACCAGCTTCGCACCAGAACTAGTAGCACGCCAAACGGAGCTGCGGTGGAGGAGATACAAGCTGACGAAGTTGGCCCCGTAAAACTGTCCAAATTTAATACAATTTAAACGGTCAACTTGGTGGCCGGTTTTGATGTATCAAATGATAAAATTAACGGACAAAAATTGACAGGGATGAAGGTGGATATACCGAGATTGCGACGGAGTGAAGAAATCGCCGATCCAACGGTCGGATCTCCGGAAAAACGTGCGCGAAGTTGCTACGACGGAACGCCAAAATGAACTCGATCCCGCGCGCGTCACGACGGGACGTCGTGCAAAACGCACGAATCGCCTCGACGGCGCGTCCCGGAGGACGGTGGCCATCAGGGGAAGGCAGCGTAGGGTGCGTCCGGCATGGGGGGTCGTCCCTGCCGGTCACGGCGGCGGTGGCGCCGGCGGTGGCGCCTGCACGTGCGCGCGGCCAACTTTGGCTGCTGCTGTGCGCTGTGCGCGCGCCGCGGCACTGCATGGTCGGCCGGCGACGGCGTGGGCCGCGCGACCAAGGGACGGCGACGCCCTGGCGAGGCCGGTGGGTGGCGGTGGATAGGTGGTCACGGTGGCCGGGGTGGAATGGTTGGTGATGGCGGCGGTTTGGAGTAATGGAGAGGAGGAGAGGAGAAGAAGGTGGAGATGTGGTGCGGTGGTGGTTGTGGCCGACGGTCAAGGGAGGAGGGTGGCCGGGGTCGGCCAGCCAAGAAGGAGGCTGGAGGAGGTCGGGTTGGCCATGGTGGTGGTGGAGTTGGAGTTGATGGTGGTGGAGTGGTTGTATTGAAGAGGAGGAGGAAGAGAGGTGGAGGAGATGGCTGCTGTGGCCGAGCTCGGCCAGGGTGGCCGGCGGCGAGGCCACGCCGGAGTTGGGGGTCGGGCCATGTGGGAGAGGGTGGTCGGGTTGAGGGAGCTGTATGAGGAAAGAGTTGCTGGTGTTGTGTTTTTGTTGTTGTTGTGAGTGTTGTAGGAATAATAGGAAGAGAGAGAAAGAGAGATGATTGTAATAATGTGAGAGGGAGAGAGAGAGAGAGCTCTCCTAGAAATTAGGACCGGCACACATGCTGCTAAGGGGTTGGGGAAAAATGAATGTAGGGATTGAGTGGATAAGATTTAGTTTGGGGAAATCCAAGGGTTACAATTTAAATAGAAAAGATTAGGTTATTCCTATAAGATTTAATTCAAGGAAAATTCCAATAAATAATTAAAAATGGGTAGAATAAGTACTAATATTTTTGGGCAAAAAAATAAGAGGGTGTCATGATGGAGGGCAACACAAAGCTGGACTGGACTCGGTGGAGCCAGATTGGATCAAAACCGGACATTGAGCAAAAATCGAATTAAAATTAGACGTTGATGATCATGAATAAATAAGTAGCACATGGGGATTTCAATAAATGGGACACAAGTGTCAGACGGGTAGTAGGCTTAATGTGGGCCATGTCCATAGTTGGGGCTGACAGGTTTTGGTCGACAGGGAACCCACAAATCAAATTGGAAAATAAATGTGACACCGTGGAGTGAAATAAAATCGGGTCACGTGTCAAAAAAGTTGTGCGAAGCAAATGGAGCACAAAATGACGTGTCTGAGTGGGATACGAAGGTCAAGGGTGAAGAGCGACTCGAGTAGATCATCAATGAGGAGTTGGTTTCAAGAAACTGACCGGTCTTGCGCTCCCAATGAAAAGTCACGGTAACGCGCTGAAAATGATCAAGGAAAAGAGTGGGAAAATAAATAATAGTCAAATGGTCTAAATCGACCCGAAGTTCAGCGAAGCAAAAAGAGCACAAGGGAACAAGTTTGGATGGGACACTATATACCATCATGAAGGTAATCCTGTCCACTCCAAAACTCATGAAGAAGATTTCCAAAGTTGAACATCCCTGATACTCCAAATATCAATGGCACGGAAAATGCACACTTAAGGAAAATAACAGAATAAATTATTTAATGAAACTAAACAATCAGAAAATAAAATAAAATAAAATGAAAAAAAAAATCAACCCGAAATTCAGGGTGCTCACAGGACCTGTTGAAAATTTTACAGTGAATGATGAGGCTCTGGTGTCTACCCCTCATGGTGCAGCTTTAGACAACACTTGTGACTTGGACCCACTAGCAGTTGATGACACTCCCCTATATTAGGATATCTTTATTATCTTTTCTGGATTACTGTATTGAGATTCTGAGATGTTATTTGGGATATGTATTTATTTAGACACTTAGACTTCTGGATTGTATCTCTGTGATTTCTATTCTGTTCTATCTATCTATCTATCTATCTATCTATCTTTTATCATGCTCTACCTTAGATGTGATTGAGACTGTATCTGCTATGTCACCTCCATTCGGAGTGTATATACTGTACAGGTACCTTTATATTGTTAGATGTTGACCTAGGACAGCGTTCTACCGCCGACACCGCGGCGTAGGTTGGGCGTTGTTACGTGCTCGTACCCTCACAGTGGGTGCAGGTCGTGACACATTTTTAGTGGTGGCCCATGCAGGTCAAGTTTATGTAGTGGTATTCGAACTAGAGTATCACTACAGCCTGCAGTAGGATTAGGATATTTTTGAGGGTACTCAATCACACTAGGAAAACTCTTAATCATATTTATTTCATCTAAATTTGTTGTTTATTGTCTTCCCTTGAATATAAACTGTCCTCTTTGAATTTTGCTTCATTTCCAGTAATTACTTTTTGTTTTGATCTGTCTTTATGATGGTTATGGAGACATGATCTCATCGCTCCGGTCCGGGGAATACTATCGAGAGGCTGGCCACCTCTCGTCCTGTTCATCAGGGTCTCGAGACCACAGCTCCTATTGTGCCGACTCAGGTTGGCGTTTCTACTACATTGGAGGTGCACCTCTGTCTGTACAGAGACTTTTTTTCGTCATTCCCGATTTCTCTCAGCAGCAGCGGTTCATGCAGCATCATTAGCAGACCAGGGGAAACCAGCAGGACGAGCTATCGTCAGGACAGTCGAGGATGCACAGACCATTAGAGATCTTGCTGCAAGTTCCGTTCTTCTCTATTCCATTCCAGCAATTGTCTCTTATAACTATCTTAAAATTCGATTCCATCTGTTCCTTGTTGACTGATCAATTTGTTATGTTGTTTCTGTGTTATGTTTGCTTTTTTCTTCTGAGAAAAAAAATCATATGGGCTAGGTCACCTCAGTTATGGGATCTAGAATCTTCGATAGTCATGTTAGCTGGCATAGTGAGGACATATAGTCAGATTTTGGACCTATTTCTCGGGCGTGGGAATTTAAGGTTTTTGCCGTCGCATACGGCAATGCAGAAATTTTAAATACCATGAACCTAGAGGTATGTACCTTAGTCAAGGACTCTGTGATTATCGTAGCCTTGCTTACTAATATGACGAGGATTTGGAGCACCATGATTTTGGATAGACGCATATAATTATCAGATTGTACCTTAAATACTCTTGAACAAGTTTTCTCTACTTTTGTTCAGTCTTTCAAAAAAAAATTTTGTTTTGTTTGTTTTGTTTCTCATTATTTAACTTAGGAGTAGGAGTAGCTTTAGTTGTATTATAAACCTTTGTGTAACTTCTTACTATGAATCTCTTCTTAAAATAATGAATCGATGATTTTACTAGACCTTATCTTGGATTTGATATTATAGCTCTGGTTTCAAAATGGTTCCTTCTTTTAAACAGATAAGTATAACAGATTTTATCGTTATTTTCTTCTTACTATTATTCTTGTATTAAATAATAATAATAATAAAACTGTCTTGATTACATCAATCACCTGCTTTGCAATCTTGGTAGGAATCTAAATGTTGGTCTTGATATAGAATTTGATTTTTATATTGGGACATGAGAATATATATAATGGACACAGACACTTTGTCTGACACGTATGCATGCTACACTTTGATTATCAACCCATCTAAATGCATATTAATATGTTATTGATGTTTAAATTCTCAAAATCCCAATATTCTGATACAGTACAGTATCAGAGACTGGTTCTCTGCTTTTCCAGTTTAAATTCGTAATTTAAATATAAATTTCATGTTATTAGTTTTGTTTACATCACTGCACATGTATCTTATACACAAGGTTTCAATTCTTAAAAAAATTGGTTGAGTTTTGTGTTTGAACTTGTCAAATCTGAGACTGTGTGCATATTAATCCTTAATACTGGATTTTAAATATTAGTTCAAATTTATGTTTTTAAATGTAATGTTTTGAGGTATATACATTGTTGTATGTAGGGATATAATGTTAGGTTTCACATTTTTACATGTTAGGCTGTGATAAACATTGGGTTGGTTTGATGTTCGAATTTCTCCAAAATCCTAAAACTGAATACATGTTAACATTTTTCACATTGATTTTAAATGTTTAGTTCAATTTCAGATTTAATATGTAATGTTAAACTGAACTGAATGATTGAACCCTTTATTTTAAGTTATAACCCCTGTACTCTTGACACTCTACACTAATGTTCACAACTGCTTGTAAACCTAACCCTTCATCTCTATGTTATGTTCATATCTCTCTCTCTCTCTCTCTCTCTCTCTCTCTCTCTCTCTATATATATATATATATATATATATATATATATATATATATATATATATATATATATATATATATATATTGTGATTGGATTTCAATGCAATTGACTTTCATTCTTTAACTTTTGATTTTGATTTTTCTTTGAATAGTACCCCTTTATAGATAATTGGTAGTTATCTTATTTTATTTTCTGATAAGTACCAGTTTTTATATAGGATGGTAGACTGCCTTACAGTTTTGATGATTTGTTATTTCTGTATCTTTTCCAGTTTAACACCCCCGATTGCTTGTATGTTTGATACCCTATGACCCTTTTGGTTAGCATGACTAGTATACCTAGATGAGACTTTCACTACCACCATATGCCATGACCCTGTATGCCATCCTTTTTAATTGTATGATTTAGGTAAGTTCTGAGACCATGATTGTTGGGTACGAGACTCTAGAAGAAGTACGACCATCTTAATTTCGAGGACGAAATTCTTCTAAGGAGGGTAGACTTGTAACACCCACTTTTCTAAAATGAGGGTAATTTTGAACTTTTATAATTTTGATTAATCGATAATAAGATTTAACTCATGTTGTGATTTTTGGTAATTTTTTTAATCAATTTAAAACTATTTAAAATGTTGAATTATGATTTTGATGGTTAATTCGTTAATCCCTAGTTTTGCTAAGTTAAGAGACTAACCATGACCATGGGGACCTAACCATGTGATTAGAATGACTATTTACAACTTTTTAGGCTAAGGGTATTTTGGTCATTTTGTGACTTTTGAATTATTTAGGATTTTGATTAATTGGTGAATTTTAGATTATTTTAATAATATTTAAATTGATGTATTATAATTTTGGTCATTTTTCATATTTTAATATTTTGGAAAATTTTTATATTTTTAATATTATTTTTATTGGATTTGTTTAGTCGGGTTTGAGTTTCGTCTCGTTCCAACTTGTATTGTGACCCGGGTAGCTTGAACTCTAGATGGGACCCAATATTAAGTTAAGCATGGCTCACAAGGCCCAACATTAAGTTAGTAATTTAAACTAATTTTTATCTTGTTAGAATGGTTAAGTTAGAGACTCAAAACTAGATCATTTTGATCCCAAACTTGAACCTAGTCTAGACTTAACCATATGAGACTAGAGAGGGGCAATTAGGACATTTTCCATTAGCCCTAATGGACTCTTTATGGCAGCCACCTTTAGGAGAGAATGATTCATTTCAATTATTACAATCTTGCCTCTTTTATTTTCCTTTTGTTCTTCCCCAATTTTAGAGAGCCTTTCCATTGATTTGATCTCCAAATCAAATCATTCCTTCACCAAACCTTCCCTCAATCATTTCCATTCTCCAAGGGAAGGGTGCTACCAAGGATTGGAAGAGGAGTGCAAGGAGGAGTGTCCACTTTGAGGGATCTTCGTATCGGAGCCGTGTCCTAAAGGATTTCGTTGGGATTCCACTCCCAATAGGTAAAACCCATCCTCTAAATCGATTTCCTTTGCATATAAATTAGTTTTGAATCCGTAAGATCCATCCTCATGCATGTGTCCCATTTAGATTCAAATTTGAGGCCATTTGGAGCTCTCTTGAGGATGTTAGATATGTGTCTTGTGTCCTACTTGATAGATCCCAAATTAGGACACCCCATGTGTATATATGTATGATAATAGTTTAAATAGATATTTAAATTTAGTTTTATAATGGTTAGAGAGTGGATTGATCTTAATTAGGATGGTAAGAATGAGTTTCATTTGGATACCTATGTTTGTATCCAAGTGTCTTGGCCTATATGTGTTCTTTTGTCAAATCCGTCATAATTTTCATCCACGTTTTTATTAACCAAAGCAACTTAGAAATGTCATAACATTTAGCTTAGAACTCCGATTTATCTTCCGTTTTTTTAAAAGAACCGTATCGAAGTTAGCTTTCCAAATATATATTTTAATAAGCCAAATTCTTTCTGTAACTTTTTGTAGAATTATTTGAGTGTCAGCTGTACGAAAGACGAACGTGTTTCGGTATTTTCGCGATTCCGGGAGCTTCCGGACACGAAAATGCGATCCGTTTAAAGTTTCGGAAAGCTAACACAAAGGGCTACGACATACTTTAATCCTAGAATTTAATGAATGTCCAATTGGTACAGTATTGGTTTTAAGTAGAAGAGTGACTATACGATATATGTATTTTGTGTAACCTATGAGCCTATGTAGTATGGATATTAAATAAATGTAGATTATGTAATGCATGATATGTTAGATGAATAAAATGATATATATATATATATATGATATATATTCTCTTTACATTAATGTATATATATGGTTGAATGTAAGCATGTAGGAATGCAATTAATATAATGCATATGAGCAATGCATGAATGAAAGAATGATATACAATGTATGCATGAAAGTATATAATGAATGCTAGATATGAATACAAGATATATATGTAATGATAGATATGAATGCATAATGTATAAATATTGTAATACAATATATACACTGTTACATTTTCCAGTTTTCACATTTTGAACTGCCACTGTTTCATTGCCACAGTAAACACATTCACTGATTTCCATTCTTTTTATACTGTTTCATTTCCTGAAAACCTGAGATTGTTCCCTTCCTATTTCCTGAGTTTATGATTCCAAACCTGAGATTTTATGAACTGAAATGAATGTCTATTCATGTAAACTGTTGACTGATTTGAGATTTGGTGGAATGGTAATTGAGGGACTGTTTTCCAGGATTCCTAATAACTGAATTGGTCATGCCACTGTTTTCTTAATTTTTCTGCCAACACAAACACTCTCTTGTCTTTCACTCACACACACAAGTTCATACCATCTTAGCCTCACTGATTTCCTTGTATCACTTCACTGTTTTCAGATTTGCCACTGTTTTCACATGTTTCACAAACCTAACACACACACACCCTCATGTATCTCACACGCACACACTCTTGCATTCTCTTGACACACACACACTCTATGAGACACCTTATGCCATGTCTAACACACACACACACACACTTGATCACATTCCTTTTTCCTATTCTCTATATATATGTGTGAAGGTATATATATATAAAATTTGAGATGTATATATATATATATCCTAATATATTATATAATGTGTGTGTACTATATATATATTTGACATATAATGTATGTGTGATATGTATATAGGTAGCCTATATGCTAGTGTATTTCTATGTTGTATTATATAACAGATCAATATGTGTATTTCTATATTAGATTATAATATATCAATATGTGTTGTATTTTAGATATGAATATTGTCATGTGTTATGTAATATAGATTATAGGTTGGTTAGGGCATGGTATTGCTTAATAGCCTATGGCCTATGGGTGTGGCTTAAATGCCAGTATAGAGTCTAGATTGGTCTTGTTTAGTCTTGTTAGACCTAGAATAGACTAGTTAGACTAGTATAGACTTGTTTGACTTAGGTTTGACTTGGTTGACCTAGTTTGACTTCTAGGGTTGACCAGAGTTGACCAAGAGTTGACCTTGGTCTAGATTGACCTAGATTCATGTAGAATGCATTGTAGTGCATCTTATTACCATTCTGGACTTGTTGTGACTTGTGCTGTTCTAATAGGAGCCAGACACCACTCCTCGAACAGTATATATTTTCCAGATTCTCAGAACACAGGCGAGTACATTCTCTGATCATTTCATATCCTGCATTAGGAGTATATTTCTTGCTTTAGATTACTTTACATGATACTGACACGTTGGAAACACGGATTAGTACTATATGGATCTTGTTGTGCGATGTTATCCTCTTAGCGGATACATCGGGTATTCGTATTCGTGTACTTTATCGTGAACATCGTGTACTCCTTGTATTTGCGACATTCGTGTACGAAACGTGTGAAATCGTGTATAATCATGTATTCATATGACCTTCGTGTACAATAACATAACTTAACTAGATCCTTGTGTATTGATTGGGGCGGGGGAGTAGAAGTGGTTATGTATTCAATCCAGTAGATTACTCGTGTACAACCTCTGTAGATTACTCGTGTACAACATCGTGCCGTCTACATAACCATCTTGTGCTCTGAATCACTAGCACTGTTAGTTCTCTATATACTGTAGCTATTTATTTACAGTCTCTCTCTTTTTATCATGTATTTCTTTCAGTATCTTGTATCTTACTCTCTAGCATGATTATATATCCTGACCTACTATGATTTGTTGAGATGTACTGTACTCGCTCCTGTCCTGACTGGACCTATTGAAAATTTTACAGTGAATGATGAGGCTCTGGTGTCTACCCCTCATGGTGCAGCTTTAGACAACACTTGTGACTTGGACCCACTAGCAGTTGATGACACTCCCCTAGATTAGGATGTCTTTATTATCTTTTCTGGATTACTGTATTGAGATTGTGAGATGTTATTTGGGATATGTATTTATTTAGACACTTAGACTTCTGGATTGTATCTCTGTGATTTTCATTCTGTTCTATCTATCTATCTATCTATCTTTTATCATGCTCTACCTTAGATGTGATTGAGACTGTATCTTCTATGTCACCTCCATTCGGAGTGTATATACTGTACATGTACCTTTATATTGTTAGATGTTGACCTAGGACAGCGTTTCTACCGCCGACACTGCGGCGTAGACTGGGCGTTGTTACGTGCTCGTACCCTCACAGTGGGTGCGGGTCGTGACATCCCTCGTACTCCCCACCTCGATCACTTCTTATTCTTTTGAGTTGTTGTCCAGTCTGCCGCTCAGCTTCGGCTCTGAACTCCTTGAACTTCTCGAATGCTTCGTCTTTAGCCTTCAGCAAGTAGACGAACGCATACTTTGAGAAGTCATCGATGAAGGTTATGAAATACTTCATCCCGGCCTTTGTAGAAAACTGTTTGAAGTCACAGATATCGGAGTGTACCAACTCCAGAAGATCTGTACTTCGATTAATCCGAGGAAAGGGTTTCCTTGTGATCTTTGTTTGAGCACAAACTTCACATTTCTCTACCTTACCCCCACACTTGGAGATAAGTCCTAGACTAGACATTCTGTTTATTCGTTTACAATGAACATGTCCTAGCCTATTATGCCACAACTCAAGAGTATAAGCAGAAGGAGTGATTTCATTAATCACATTAATTACATTGGACTGATTTACAAGCTGAATTTTGCATGTTCCTTCGGTATAAAAAGCTTTTCCGAAATATGTTCCCTTGATAGACATCACCATCTGGCCAGCATTGATGTCCATCCTGAGGCCTGCGTTGCATAGTAGGCCTCCTGAGATCAGGTTCTTGGCGATAGCAGGTACGTGCTTCACGCCTTGAAGCGTCAGAGACAGAAGTCAGCTTCAACACCACCGTCCCGATCCCGAGCACTTCAGCTTGTGCCTGGTTCGCCATCATAACCACTTCAGAAGTAGGTATGTAGGTGGTGAACCACTCCTTACTGGAGCAGACATGGCAGGAGGCTCCAGTGTCTATCCACCAGTCAGAGTCAGTCCTTACCGCATCAACCTGCGCAATCATAGCAACAACGTCAGTGATCATAGATACCTTACTAGGCTCTCCTTGCTCTGATTGCTTGGTCTTTGCTTTGCATTTATTCTTGAAGTGGCCCTTCTTGCCACACTTGAAACAAGGCATCTGATGTAGTGCCCCGACCCGCAAGATGCCTTATGTTGGATGGTTGGTTCGATGAAGCCTTGTTGGACTTGGGATTATGCGAAGGATCGCTTGGAAGTCTATGCGATCGTGGCGGAAATCGTCCTATGAATGTGAGTAGTGTTGAACCCTTCAAAGATCCTTTAGCTTCACGCTTAAAATAAGGATAGTATGCTATGTTTCTTGTTGAATTGCTTAATAACACCTTGCATGGAATTTGGAAAGATAATGAAAGATAATAATCACCTGAACGTTAACTGTTGTGGCTAGATGAATTGTATGCTTGTACGCTGTTGCGATGAATTACATGACAGGTGAAGGCAAAGTCCCAAATACTTGGGCGGTAAGTATATCGAGCTTTGGCTCAATGAATAGTTGGCAAACAGATGTTAAGACCCAAGAACTGGGCAGTGAGTATGCTTGCTTTGCATTCGAATGAATGTATGCTAAACAGATGCTAAGTCCCAGGAATTGGGCGGTGAGTACATTGAGTTGGTTGGAAAGATGTGGCAAGGCATTGGGTAACAACATTCTATTATCCCGTCGCCGATGTAGAATGTTGATTACGCTAAGACCCTGGATGGGCAGATGATAATATGAGCGTTGGCTCAAGGTAAGATGGCTAGATGGCAATATGAATGAGAATGATGGTTTTGTTTAGTTTTCCTTATCATGCATTATATGTTTTCTTCTTAGATAAGTTGCATATAGTTGCATGGTCATGGACAACTTGTCGACAAGGTTTCGTTCCTCGAACGGTATTCCTGGGCCATGGAACCCGGTTCGTCCTAGGGGGAACAAGGATGGTGTCGATGTACTGACATCGGGATTGCAGGACTTGCAGTGGGGGTTTGCTACCGCCCATTGAAAGGACACTGAAATCCCTGGGTGCTGAAGTAGTAGCACGGTGTTTCGGAAATCTCCCATGGATTCGCACCCCATTTGGAGTTAGCCGTTCACCAGGAAGATGGTCCAGGATGGCGTATCGCCAGTGACCTTCATATAGATAGGTCAGGTGCTAATGATGTCTTATGCAGGCAAAGTAAGTTATTACTCAAATACAGGGAAGGATGTCGGTTGTTGGTAAGAATCACCTGAACGGTGATATTCATATTGAATCATGATATTGTTCCTAACAATGTCTTGTGCAGGCAGAGTAAGTATTATAAATGTACAGGGATGGCTACACGACCGTAGGTAAGAATCACCAAAGAGTGATAACTGTATGCTTTAAATTATGTTGGCTATGAGATTTGCATGCTTTACTTCTTGTCAGCTATAACATGAAATTGACCCTAAGGCAACGAGAAAGACCACTGTTAATAATATGCTATAACATGTTTACTTAGTGTTGTCTTCTTAGGTGAGTTGGGCCAGCACCGCTCGCCAGTACATTGATGATGTACTGACCCACGTTGTGGACAATATTACAGACGTTTTGCTTGGGGGAAATCCTGTGAATCAGTGCTTGGCATCGATGAATCGGATGGGTGTGCAGAAGCTCTTCTTTCAAGATGATGTCTTCTGCTATACGGGACATAATGTATGGAACAGTGGAACTCACTTGTACCAGTGAGATTGTAGCCATATTGGCAAGTCATTGTAAAGAAGTCGATATATTCAGTTGTAGCCTAAAGGGCAAGTGTATACATTCAGTTGGCTATTTAAGAGTCTTGTAATCAGTTGTAAACTCTGTATTCCGCTGCAAGTCTTGTAATCCATTTTGATTATCAATAAAGAGATACATTTCTATATAAATTGTGTGACTTCAATTTATCTGCTTGGTTCCGCTGCCTTATTGATGTTTTCTGAGAATTACCAGGAACTGTAATGGTTTTGCCTTGTACAAGTACAATCTAGACTTGTACGGCATCACGCCCAGTGGCTTATTTTCGATCCTCCAGGATCGGGGCGTGACATCTGAGACTTTGCCTTCTTTCGCTTGAAGGAAGTCCCCTTCACGTTCAGATTGTTAGGGTCCTTCTTCTTACTGTGGGAAGCCGCCTGCTTTCCCCTTGGTTCCTTGGTATGAACCAGATTGGCGCTAGCCAATTGCTTGGACAGTGCGTCCACCTTCAGTTGAGCCCGCATCTGGTCCTCAACATAGATTTCTTGCAAGAGATCTTCAAGGCTGATCTCAAGCTTCTTCCTATGCATGTTTGCATAGAACTTACTCCACCCAGCGGGCTTTGAGACAATCCCTCCAATAACAAACTTGTCGGGGAGGGGCATCGCCTCGTCTTCCAACTTTTGTCGCAGTTTCAAAAATTCCTTTACCAGCGGCAACATGGACTTCTCGTCCTCAAAGAGCCATTTGTGATATTTTTCAACCACAAATATCTTGCTCCTGTTTTTGTCTTCTTCGTACAGTTTCTCCAGAGACTCCCATATGTCTCTGGCAATTAGTTTTTTACTGTAAGATTCTGCTAGAGAATCCTCCATAGCATTCAGGATAAGCAGCCTGCAAATGCTATTTTCCCTTCTCCACTTGGCCTGAAGTTTAGTAGCCGCAGTAATGGCGGCAGCAGATCCAGTATCTGGAACAGTAGGTTCCTCTTCAAGAAGCACGTGATCAACGTCTCTGAGTTGAAGAGTGAGATAAACCTTCCTCTTCCAGACTTGATAATGCTCTCCATCAAACTTTTCTAACTTACAGAAGTCAGTACTGAGGAGTGAAGCATTAAAGTTTTCCATCGTAGCAATAAAGCTTTGAGAGTGTTATTGCCGGGGCACAATTTTTGATGGAAAACTGAGAAGATGAAACAATTGTAAAAATAATGTTCCAACACAACACTTCTAGGAAGGTTGCACGAGTATAACAAAGATCTAAAAAGATCTCGTTTTAGTATTACGAGAATCTAAAAAGATTTCGTAATCCACATCAATCGATCGTAGTACTTCTAGAAAGAAGATACAATCTGAATTACTGGCAGCAATGAAGAAGATGACTGGCAAAAGATGGAAGAACTCCTGCTGGGGTGAATAATCACCGTTGCTCAAAGTTTTATTCGCCCTACACGAACAGCTTCCAGGAACCAGCAAGTTCGTCGAAGAACTTGGAACACTCCTGCTCTTCTGACACCTCGGATGGACACGAACTCCCGTGCAAAAATAACGCTGGTGCGGCGCCTTTCCTCTCTCTCGAAGGCTGCTGGAATTCGCAAGCAAATTTCGATCAGAACTGTGTTAAAGAACACTTCTGAATTCTCTGTTTACTTGTGTTAAAAAACACTTCGTGAACTTTCTGTGGTGGCTTCTCTTACTTGTATCTTTGTTTCCTTGTGAGAGAGAGGATGCCTTATATAGGTCCTGCAGCAACTGCTCGGTTGCCACAAAGTTAGGGACATGGTAAAAACTACCCCGAACATGTAGCAACCGTCCAGAACGTGCAAACGCACGTTCTGCTGTAAGTTGCGCCAACTGCGCGCACCCTGCGCTCCTTGCACTCCGCGCGACAGAGCGCGCACTGAGCCACTACGCGACCTGCGCCACTCGCGCAACGTGCGCCACGCGCGCAACTTGCGCACCCGGTGCAACCTGGCGCGCTAAGTGCAAAGTGCGCCAACAAAATGCCACATTACGCCTCATGAGCCCATGAGCCCGAGTCCGAGTCGCTAAGCCCCTACGGGGATTAGTTCCCATGGAAATTAAATTTCCCAAGAGCAAAAAGCATGAATGCTTTCTATTGTTGATTTAGCCTTTTTCCCATTAGAAAAATAATCCCACATGGCACACCCATGTGCACCTCCACACCACATGTGCATCTCTAAACTAGCAAAGCTAATATATAGAGATACAAGTCCTTTGGTCTAGCCGATGTGGGACTAAAATTCACTTTAAAAAAGACCAAAACCCAACAAATGTTAATATTAATGTTAATGTTAATATTAATGTTAATATTAATGTTAATATTAACATTAAATACTAAAATTAACATTAAACTTAACATTAACATTAACATTAATATTAACATTAACATTAACATTAATATAAAAATAAAAATAAAAATTAATATTAACATTAACATTAATATTAACATTAACATTAATATTAACATTAAATGGACGGCTGAGAGTTAGGGGTTTTTTTAAGGGGGACTTTTGATCCGCTTACACACACATATATATATATATATATATATATATATATATATATATATATATATATATATATATATATATATATATATATATAGCAAAAAAAATAAAAAAATAAAAAAATATATATAGCAAATGACCTCTAGGCTAGAGGTCATTTGCTATATATATATATATATATATATATATATATATATATATATATATATATAGAGCAAGGATACACTAGAAAACACTATAGTAATTGCTTAATTAGTAATATCGATCTCCAACTTGAATTTTAAGACTCCAAACAATATATATATATTGTTTGGAGTCTTAAAATTCAAGTTGGAGATCGATATTACTAATTAAGCAATTACTATAGTGTTTTCTAGTGTATCCTTGCTCTACTTAAAACAAAGTGGGTTAATACTTAATACTCAACTATTCGAAAGTTGTTGTGTAGTTGTACTTGGGTCAATACTCAACTTTGCCCCAACATAGTTGAAGCTTGAAATTAGGAGAGGATGGCATTGGCATGCCGTGCCATGTGAGAATCCATGGATGCCATGTGAGATGATCAAATTTGATCAGGATCCATATTCTTTCTTCTTTCTAATGGTAATGCACATGGTGCGGTGATGTGCTACATATTATAGTGTAATATATATGCTTTATGTCTACGTCTTGTTAATTAAGTAAAGAAGTTGTAAGCAAACGATGACTTATCTTTTGCAGTACTAACTACTACACCTGCTGTCCGACTTAAGTTATTCAAAGCAATTCAGTTTCGACTCTTCTGACACCGACGTTACTTAGTTTTAGAGTCTCGTATAATATTCAAATTTTACGTTTAGATCTTCATATTGTCTAAAAGAGCATATGAGTCTCGCATGGCGGTTGACTTAGACTGACCGTAAAAAAAGGAAACTTAAACTTAATTTTTGAATATTATACGAGACCCTAAGAGTTTACGTAAATTTCGAATATTATGGAGTCATAAACGAGATCTGACGGCCAACCCAAATCAACGGTCAGGACGAGATCCTGATGCTCTTCTCGATAATATGAAGACATAAGTGCAGCTTTCGAATATTATAGTAGATCCTAGAACTAAATAACCCTAATTTTAAATAATAGATTAAAAAAGAAAAAAGAAAAAAGAAAAACACTGTGACCTGAATCTAGGCCTCTGTCTAAACATGGGTTGGAAATAAAAGTGTAAAGCTGGATCCTTACAAAACTGAGCCCAACCCAAGGGCTACCCGGCTCTTTTTCCTTTTTCTTCTTAAGTGATGGGCCGGGCCAACTTTTCAGAAGACAAGCCCAACCGGGCCCACCCCGTCCCAAAACACACCAAAAGTGCCCCCTCCAAAATAGGAAACCGCCAATTTTATTATTTTATTTTATTTCCTCCCCCTTCCCTCCCTCCTTCGCACTCTTCAAAACCCTACTTCTCTCTCTCTCTGTCGGAATTCTCCGCCATGGCCGATCTCGACGGCTCCGGCGTCCCCCGTACCCACCGCCACGTCACCCCCTCCTCCGGCGTCCCCCAGGTCCTCCGCCCCGCCCCCAACCGCCACTTCCCCCTCCCCGGCCTCAACCGAGCCAACGCCGTCGCCGCCGCTGCTGCAGCCGTCGCCTCCGCCGACAAGAAGCACAAGCCCGTGAGTTTTATCGATTCGTGGATACAAAGGAACTGTACAGATTGGGAGGTGATTTTTATTTATGTATTTATTTTATTTTTGGATTGGGCTTATTTGAAGGTGGATTGGTGTGGGAACGAGATATGGGCTTCGTGACTGTGTTACCAAAGAATTCAAATAAGAACTATGCTGGAGACTTACTTGGAAAAAGAAAAAAAAAAGAAAAAGAAAATACTACTGGAAACTCTTGCAAAATCAAGCAATTGAAATACGAAGGGTTTTTAGAAATTACCAAAGTGTCGCCGAGACAACCATTCAACTTGTATTGTCGTGTCCGGAATTCGAAAGATCTCCCAACTTGCGAAGAACAAGATGATCATAACGATAGAGTCTTGGTTAATGTAGTACTATTTATAAACTTAGGCTGTGTTTGATTGGGCATTTTTTCCATGAAAAATATTTCCACCACAAATTTTCCACCAATTGTAGTGTTTGATAGCTTATATTTTCCATAGAATTATTTTCCAAAAAACTATCATTTTCCATATTTTCTTCTAAAATAGTGGAAAATGAAACTTGTCTAACCCATAGGAAAATATCATTTTCCATAAAAAATAACTATTTTTTCGTGGAAAATAATGACAATCAAACGACCAAATTAAGTTTTCCATGAATTTTTTTTAAAATTCCATGGAATTTTTTTCCTAGGAAAATAATTCCATGGAATTATTTTCTTTTCCATGTATTTTCCACCTTGCAATCAAACACACCCTTAGAGAATCCTAAGAAAATCTTTTTGTCAAGACAGTTTTGGAACTGAAGGATTGAAGTGTGTTTGTCGTAGTAACAACTTATAATAAAGTAGAGAGCTCTAGATATCAATTGTTCAGTAAGAATAGATCTTTCTTGGAGGAAGGATCACAGTATTATGATAAGTCGAACCATTAAAGGCACAACGCGCAATGCGGCACAAAGGGTGCAAGGCGCAAGCCATGAAGGTGAGGCGCACATTTAGTGTGTGTGTGTGTATACATGTGCAAGGGTGGTTATCAGGCATGACTATAAATCATGTGGATTTTTTTTTGTTTCTTTTGATCTACGGAGCGGGGAAGCTTACGAGAGTTTAAGGTTTTGTTTTCTTCTCCTTTTTATCTTAAGGGACTTTCCAGTTTCTAACAGTGGTCCCTACTCACGAAAAAATATTGGCTCGTAAAAAAAATATAAAAAGAAACATAAGGCAACATATGCACGAGCGTGCCTCCACTAGGCACGAGTCTCACTAATACAATAAGGCTCTCTGAGGTGCGCGCCTTACAAATTGTGCCTCACCCACGTTCCGAGGCACAGAGGCTGGAGCCTTGTGCTTCTCGTGCCTCATGTGCGCCTTTGACAACTTTGACTTGCCTGAAAAAAAAAAGAATTATTTTCTTGGAGTTTGGTTGCTGAACTAGGACTGATAGTGGCAGATCGTAGTTAAACTACAAAAGAAACCAATCTGCTTTTGACTTTATCAAAGTTTCCACTTACTCCTAATAAGCATGACATTAATCAGTTATTAGCTAACCAATGGAAATTCGACAGACATGATGGTGTGACGCCACTGATGACCTTAAAAAGTTGTTATGCTAATCGGACATAATCTCTAAAAGTGTACTACTAGATTATGAATGCATAAAATGGTTAGATAAGTGTTTCCATCGATTTAATATTTCATGCATTGTAATGAAAAGCTCATGCTGTTCTCTGGCATCTTTTAATCCAACCATCTCATAATTATGGACATATAATACCTTGTTGATGTGTTTTTTTATAGTTGTCACAGCTAATTAATGAAATAATTAAGTAAAAATTAGATGGTCAAATAGTGGAATTTTGTGTGGAAATGAATAGTTTTAAGTTTACATGGGAACAATGTTCTTCCAATGCCTATGACCCTAGGAAGCGCGGAGAGATTATAAAAACAGGGGCCATGTTATTGTCACATTGTGTTTGGCACGTATTGGACACTCGGACACTGAGGACATTCAAGTCATCATTTCAAGATATCAGTTTGACGCTTCTAATTTTGCAACATTATAGTAAATTTAAAGTCTAAATTTATACTTAAATACATTGACTCAAATGATATGAAGAACCTTAACACTTCTGCTTTTACAAGTTACAACAACAACAACAACATGTGTTCCCCAGTTTACAAGATGTCAAGTATAACTTATCTCAAATAGTGGACCAGTTGGATATTTCGGTTGCCTCTTCAGGAAAAATATGTGCTATTTACAATTCACATACATAAACATGCTACGCACCTGTTTATTGTCAGGTTCCAGTGTTTAACACGTCCAGGAACTCAAAGATCTAGTGTCAAGTAACGCTGCATTATGGGCTTTGGGCTTTAGGCATGTGTTCTTACATGTAGGATTCTGAGTCTTCTGACTAATTTATGGAGATCTCAAATCTGAGATTCGGGTGATTTGTCATGCATCCACATCTTCCCTTTCCACTTAGATTTAATATACTTGTGAATGTTTGACTATAAATCTTGTGTAGTCCAAGTTTGAGGAGGCTTGATTTATATTTGGGATTCCGAATTCCAATTAGTTTGAGAATCCATCTTTACTTCTTGATCCTATAAGGTTCTGAGTCGCTCAGAAACGACTATAGTGCTCTCTTTGTAAGTGTTTGACATGGCTGTATCAATAAGTCTTTAGCTGAGTATTGGTTTGAGTGTGACTATCATGCACTTTTTAAGGATAAGACAATGGGCCATTCTTCGTAAAGCTGCACCAATCTGTGATCAATACTCCTATGTTGTAGATATGAATAGTTACCGAGTATCTTAGGTGTCTTGCTAGAGACAGTTTAGCAGTGATACTTAGACACCTGACACAGATGTTAAGTTTCCGGTTTCTGTAACTGTTTGGCTCTGGAACTTACAAGAAACAGGTCATTTTGATGTGTAGATTTATCTGCAAATAGGTCTATATATATGGATAGTAAAAGTGTTTCATTTAATAAAAAAATTATAGTATGAAATATGAATGTTCACACAATCTAGACTTGGCATCTCATATTTTAGTGTTTATATTATATAAGAAGTATGGTTTGTAGTTCTGATTATGCAAAGTATCTTGTGGAGTGTTTAGAAGTGTCAAATTGTCTATCTGACATATCAAGGAACTTGATATTTGGAATGTCCAGGTAGCATGTAAAACTTATTTTACCCTGTGTCAGGGAGGAAATTGTGTTGTTGTAGACCTTGGTACTAAATTATGTCGTTTGCAGTTTACTTCTGCCAGCTGTTATGCAGTTTGAGTTCTTATCTTGCTTCTTGAATCTTACTTTTGCTCTAACATCACATATACAGGAAATGATATTTTTCTTACAATGCGCCTAGAAATGTATAACGTAGTTACGTATGTGTGTAATATGTAGTATCTGGTGCCCAGATTTTGTGCCATCACTGTTGAATGTCAGGTTCTGTCATCCATGCTCTCTCTTACCTGAATAATGTTTATGTGCATACTGAAATATCCTTATAGACTGTAGGTTAATTAACTTGGGTTATGTTAGTCTATTTCTGGGACCAGTTCATGCCCATGTACTAAGCTCCAGAGTATATTCCTTCCTTAGATTCTGCAATAGTTTTTTTATTTGTTCTGTCTTTGTGTTTGGATTATAACATTAATGTTGTTTCAGCTGCTATGAGATGGATCTTCCTTTTGTCATCAGTTTATTATTGCTTTTTATCTTGTATTATTTTTCCCATTTATCAGCTATAAATGTTAAAAACATATCTTCTTGCAGCTTATGCCAATAAACAAAATAAAAGATGATGTTGATCAGAATATTCAAGGGGAAACTGAACAAGAGCATAGGGAGGAAATTAGAGTCCATATGCTTACAGATATCTCAAGTCCAGATGTTAAGCAACAGAAAACTCGAAAAGCTTCAAAAAGTAAGAGATCCCTGCAAGAGGTTGGGTCAGTTGATGGTAAATATTACCAATTAATAATTTTGCAGTGTGTGTTGAAAGCTTGAATATGACTAGTTCTTGATATGAAAGGAAATTATTTTCGTAATTGGTTGGTGGAATATAATTTGTTAGTATGGTTTTTATAAAGAGAAATAGATGTTATGTGTTCTTTGATAAATTACTTCCTGATGGGTAATTGCTGCATATCTTCAGGGAGATCTTCAGATCCTTTGGCTTCTAACATCTGTCGCTATGACAGTTCTCTAAGTAAGATGACAGTCAACTAGAGAGACCTAGAAGATATAATCTGTACTGTCTTCATTGTAAGTATTATCCTGAAGGCCTGTGGATGTCCACTGATCATTCTTTCCTAACAGGCTTGTTGACGAAGAAATTCGTTAACCTACTACAGAAAACTGAGGATGGAACTTTGGATTTAACCCAAGCAGCAGTGATTTTGGAAGTATGACCACTGGTTGCTGTGATGTTTCAAATGCATTGACTGTGCCTTTATGAGTGTATAATGTTATATTCTCATATGGTAATTGAGCTCTAAGCTTTCCGTGCACATTTTTGAACTGTGACAGGTCCAGAAGAGGAGGATATATGATATAACGAATGTTCTTGAAGGAGTAGGAGTGTTAGAAAAATGTCTCAAGAACAGGATGCGTTGGAAGTAAATACTAGTCTCCTTTCTTATGTTATCTGTTAGTTTATCACAATCTAAAAGTAACTAAGAAATCTGTAATATAGGAGGAATGATGCGGTAGGTCTGGATCACGAAAACCAATTTGCTCAATTAAAGGTACATGAATAGAATCTTTAGTCTCGTGTTTTTATTGATGCAATATTGTTTTTTGTAGCTTGTCTTTAGCAGTGAACGTATGTATGTGACTAAGTTATAGAAATAAGTTATATATTTTTAATGGAATCTAAGTATGTAATTGGGTTCTTCCTTTGGCTGACTTCCATAGAGAAGGTGAAGTTGGTTGCTTAGCAATTTAAAAGGAGTTTTTACTTTGTAAGATCAGGTTTAGATTTGTGCCCACTGCAGAAAGATCTGTCATCTGCAATAAATCATTAAATATGAAACAACTATTTAGGGCATGGTTCCTCCTCACTATGAGCATTTGCATTGATAGTAGTAAAGGTGTTAATCAGGATATTGACTCCTAATGTTTGTCATCCTGCAATAATCAATCTTATTAAAGGTGGTTGCCGCTGTGCCTTACAAGGCATCTTGGTACTGAGACGGCTGCCTAAACATGTGAGGCGCCTGCCTCAGCCCTTTGTGAACTGTTCCATCCCGTCTTACCGACTGTGATCCATCTCACCCACTGTGATCCACCTCACTTTAATAAAAACCATTTTGCATGCCCATTTAATTTTTAAATTGGAACACAATCTAACACAAATAAAGATATGAAAGGACTCCTTAATTCAGCACCCTGTATCCTCTTGATTACTTTGCCCTAAATTTCCGACTCCACTTCAGCGTCCTCTCTTTCCAATTCCCTCTCTGCTCCTGCTCCTACTCCTACTTCAACTCCAACAACAGTAAGTCACTCCGAATTCAATTCTCTCACAATCTCACTTTCTCTTAGGGGTGCAACTCGGGCGGGTTGGGTCGGGTTTGAGGTCAACCCGAGCCCAACCCGATAGATCATAAGCCTAGCCCAAGCCCAAGCCCGACCCGACTTCGGGTTCAACATATGAAGCCCAAGACCAAGTCCGAAGGATCGGGTTGGGCTCGGGTTGGGTCGGGTTGGGTCGGGTCCATCGGGTTTATCGGACTCTAATATGATATTTGAAATAATTTTAAACAAGAGTAATATTAAATGCATAATCAAATAGCAATCAAGCTCCAATCATTACAAAATAAAACTGAAATGAGATTTAGGACAAGGAATTGAAGAGTTCGGGTGAAAAAAAATTATAGTTTAAACTTTTTATCTAAGTAGTATGAAACAATATATATATAAATTATATGTATGTCGGGTTTCGGGTTCTTCGGCTTACCCAACGCATGAACCCAAGCCCAACCCGATTTTTGATCGGGTTCAAATATTTTAACCTGAGCCCAAGCCCGAACCCGAATATCTTCAACCCTAACCCAACCCATTAACGGGTTTACCCGATCGGGTTCGGGTTTAGCCCGCCCGGGTTGCACCTCTATTTTCACATCTCTCCTCTGACTCTAGTGTTGAAGCTTGCGGTGGACCTTCAAAACTTTGGTAAGTCTCTCTTTGGTTATATATATATATATATATATATATATATATATAACCAAAGAGAGACTTACCAAAGTTTTGAAGGTCCACCGCAAGCTTCGACACTAGAGGGTAATTTTTGGAATATATATATATATATATATATATATATATATATATATATTTTTTGAAGAAGGTAATTTTTTTTCGGCCCGAAAGGCCTACAACCACAGTCCGAAGGCTTTACAAATTTTGCCCGAAGGCTACATCCCGGCCCGAAGGCCTCCTTTACCTGCACCGCCTTCGCACCTGTGCTGCACCGCACCTATCCAGACCGCATCCCGTACACTCAAGGCTGCACCGCACCCACCTCACTTTAATTCTCACATCAAAAAAATTTAAAGTGCTTCCCCCGTTGCTCGAACTTGCAACCTCTGGAGCGAATATGCCTCACTCTAACCACTTGAGCTAGAGGTCCTTGGCTATATATATGTCTTACTGAGAGATAGGACTAGAATGAGTAACATGGATTTCTTTGTGGAACGACATGATACAAGAATGGATAAAAGTCCAAAAGATTACATCAAGTACAAATAAAGATTAGAACCCACACCAGAACACTAAACTATAGGTTTGTCTTAAGTTGCCTATTACACACCCTAAATTTTAGTGTTGAGGTCTCGCCTAGACATTTGGGGCTTTTCCACGTTACCACCCCATGCCACCTCTACCAGTTCGAAATAATATTATGGATATAAATATGTAGCATATCATGTAGATTGGTGCGCATCTGGCGACAAGTGTCATTGCAGAATTATGATAACTGATTTATGAGCCATTATTGTATCAACCAATACTCACCATGTAGTAGTCAATCTAGCTAAAAGGGTGGCACAACAATCAGAAAGGATGGAAATGCAAATATCAAGATCATCATTATAAGGGCATGCAAATAAGAGGCCATAGAATTTGAGACTGAACCAGCATCCAGTAGCTCTGCTATGTATCACCACAATGAATGAATTCCAATATCTAGTTGTTTCGTAGTACCCTTTTTTCTGGATTTTTCATGTTCCTTGTTGAAGTTAATTCACATAGAGTATAACATAATGAGCTTAAACTGTTATTATAACAAAGCTATTATCCAAAAAAATTGGGTTTGGCTATTTGAATCCTTTTCTTCCATTAAGTTACATTAAGGGTTATTTCAGTTGTAACACAACAGAAACCATATCCTTTCTCACAACCTCAATACAAATATTCTGTTAGGCCTACACCTAGTTCTTGTAGCTTATTTGATTAATACTTATCGTTCATCCTAATCGTTACATTATTAGTCTAGGTTGTACATGTATAAACCACCTGAGACAATTTTCCTTCATATTATCTTCATTTGGTGCCACCTCCAACTTCCTATGAATGTGCTCATGTCTAATCCTATCTTTCTGCCATATCACCATGCCTATTTTAGCTTACACTATTTTTATGAACATGTTTTAGTGCCCAACACTCATCTATAAGCATGGTTGGTCTTTTCTATAGTTGTCTTGTATAATCTTCTTTCAACTATAGCAGTATCTCCCAATCATAAAGCACTTCAGATACACTCTTCCATGTCAACTACCTTCTCTTAATTCTTTGAACAACATCCTTCTTAATGTCTCTGTTATGAATCTTATGATGAATGATTGATCCTAAATACTATCACTCCCATGTATCTCTTGTCCATCAAATCATACTCCTCTCTCATTTCTTTTCACTTTTGGTTGAGTTATCTTTCATACTTTTTCCCTGCCAATGTTAAAAAGCTTATATTCCAAACTTCTCTCCACAACTTTATTTTAGAGTTCATCATTTCTACTCTCAAGTAGTACAATATCACTACAAACAACATATACCATGGAATTCCATCATGAATATTCCATATTTTTTCATCCTGAAGTTATATTTCATTTTTTTTCCTACCAATGTTAAAACTCTTGGATTCCAAAGTCTCTCCGCAACTTTATATTTTATGGAATTTCATCCTGGAGTTCTATTTCATACTATTTTCCCCTACCAATGTTAAAGCTTAAAACCTTAGATTCCAAAGTTTCTCTCCACAACTTTATTTTAGAGTAACCTTTATCTAGTCTCATCAAGTAGTACAATATCACTAACAAACAACATATACCATGGAATTTTATCCTGAATATTCCTAGTAATTTCAATCAAATCGAGCACAAACAGGTGGGAC
This sequence comes from Iris pallida, assembly GCA_029216955.1. Classification (NCBI taxonomy): domain Eukaryota; kingdom Viridiplantae; phylum Streptophyta; class Magnoliopsida; order Asparagales; family Iridaceae; genus Iris; species Iris pallida. The sequence goes on along the minus strand of JANAVB010002199.1, from coordinate 28,121,458 downwards.
TTGATACTGAACTTCAATGTAAACCAAGACGATCAAAATGGTTTGGTATCTCCTCCAATGGTCTGCGTAAGTCCATTATACATATATTTTAAAGTCTCAATATAGCTACCATAGATACGTTTCAACTCGAAAATCAACCACACATCTTCGTAGGTACTCTATGAGCGTAACTTTTATGACTGAAATAGAATTTCTATCCACCAAGTACCCTTTTAGGTTTTATCGTAAGGTCCTCTCTTTCTCCCAGTTACATAGCTAAGAATTTTGAACAAATAAAGAGGGTTGACAGGTTGGTAGCCAGCTGAACTTCATCAATTCTGTTATGGATCTCCGATGCTCCATATGTTGGGGAATTTCGGTGTAAAATTATGCAGATTCTATGTGTTTAGATGATATAAGGGATCATCCAGTATTCGCAGATGATGCAGAGAATTCTGTTTTCTTTTTCTAGTGCGGTGAAATATAGATAAACCATCTGTTTGACCATCCGTGAGTTTTGTTTTATTTGGATCATCCGAGAACCTGATGGGCAAACGGAGTACGAGTCAATTTAGGATTCTGGATTAATTTTGGTTAGGATTTCTATTTAGCTATAAATAGAGATCCTAGGGCTTGTTTTAGATAACCCGTAGGATGTTGATAATCACCGATAGAAAGATAGAAAGAGAGTAAGGAAGAAAGACTGGGAGTATAGTAATAAGTGAGATCGGGTTTCCTGGATATTCTTGAGACTCCGGATTTAATCTTTAGGACATTGTTGTGTTCCCTTTTATATCTGGTTATGAACATTTTAGTGGGTTTTGTAAAGTGACTAAAGTCCTTGTAAACATTGTCTAGTTGTAGACTTGCTCTCTTAGTGGTTTTCCGATTCATCTTTGCGTCTATGTGCTTGATATATGTGACCTCACGTTCCGGTTCCTCAGAACCAATCGTCCTCGCTAAGGCGTGATGCCGCACGAGCCTAAGTTGTGCTCGCGCAAAACGAATACCTAAAACAGCCGATTATAAGCTAAGCGACGGGGTCGTCGCACATAAGTCCTAAGCTGAAGCATTGAATAACAAAGGAAACACAAGTATTCAAATAAAGTTATAACTTTTATTGATAAGCAGCGGAATTACAAGTGACTCGAAGCCAGATTACAAACACTCAACTCACTCTTCCTCACAATACAATTCACTCTTGCTCTCTCTCATTCTCTCTCAATTACAATGATATCATGTTCGAAGACTTACAACTTGCGGATGCTACAGAAGGCGATGTTCATACATTATGTCTCGTATAAGTGATGTCTTCAACGCGGTCGCACGTCTCGAAACGCCAAGGAACTCTATGCCTCAGCGCGTCCAAGTGAGCTCCGTCTCGAACGAGCAAGTACATGTAACATGCATGCAAACTAGTGGAGTGTCAGTACACAACAGTACTGGTGGGGGGGGGGGGGGCATCTTCTCCACCCATACAAAATCAACATGTTAAATTTAGTGAGTGCGAACTATTCTTTTGTGGTCCTTCTAACCTCGCCTTAGGATCAGTTTCATGGTATATATATATATATACACACACACACACTACAAGTCTACTCATGTTGCAACAACGTGATCGTGCCCCCAAATCATTGTGATCGTGCTACACAACAACACTAAACTTGCCTTCCGGCCATCCCGTTCAATATACAACCGACTCAATACAATTCTTGGTAACTTCGTGTCAAACTACTTTGAAAACCAATGCCGCAAACAGTACCCAAGCACGTGATTCTATTGAGGCCAAATCTTAGGCACAATGATTGTGATGCATACCGTGAACACATTCCTTGACTCATTCATACCGTGCATACACTTCTTGACTCAATCTAAAGGCATTCATGCGGATCACCGCTATTATGCCGACTCAATCTATATGAAGGGTCACTAGCAATGCTAAGCTATCCTGTACTATATTGCATACGGCGACAGTTCGAATGTGAGGTGCGGATCCACAGAAGGTCCTGCAACCTATATTACGACACACACTTCAGATACGGGTCATACCGCCGCTGAAGGACGCGTAATACCTAGTTCCCCCTAGGTCGATATGATCTCGGTATCCCGACGATTCACTCGAGGAACTCAAACCTTGTGCACAATTTGTCCAATGACCATGCAATACTCGACTCAATCCACCATACTTCTGAACCATTCCTCATCTTTCATTTCCATACTTCTATGTAACTTCAAAAACCAAAGACTGTCTCGGCAACTACCGGTTCCGAAAGCTTTCCATGTTACCATATCATTTGACTCAAACTCAGTAACGATCATTTGATAGCCCTCCTATTTAATTTGAACCAACTGTGTTCCATGTCATGTCACCAACTGAGTCATACTCTATATGACAAGCCTAGAACTCGTGGAAACGTGTGGCTATAACAAATCGTGGAATCGTGTGCCTGCTATGACATCAAGTCAATAGCCGTGGCAGAACTCTGCTTAACTTAATCGTGAGGTCGAAAGACCGAGTGCCAGCTTTGAAACATAACATGGAAAGATATATAGGCAATAAGTTGACATTTTTCATGTTCTACACACACTTGACACAATGGTTTTATTTCCTTAGGTATGTGGGTTTCTCTTTTATTACTCAACCTACTCAGTGCATAAAATTTTATTTTTATTAAATGTGAAGGCAAAACTGAGGCAAGTTCATCGAAGTCACCCACCCGAACGAGGGTTTGCCTCGACCGAGCGGGACTTCGAACAAACCGTTGCATGGCCAAGTCCAAATGTCGTTGCGTTTCGATTCATCATGTTGAACTGAGCGGAACGGGACATTACATGTGATCCGTGTATGCAGTTTGTTTTGCATTATCTGGCCGTGATGATGGTTTCGCTGTGGGCGTGATCTCATGTTCTTGGGGTATCCAAACTATCCGACATCATAGTGATCACATTCTGATGGAGAATGCTTCCATGATAATAACGAGGGGCATTGTGGAAGAAGGGCCTTAGGTTTGTGAGCACATGCCTCACAAATAAGCCTATGCCTCTTTAAGGCAAAACACTTCATAGAATCCTCTCGGGAAATTTACCCTCCAAAAGCTCTAGAGGTATCGTCTCGGAGAATTTACCATGCAAAAGCTCTAGAGGTACTCTCATTTGTGCTTCCTAAAAGACTTGCCAAGTACTGGATGAGTATTTATATGGCAGTGGCGTTTGGGTAAAGTAGATGAATGTTAGTTTGTTTGCTTGCTCAAACCTAAGACCTCCCTAATAACCCTCACCAATCGAACTGCTACCCCAACCCCTGGTTGTAATGTCCCGCTCCACGCGAGGCATTCGGTTGGTCTGTTGGATGCGATCAGAATGTTGGACCGTGACTTGAGTTGGGAATCAAGAGAATTGAGACTGATGCAGTCTCTTAGCTGGCTAGACGGAATAAGTATTAGAACATGGCTCGCTGGTGGAGCTACGCTTAGTGGGAATATGTGCAATCGAAACAGGAAGACCCTTTTATGCAAGTGAGTGGAACTGTCCTTCCTCCTCCCTTCTCCTTCATGCTTAATAAAATGGAGTATTGTGATGCTATGAATTGTCCCTAAATGTTTCATGTGTTAGTTGCTAAATAATAGAGATGCTTATGTTGCCTAATATCGAGATGCTTAAGACATGAACAATAAACTGCTGAATGTATAACACTTGACCTACTAATGTGAATTGATGCCATGAAATGAATCGATAATGTTTCTTATGCTTAATGCTGCTGAAACAAATATATCACTTGATCAATAAGATACTTTGTGAATGATAGAATGAGAAATGAACTGGCTATGCTATCGACCCATTGAAACGAATGAAACACTGAATTATGTACACTCTGTGTTAACTGTTGCCAAGATATGAAATGTTGCATGTTTTCTTATAAGCAATGAAATGATAATATTGTCCCTATGAAATGAATGAGATGTTACATGTCCCTTGAGAATGATATGATAATGCTTCAATGTATTTAAGTTGATGTAATGCGAAAGGAAGGAATTGATGCAATGAGAAATGATGAGGCTTGGGATCGCTGAGATCACCAAGTGAAATGATGGTAATGTTGAGAATGAATAAGTATTGAACATGACTTGAATGAGATTAATGATGATGCACTGTCGTCTTTACTTCTTTTAAATATTTTATCATACGATTTTGTGCACGATCGAGTCGGACACACATTCGCATGGTCATAGGACAACTTGTATACAATGTATTGTTTTCTCGAACGGTACCCGCAGCGGTGGGACCAATTCGACCTAGGAGAAAATGTTAACGTGCTTTGGTGGCACGTGGTATCGGGACATTCATTCGGGCTCACAACCCGGTGAATGGCGCGTCGCATACCCTACAAAGTCCTATATGGCAACGTCCGAAATGGTTATATAATAATAACACCAGTGATCATGTAGTCAGGATGCACGCTAATGAATGTTTTACGCATGCAGAGTAAGTATATCCGCTAACCTGTATTTGATGCAGGTACGAGGAATCGGCTATCGGTAAGAAATCACTTAATGTGATATGTTCAACATATGTTGGTTTAACGTGCCTGCTTAACATGCTAAACGAAATGATGTCTTACTATGAACGATGCTCAATTATGACTTACATATAAAACTGTTGCTATAGAAGGGAAATGTGAGAACACATGTTGTCCCTCAATTACTGTTGCTTCCACAAGAACAATACCACTACAAGTTTACATGTCTTTTCAATGAATACTGCTTGAACTGTAAACTGATGCTAGGCTCCAACTAGAAAGATCACTCTAATGAATGCTTGCTAAAATTGACCACTTAGTGTCGGTTTAGGCGAGTGGGTTGGATTTTGCTCGCCAGTACATAGATGATGTACTTATCCACGTTGTGGACACTCTTTTTAGGTGCTTGTGCTTGAAAAGTTCTGTACACGAAGATTTGTTGGGCATACAGAAGCTCTCCTTCCAAAAGATGATGTCTTCTGTCTATAAGGGACATAATGTATGGAACATTATAATCAGTTGTACCAGTGAGTTGTAAGCCAAGTCGGTATATCGAGTTGTAACCCAATGTATCAAAGTATCAAATGTAAGCTTATGGCATTTGTACAGTTGGCTATCAATGTAAAGTGAGATGTGTTGTAAACTTTGTATTTCATTACAAGTCTTGTACTCTACTTCAATTATCAATAAAGAGAATACATTGTTATATATCTCTGTGCGACTTCAAGTTATCCGTTTATCTCTGCTGCTATAAATCAGTGATGTGTTTCTATTCGATAAGAAAGAATGTTCTCATTAACTTCAATTTGTCTGCTTATGTCGCTGCGACGTGTTCCTATTGAAAGATTATCAATTATATACCGTCTTTGTCTTGTACAAGTGCAATACCAGACTTGTACGACATCACATCCTAGCGAGGACCAATGTTTTAAAAACCGGACCGGACCGGCCGGTTCAACCGTGAACCGGTATTTTTTCCGGTCCGGTTCAGCATTGACCCAATGTTTTGTAAAAAAACTGATATTTTTATAAAAAATAGTGTCCATAAGAGATTAAACTTGGACCATTTAGATTAACCCACTAGTTGAACCACTGGTTGAACCTGTTTGACCCGACCCAGTGCCTTGGCCGGGTCAAATTCCGGTCCGGTTTTTAAAACATTGGCGAGGACGATCGATTCCAAGAGTTAAATGCGAGTGAAATAACTTTACGGAATCGGAGCGTGACACTGGTGACACTGAGGTGGCGATTAGAGATCTAAAAAAATTCCATACCTTTTCTATATTCCTTCAGCTTCGTACTGAAAGCTAAGCCACTTACGAAATCTTGTTTGCTGCTTAATATTTTCACAGGTTGCAAATGGAACTTTGATTAGGGAGGAGCGCAGACTTGATCAAAGGATAAGGTAAGTTCTAAGACAGGTCAGTATTGGTTTTCTATACCCTGTAGCTAACTTCGGTTACTTTTGCAGGGAGATGCAAAAGAATCTTACAATTATGACTGAAGGATGCAGTCGTAAGTAAGTCATATATGACAGCCTGCTCCATCTTGCCCTCTACACTTTGTCCTTTAATTTATTTTAAAAATTAATTAATGCCATCAATTGTTTTAGATTGCTCTACCTTGCCAAGGAAGACATCAATAGTCTGAGGTGCCTTCAGGTTAGCCTTTGGATATCCTCTTACTATGCATCTCATCCGTTATAAGTTCTTGAAGTTTGTCTAAGAATTTCCTTTTTCACAGAATTCGACATTGTTTGCAATAAAAGCCCCTCATGGTACTAGTCTTGAAGTTCCAAATCCTGATGAGGTAGGTGCATGAGATGGAGAGACAGACTGAGATATAATGAATTGAATGTGCTCAACAATCAATCATTTATGATTAGGGTCTTGATTTCCCCCAAAGGCGGTACGAGATGTATTTGAGAAGCTCAATTGGTCCTATCGATTGCTTCCTTATCAGGTATTTGTCTTCTTGACTACTTCCATTTGACTGCTGGGTCAAAAAAGAAATAATAGGATATTCAAGACTCTTTACACTGTCATATTGAAACTGCACACTGAATCAGGATAATTGAATAAAATTATAAAAGATAGCAATCTGACACTAAACTTTGAAGCTTCCACTAACACACCTACTCCTGTAATTTTTCAGTGGACTCCACCTCTTGTGTTAAATGCTGACACACAAGCTACTCATCTTGTTAACAGTAATCGTGATGACAGAGTTGAGATCCCAAATCAGGACTATCAGCATATACCCATGGGTTTGTCTGCAGAGTATTCTTGCAATAACACGGATGGTGCATCGTGTTCACATCCTGGAGGCCTGGATAATGCGATATATGGTCAATCGCAAGCCCAAGAAACTCCCAAGATATTGTCAGATCCTGTAATCTCACAGGAAGGCATAGTGAGGATGATACCACCAGAATGTGATGTAAGTTCAATATTTGGACAGTAAGAGAGCTTAGAACAATAAATTATGAAAACCTTGTTCGTAGATTAATAGCATGTGCAGGTTAACGATGACTACTGGTTTCAAACAGATCGGAGCGAGAGCTTGACAGATATTTGGAGCAATTGTATCCTTTTCTTACTCCTGTTAACCCCATAAAAACAATAACGAGACAACATTCATCATTTCTTGCTGACTTTACATTGCGATCATCTTGGCCTTCCATGATCTGATGAATTTGGGGGATGAATTGGAAAACTCCAGATTAGGTCGAGATGGATAAATCCCATTGTGACCCATCCAGTTGACTGCCACGTAGCCATTTTAATTTCAAAAGCCCTGTGATATACGTGGCAACCGGTGGGTAGGTTTGCGCCTCTACCTTCGTGCCTAGCCCAACCTCAAAATCATAAACAAGTTTGGAGTTGTCAGCGTTACACCTATCATGCAATCTAGGAGATCCTTTATTTATGTTTATATATAGTATGGTTTGATGCCAGAAAGAATTATTGTGGTTTCCTTGACTAATATAATGCAGGATGGTGAAGGAGCTTTCATACAAACAAAAGGAAGGGTTGCGCACTCGAGGTGTAAATTACGCAAAATATGACACCAAATAGGTAAATATTTCAGGGGTTGAAAATGTTACTTTTAGATATGTAAGCTTGTATATATCAGTCATAGAATAAAAGGTTTCATGTTCTTGAAGCTCTTTGAATTGTTTTCTATGCAATTTTATTTGTAGATCATAGCTTGGTTTCTGCCAAAAACACTCTGTTGGGGTGAAAGATGCATGAAACACTTCGAAAAATACTAATATACTATGAATTTAACAGCCAAAATATAAAAAAAAAACAATGGAATTAGTCAGCAACTGAAATGTTGATATCAGTTGATATATTACAAAACGTTGCCGAACTAAGAATTATTATGGTGAATCCATGGAATGCATTCATCTGGCTCGTGAAGATATATGTGGGTTCATAATGTTTGTAACTGGAGGTAGTTGTTGACACAAAAACTTAAATTGTACACTACGAACAATGGCATCCGCTGAAATAACAAAAAAAAATGGTTAACGAGGCTTGTTGAAACTCAAAATGATTACCAACAAAAGGCTGTCCATCAGCTAGAAATTGCATATTTTGCATTGGGATTTTTCAAGTTTCAGAAGGTTTGCAGTAGGCTATATTTGTTCATTCAATACTTTAATATGCTTTTTGCTGGACTTGATATACATCATTCCTTTCCAAGAAGCATCTTGGGGGATGTTTGTTTTGTCACTTTTAATAAGTAACAACCTTGTGATGTGTAAGTGGTTCAAATTTTAGAAGTGTCATTTTGTCATTTCAAAAAACGAATACGTACTTTACTTTATGAAGTATAAAAAGTTTATTTTGTTTTCGTATATATTTTAAAATGGTTAAAATACTCACAAGCGTATAAAAAAAATTATGAACTAGTTAACCACAACTTATTCCCTCTCCTTTGTGGTGAAGATGATGGATGTTGCTAAGGAGTTCCTGGTTTGCTTCAAATTTAAGTTGTGTTAAAGACTCTTAAAAAATTGTGTATGTTTAACAATTTAAAATTTAATATTATCTTGGTATCAATAATCCATGTGAATAAACTCAGTGGCATCATATGTATAGGCCTGTCAATGGTAGCTTATTGGTCGGATATTGGCATTACCATATCCGAACCATTAACTATCGGATATATCCGATAACTATCCGATATCCGATCGGATATAATTTTTGGCTACCATATCTGTTACCAATAATTTTAACAGATATCGGATAATATCCGAACCAATAAGATTACTAAAAAAATATTTTAAAAATGGAAGAAAAAAATGAGTTAAAATGTTTTGGTTGTCACCTTGCTGGTTTAGATCGGGTAGATACTTCAAACTATATTTTTCAGCCGCTTGCAAGGTGACAACCAAAACGTTTTAACTCTTTAGATATGATATGACAAATATATTGTAGTATATGTTGCTGAAAATTTAAGTTCAACCCTATGGTACCAATCTAAACCACTTAAAGTGGCTGAAAACATAGTTTGAAGTATCTACACCTGAAAAACATAATTTGTAGTAAATATCATTTTAAATTTATTAAATAATTTAAATATTATTGGTTCGGATATTATTGGTTCGGATATGACACTTACCGTATCCGCATCCGATATCCGATAAATATCCGATATGATATCCGAATTCGTATCCGTATCCGAAATTTCGGATATTTTCGGTTCGAATACGAATCGGATACGGATTTTCGGTCTACCATTGCCAGGCCTACATATGTACATAAAAATAACTTTGTTTAGATAATGGGCTGTAAAATTATATAAATATTTTGAATACAATAATAAAATAACAAAATTTTAAATTACATCAAATATCTGAATCATTTATAAGGTAAAAAAAACAAATAATATTTTGAACCAGTTATAAGTGGCTCACTTGTATGTTGTCACTTATAAGTTAAAAAAACCACCCCTTTGTGTTGGATGTGTTTGATTTTTTTTTTTTATATATAAAAAATGGATATTTTATTATTGTTAAGGCTTTAGTCTTAACGTTAGTTGTTCACTTGGTGCAATGGAATGTCCGGTCAGTAAAAAATAACAATACAAGGAATTGGGACATTCCTTACAAGAGTTACAAAATATATTAATAAAATCAACAAATTTTCTAGGCAGTTGGGAGTTGGGACTTCGGAGAAAGAAACGTGCCATCATCCCAATACCTATAAATATAATACTCTATGGGAGGAACATGCCGACCACCATTCCAATACCTATAAGGTTGGGTTCGTAATTGCTTATCATGGTTATTTTTGCTTAGTTTTTTACAAACAGTTCTAAAAATTGATTGGTAAAAACTTATTAAAAAAATTGAAAACCCAATTAAATTTTGAAGTAACTTATGAAAGTAAGCGAAAACCTATGTCAAAGGCTGGTTTTGCTGTTTTGGAAAGTAGGAGCAATCACAGACCAAGCCTAAACATATTAGTGGGATCCATAGAGAACTACCAATATTTCAACAATAGTTCCAAAAGAAAAGGGAAAAAAAAAACCATTACTTTGATCATGCCAATGACGTTAAAATCAATTAACATGACAACAATCAAATCACCAAGTCATGCAACTCATTTACCAACAGACATGTTGTATCAAAATAATTGAACAATAGGCTAATCTAAGATTCGAAGAGAGAATTTATCTCGATTTTCTCTAGCAGGGTGCTTTTGTGAGCCAAGTTTGGAGTTGTTCCTTCAAACCCCCCTAGAATGTGCAGAAACCCTGTCTCTCAGTAAATATTTCTAAATTATAAATTTGAGCACGGAACTGCAGTATGTTTTTTTCCAGATAAGAAATATTCCGTAGCACATGTAGGATTGATGTGATTTCCATCAACAACAGACCATTTCTTATCACACCATGTGAGGAGAGGGTCCTGAATCAGAGCTCCTATCGACAACAAACAAATTCACTACCAAAACTACTATTGCCATCTCGACCTATTTGGTTCTATCGGACAAAGAGTGTTAACTTGGATTCCTTCTAGGGACATTCAGACTAAGCGAACCCTTCTAGGGACATTCAGACTAAGCGAACATGTCAAAAGGCTGATCGTACCGATGATATGTCCATATCTGAAGGTGCTGTTACATCTATAACAAATTTATCCCAACTAGCTCGTCTAATTGGTGAAAAGAAAAAGTACAAATTGAAATATTCCAACCTCTCGTCCTATAGCCATGGACGGGACGGCTACATTATTTGCACAATTTTCTCGATCGACTTTAGATGCTCTATTGACTAATTAATTTGGTGCTCCACACTACAAGAAATGAAAATATAAAAAAATTCATCACCTTGTTAATAAAATTAAGTAAAAATATATTGAAGACTATTAATCATTTAGCAAATGACTTCACGTGGGTTCAAATTGATGTCTTCATATATATAATGCAGTTACAATGTTTCCAAATTTCCCTTAGCCCCAAGTCAAAAATGAGACTCATGCAAATTCCGATCGCGGTGGAGAGAGAGCCCCCCTGAATGAAGCCAAACGTGTGCCAAGTGGTTGAGAGTGCAGCAATATGGATTGAATTGAAGAATCTTGACAAAGAACGTTCATTACCAACACTACTGATTGCCATCTCGACATGTTTCCAGTCACACAAACGTTATTAACTCACACAGGGAAACTGGATTTCATGCCAACAACCAAACCAATTAAAAGGGAACATCGTGTTTTTACAATCCTTCTATCAGGGAAAAAAAACACACAGAAGCAACAAGGCTTAAGAATATGAAGAGATGACAGGAAAAAGACGAAACGAAGACGATTACTTCTACTGAGTCGAGGGATTGCCTATGGCAGCTCGCTTTCTCAACCTTCCACGGGTGACACGGATTGCCTCTTCAATGGGCGTCTCTTGGGGAGGAGGATTGACATCATTGTTTGCCGGAGCATTGGCCGATTCAACCTGCATTGCTTCAGCCTCACTTGGGGCAGGGGCAGGGGCAGAGGCAGAGGCAGAGGCAGCAGCAGCCTCGGAAGAACTGGGTACACTGGAAGTAGTGGTTTGCAGCTGAGCAGCAGGAGGTGGAGCCACTGAAGAGGACCCTGCATTTGTGGCTTCTTGCAGTAGGTTCTTTGTGGGGCTAGCAGGGGGTGGAGGCGGCCGTGCAGCCTGCTGTGCCTGCTGGGAGACTGCAGGTTGACGAGCAGCTGCTGTAGGCACCGATTGACGGACTTGTTCAGGCGGCTGTCTCTGCTGCAGAAATCATACAGTTGTAAGTCCAAACTATTGGGCTTAATGGATGCATATATTACATATTAAGCTAAATTTTGGGGCCTTAAACTACTGCTTAATAGTCACCAGTCTAACAATATTGATGCAGCAGATTCTACAGCAAAAGCTACCATGCTACAATGTAAAACTAATAAACATACTGAAAATTAACCACCATAGGAAACAAGACACCAGTTAAAATCATAATAAGGGATCAATAGCAAGATCAATTCCGCAAGGGAACAAACCAAGTGAGATGCCACAGGGAAGGAAGAGCAAAGCAGCAAATGGAATCAGTTTAAGGTTACCGACGCCAACCATCTAGCAAAAGGCTTTTTTAATTGTATACAAGCATGCCACATGTATGTATGCCCAAAAATAGTCAGAAGCACTAGCTATCAAATTCTGAAATTACCACCAAGCACAAGATTATATTCAGTACAGTTGACACATCCACTTCTAACAGAGATTTGATATTTAGTTTGATTGTCAATTTGTCATGTCTATCTTTATCATTAAGTTAACCACATCAACATTTCAGTTCATCTTTCATTATCCAAATATCACTAGATTTCGTTTAATTGAAGGTTTGTACAAGTCATTTGTAGTTTGTACAACAAAACATCAGGTACCTAGCTACCTGGATGGAAACGAGCGTCCATAGAGAATATGAAGAATAAATAGAATAACTCTACCACGTATCATCTTAATATAAATATATAAATCTCTTGTTTAATAGTTGACAAAGGTGGCTATCTATGTATTGAGCTCGAAGGAAAAAAAAAAAAAAAAGGGGCATCCAAATTCCACAAGGCTCCCGCTTACAAGAGAGGTCTAAGATGCCAGCAACAAGTACTACTGCCGCGCCAGGCAATGTCTTCGACTTGTAAAAAAAAAAACTGGTGAGTGGTGATATCACGAGTTTCCAAAGATTACTTCCTTAGCAAATGTGGTTACAGTGGTTATGGGAAAAAACAAGGATCATTTGTGTGCAGTTAGCTGTTTATGGAGATGGCTCAGAAGGGTGGACAAACCTGTTTATGAGAACCACTATTGGTGTTGGAGATATAAAGAGAAAGTGGCTATAATGCACTAGAAAGGAGAGGCAAAGGATATTAAGGGATACAAGAACACTTGTGTAGAACTTTAAGCAGAAATTTCTTTATGGCAAGTGATACATAGTCATATTAAGGGATACATAGTCATATTTTGGATATCTCCTCCTCTCTCCAACCTTGGGTTACTCTTAAACTGTCATAATTCATCATCTAAAAACCATCCAGTGTAACTGCCATAAAAAGTTATGGACCTAGGAAGTTTGAGCAAAAGGATCATGCCATGGAATACAACCTCAAAGGTGCTTCATTAGGATTATTAGGTTATACAATTAGTGTTAATTAGGGAGAATTAAGATAAGATATAATAATACTAATTAGTAACTAACTGAGAATAATTGGGGGCCTCCAAGTTCAGCTCACAAATTTTCCCTCGCTTATTCACTCACTCCCCACACTCAAAACAAGCTCATTCTCCTGAGCTAACCCCTGACCCATCCATTTCAACTCAAGAGCATCACCACCCCCCCACCCCCTTCACTTTGTCTTTCACATTCCAGCTCCTTCTCCCCCTCTATATATCAACTCCTCCCTCTCCTATTAGTTCCTTCTCTCCACCACCATTATCCTCCACCTATAAACAGCAGCCCCTTGCCGTCCAACTCCTCCTCTTCACTCCACCCTGGATCCTCCTCCCCATTCGTTGCAGCAGCAGTAGCATCGGCAACAGATGCAGCAGCAGAGCATAAACAACAAGGCAAGCAGCAGCAGCGGTAGCACGCAGAAGCAGCGGCAGCAACAGCACGCAGTAGTACAGAAGCAGCGAGCAACAGTTGCTTCTGAAACACGGTCGACCCCCTATTCCTGTGTCGGCGAGCACCCCGACAACCCTCCAATACTCTGACGACCCTCCCCCGCAGTTTTCGCACTCTTCAGGACCTCCAGCAAGCACGCCGACCAGCTCGCAGCATCAACCGACAAGATCCCCTGTTTTCACACCCGAGGAACCTCCGTCAAGGAGTTACTTGTGGATTTTGGCCGCACTGGTATATTCATTTCAGTATTTGGGTATCAGTACCCCTCTATGTTGACACGTCGACTCTTCCCAAAAGCAAATCAAGCAAGTATACCTTGCCAAACGTACATCAGTTCATATATTGTGATGATTCTGTTATTATAACTAGCTAATCGATAATCGGACGTACGAGTCATACTAGAGTGCAATCAATCGTTGGTGTCGATCAGACTCGACACTAGCAGTAGATGTACTGATTTGTAGAATATTTGATTATCGATACCGGAGATCTTGTTGTAATCCATAGATACGAACATAGTCCCAGGACACGAAGTCATCTTGTATTCATGTTTGGGCACACACCCGTGTGTCCGACTCGCAGTCGCGACATTACCAATAATAGAGCTTATTTGATGCGGATCTTGTTTTGGTGATTATTCGCGAACTCCACCCCCCCCCCCCCAATGAGATAGATATAGGTCTTGATTGGACTCATGCAGTCTCATTGGGTGGGGAGGACACTCACAAGACGTCTGAGCTCCTATGCACGCCCCTTCTACTCGTTGTTGAAAAATGCCTCAGATTGAGTACTCTTGTGTTCATTACCCTGTTCGCTAGTGCCTATGAGGAGCAAAGTTGTAAAAGTCGCAAGGCAGGAGTCGGACGAACACCAGACGCCTACCCCATCTAATTCTAGGTGGTCCAAAAAAATGCTGAAAATTGTCCATAAATCCCAAATAATATGGTTGTCGAACGGACACTAAGCGGACATCGGACGCCTAGCTGCCGACTAATTCCGATTTTAGAACAGGGCTGAAGAGTGCTACATGTTGGTCGTTATCCCCCTAGTCTGATAGCTCATGCGTGCAAACGCTGTCCTCAAGATCATTTTGCTTAGTTGGTCAATTTTTGAGGAGTGTTTATGTTTACTACTTCACTTTTGGTATGTTGATATGTATCTCGTTACATCCCATTGAGGACCTAGTTCTCTTCCAGGCTTAGACAAAGTGATCTACTCGACAGAGTGGACTGAGAGCCTACTTATGAGCTGCTCGAGCCGAGGACTCGAAGGTCTACCCGTTGGAGTACCCGTGAGCTGATGGAGGACTTCTTATTGGGATCCGTGTATCATTACCTAGTTAGTCAATACTCGATCCGGTTACTTTTATGTACTCTGTATATTATTTTAGTACTTGTATTAACATGATTGTTCTCCCTAGTCCAACAACTCATGCGTGCGAATGTTGTCCTCAACATTATTTCACTTAGTTGGTTAGTTTTAGTTGTACCCCCATGTTCACGAGAAGTGTTTATATTTACTACTTTACTTTTGGCATTTTGTTCTTTATCTTTTTACGGCCTACTAAGGACCTAGTTCCCTTTCAAGCTTAGACGAGGAGATCTACCTGACATAGTTTGGAATGAGAGTCTATTCATAAGCTTTCCTAGCCAAGGACTCAGAGGCCTACCCGGAGGAGTACCTGTGAGCTGGAATACTTCTGATTGGGATTCGTGTATCATTATCTAGATAGTCGATACTCGATCAAGTTATCTTTTTGTACTATGTATATTATTTCAGTACTTGTATTAAAGGGATTGTTTTCGTTAGACTTTAGCTTGAGATGTATATATATATGTTGAATCTATTTCATTTCATTCCTATTCCAACCTATGCTGGTAAAACGATAGCAAAATGGTCGATACCGATTTTTGACTAATCATGATTGATTAAAAAGTGATAAAAAGTGGATCATGTTATTTTTAATACAAGTACTAATTCTACATAATAATATCTAATGATATCACTAAAACAAACTAATACCAAATCATGTCAATGAAAAAAGAATGAAAAAAGAGTTTCACAAAGTACCTTGTTATATCCATAATCATACTCATTTTTTGTAAAGATGTCCATAACGATTAAAAAAGAGTTTCATAAAAAAAAAGATTCACAAAGTACCTTATTTTTGTAAAAAAACAACAAAAGTCGAGCAAAAACATGTGCTTTTTAAGGGCCGATTTATTTACCCAAAAAATTTCAAAATTCAGTCGGTTCTACAGTGTCTACCAACTAGTCGACGACCAGCATATTATATTCAGTCTTTGTCGCTTTCCTTTTGTGAACTCGATTGTCTTGTTTTTGTATTATTGTGGATGAGATCTAGTTTTACGTGCCAAATACATATTAGTTGTCGATTGGAGCCCACTTACATCATAGTAGACTTTCGTAGAACCAATAGAGTTGGATCCCTCTGTAAGTTGTATTAGCCAACCATGTCAAATGTCAATTCTACATATTTTGGGGTAGGACGTAGCCACGTGACAAACTGCAATCCAAAAGGTAAGTCTATCTACCTGCCAACTGGCCACCTTGGTTTTATGGTATGACCCTCTTATGCTCATAGCTACCTTAGCTAGAAATTTGATACCAACATAGAGGGCTGATGTCAGGTCGACGGCCAGTCATAAAACTATGTAAAATCTGGTATGAAGTTTTCTTATGCTCCATAGCCGACCTTATTGCCATGGAGGAAGGCTTGATGATGATGAATGATCCTCAAAGTTCTGCTATACTGTTAGCCTTTTGTGGTCTTTTGTGGAACAGGACTAAAATGGGTTTGAGTAGTCTAAATAACTCAATCTTTGATTCTATGCATTCACCGCTTACATTAATTTATCAAAAGCTGAAGGCCACATTTAACTTGAAGGAGATAATTTAATCTTTAGCAAGGTATAACACAAGTAAAATAAACCATATAAAACAAAGTAACATGCCTATGGTAGAACACCTATTTTAGGTAGAAGGCATAACAACAGAAAAATACCTTATGAAAGAAAAAGAGGATACACAAGATGGAGATGCAATATAATCATCATAATACATAGTTTTAACATCTAGTATAATTCACTTATATCCGTTTCATGTGGCAGATGAACATGCATCTTATTAGCTTACGTATGACGAATTCAGTATTTTGATATAGTAAATATCATATTCTATCTCCACGACTAATGTATGGCCTAGTAATTTACCACTGGTGTTTAAAGAAGAATATATATAGAACTATGTTTGGATCGGATCCTGATCTCGTTCAAAAAGTTCACTCTCTTTAAATGACAGTAATTGGTGGAAAAGAAACTTGTTGCCAATCCACTACGATAATCCAAGATGGGACAACATATACCTCATTAGTGATACTTATTTGTGTTCCAACCAAATGAACCGACTTTAGTATTTGTTGTTTTCATCAGCTAACCAAAGTTATGGACTAAGAGCTATTTTACCATGACTCGTTCTTGTATCAAATTAAAGTTCAAGAAATAAGACGTTCTTGTAGATTTGACAAGTTTATCAAATAAACGGGCATATAAAGTAGAAGTCAATGCAGGAAAACAAAAAACATTGCAGTGCCACCTTCATTCACAACCGAAAAGTTCGTGGACAAAATTGAGTTCAGAAATGGATAGCATGCTCTATGCGAAGTTTACATATGCGTCACTCTTTGGAGCATGCAAAAGGAGATCTCGTCAAGGTGTCGCACAAACCCTCTCAAGGGAGTTTTATACATAATGCCAGACCCAAAAAAACGGAGAGTACACTGAGTTTTTTTAGTGGTTTGAAGTTTTGGACCGCAACGGAGCTCCAAAACTTTTATTGTATCCTTTACTTGTGTTTCTTGTTTCTTCTTGACTTGTGCATATAAAATCAGCTCTTTGCAATTGTAATCCATCTCATCACATCCAAAGCTAGAAATGAAATGATGCAGCAAAATCTTGCAAAGGCTACTCCAGGCCGTCCCAAATTGTTCATATGAAATGAGGAAAAAAAAGAAAAAATGTATCCTCTTTCTATACCTATAAAATCTCACTCCATTCAACTCAATCATGAGCGAGAAACAAAGATGAAGAAATGTACAACCAAATATCAGTCCAAAGTTCTCTTATGCTTCATGTAACTACTAGCTGCAGATGCAATTGATAGCCTGCAATAGTAAAGAGTCTAAAGGCGCAGTCCATGTAAACTAGGGTCTGCCAAACAACATGACAAGGTACAACAATTCACGTATCAAAGTATTAAGTATGCAAAACTGATTCCAGGCACAAAGGTACATGATACATCGACTCAAATTGACAGGTAAAATAATTTTGAGCTCCTGGTCATCTTATAAAATTTGATATGAAAGCAAATCCAGTCAGAAAGATACCTGAGGAGGGCGGGGCCTTGATGGCTGCGCTTGTGATTGTGAAGCAACATATTGCAGGATTTCAAAAACCCTTGTCTGCCCGTAGCTTGCGGCCTTTTGCCAGTATAGGATTAACATGTCCCCAGCCCTCGTTCGCAACTCAAGCAGGTTACGATCGATTTCCGTCTCGTGCTTTGCAACATATGGTTGAAAGAAGGTTTCATAGACATATGCCGTTCCCTGTCATAAATCCACTCATGTAAGTTTGAACACATCGATATTCCCTAGTGTGTGCGTGTGTGTGTAAGTGCCAGTATCAGTTTAATACCCTCGTTTTAGGATACCACAGATATACAAAGAATGCCAACTTCGCTTCGCCATACATCGGTATCCTTCAGAGTTCAGACAGTAAAATATGAATCTTTCCCCAAAATTTCAAATTTCAAAATATCTTCCCCATAAATCAATTTTAAAAAAATAACTGTACCACGATACGAAACTATCCCCAACTCTCTCAAAGACTGTCAAGGCGGCAACTAAAATCCTGAAAATATAGAAGTGGTCAAGATCATCCCCATATTAACAGTTTATGAACAGAAGCACAAAAGACAACACTCCGCAGACTCTAAAATATACTAATTCATGCCGAAACAGATCCTGCAACAATAAATGGGCATAAGTTTACCAATATTGACACCAGAAGCGCAACTGCTCGATCTCCGGCTTGTTCAACTCCACGGTCTTGAAGCATTCGTAGGCCGGATAAGCGTAACCGAGAACCAACCTGTAGCAAACAAGCAAAATACATAAATTCCAGATCCCTCCCCCCCCCCCCCCCCCCCCCCCCCCCCTTTTCTTTCTCAATCCAAGTTCTCGAACATGGAGAAAAAAAAGCCATAAACTAATTTGAGGAAGAAGAAGAAGAACACTTACGCCAGTCCTCTCGTTAGAAAAGATCCTATCATTCTCGATTCTGACACTATTCCTCTATCATACACACAAAAGAAATAACCTCTGCAATCACCAAAATGTCGAGAATCAGTAGCCATGAAGTGCAATCGACAAAGGTGGAAGCTTCGGTAGCAAGCAATAAATCGATCAATAACATACAAAATCCATATGAATCAGTAGCCACGAAGTGCAGTCGACAAAGCTGGAAGCTTCCGTAGCAAGCAATAAATCGATCAATAACATACAAAATCCAAATTAATTGCAAAAAATGATTTGAGTACACAAGTAACACAACTTCAAACAATGTTTGGGAAATCAAAAGAGAAAAGAAACCCTAACCCTAACCCAAGGGTTCCGTAGGAGTCAATATTAGAAACCCTAACGAAAATGAAAATAACAGCGACCTATATCTCGGCCGACGAAGACTGCAACAATTGTGAAGTAGAGGCGTAGGCGGTGGACCGGGAAGATGGACCGGCGATCGCCGGTATTTCGGTCCGGTTCGGGAATCGGCGAGATGAAGAAGGAGAAGAGAGAAGCAGTGCCCCCACTTTCTTTTGTTTATTTTTCTTTTTTTTGAAATGCTTCTCTCTCTCTCTCTATATTGGATATAGTTGGTATTTATTTATTTATTTATTTATTTACTGCTAATTGCTGTTGATATGCCATAATGCCAGTTAGTTCTTCCTGCTCTATTTATGCTTTAGCGTGCCTGTGGTTTAATTTAATGGCTCACGTGAGCTATATTTTCCCTTTTTTGCCCTTCCGCATTTTATTACATATTTAAATTTGGAATTTTTTGACTTTCATCCCACTTATTAATATGACTTTGTACTTACATTCCACTTTTTACAGAAAATTTACTGTACAGTAAGAAATTTAACTGAAATTTGCTAAAACGATAAAACTTTGAAAAATTAAGGCTTAATTGCACTTTGCTACCCTCAACTATTACCATTTTTCAACTTTATACCCTAAAACTATTTTTTGTAACAATTTGGTACCCAGATGTTATTTTGGACTAAAATGCCCCTACCCCTACCCCTAACCCTCCCCCCCTGCACGCTCCGGCCGCCCCCCCTGCTCACTCCGGCCGCCCCCCCTGCTAGCTCCGCCCCCCCCCCCCCCCCCCCCGCCCCCCATCCCCCCCTGCTCACTCCGCCCGCCCGCCCGCCCCCGCCTCTCCCCTAGGCCGCGGCAGCACGGGAGGAGGGGGGCTGGGGAGGGAGGGCGGGGTGGGAGGCGGGGCAGGGGGTGGCCGAAGGTAGCAGGGGGGGTGGGGGCGGGGGGGGGGCGGAGCTAGCAGGGGGGGCGGCCAGAGCTAGCAGGGGGGGTGGCCGGAGTGGGGAAGGGGGTGGAGGGAAGGAAGAGGGAAGGGCATTTTCGGAATTTTTGAAAAATTAGGTATCAAGTTGAAAAAAAATAATAGTTGAGGTACCAATTTGTTACGAAAAAAAGTTTATGGTATCAAGTTGAAAAAGCGGAATAGTTGAGGGTAGCAAAGTGCAATTAAGCCAAAAATTAAAACAAACGAAACAATCCGACAGACGACGTGGCGGAAAATTGGACGTCGTCCAATTTCCGACACACCGTCTGTCGGAAATTGGACATTGTCCAATTTCCGACAGACCGTGTGTCGAAAATTGGACGGCGTCCAATTTTCCGACACTCCGTCTGTCGGAATGTTGGCTTTGGTTCACGTAGCGAGTTGATTCGGTTGGGTTGGGTTTTAATTGGTTTATTTAATATGGGTGGGTGGGTATGTTGGTTTGAATTGAATACGGGTTGGTTCGAATAATGTTAAGAGAATCAAACAAAGTTGGCAGAAGAGAATCAAACAAAAAAATTGGAAGAAGAGAAAGTAAGAAGAACATATTCCGCCAGATTATCCTGTAGGCATTATTAGCCAACGTCAACCACTTCCCCGCAGGGTTAGGTCCCATGTCACCCAGCCGTTCCCCGATAGTCCGCCTCAGCAAGCTGACGAGATCCCGCCTCAGCAAGCTGGCGAGATCCCGCCTCAGCAAGCTGACGACCAGTGGGCTGGCCAGGGTTCTTCCCAGGGGGCTGGACAGGAGACTTCGCAGTGGGCTGGCCAGGGTTTTTTGCAGTGGGCTGGCCAGGGTTCTTCCCAGTGGGCTGGCCATGATTTTTCGCAGTGGGCCGGCCAGGGTTCTTTCCAGTGGGCTGTACAGGGTTCTTTCCGGTGGGCTGGCCAGAGTTCTTCCCAGGGGGCTGGCCAAGAGACTTCTCAGGGGACTTCGCATTGGCCGAGGGTGACAGATTGGTTCCAAGGCTATGGTTTGGATGGAGATTATTATACACAGATACTAACGACTCCATCGGCACCAGCACCAGCACCCACGCAAGACGAAGGTGGTGATGAGAAGAACTAGGACCAGCGTTAAAAGTATTACAAGCAGGTATATTACTTACATTCATAGATGGGGGCGGAGTGACATAGATATTAATATACGGTGATTGTGCATTCACTTGAAGAACAAATTTCTATGCATCTTCACTATCTACATTTATACAATTAGATACGAAAATATGTACTAATATAAATTCGTAGTCGATAGAATATTGATCAATAATTAGATTATGTAAACTAAGAAACGAAATATTTCGATCAACTAAAAGAACTTGGGTTAAACCCCCTTGATACGCTAACCCATTTAGTACACCTCCAAGCGAGCATAGGATTGTCAGATTTCCATCCATGTTGACAACAAGATGAACTTGGAAGAGAGGAGCTTCGGCTTTCAACGAAATACTTGACAAACTTCTTACTGAATGGGAGAGGTGCTGTGAAGTGAGTGCTGTGAAGTGAATGAGAAAATTGTTATGAAGTGTTTTGATACTTATAGATGATATATAGCCGTTGGAATTAGAACGTTGGAATTGTAACGTTAGAATCGTAACGTTGCAAATTGTAACGTTACAAACCCAACAAAAAATAACCCACCTCAACCCAACCAAAAAAAACCAAACCTTAAAAAACCAACAATCAAGTAACCCAACCCACCCACCATCATATTCAATTAAACCATAAAAAAAAAAACCAAACCAACCCAACTCACCCACCCAACTCCTTTCTTTCAACCCAACCCACCCAAACCGTTACTTCTTTGATTTCAGCCAAATGGTATGTCGAAAATTGAGCTAATGCTCATTTTCCGACATACTATCTGTCGGAAATTGAGCATGCTCAATTTCCGACAGACAGACTGTCGGATCGTATTGTTTTACAAAATTTCCAAAACTTCTATCGTCTAAACTAATATTAATTAAATTATTATCGGTACAGTAAATTTTCTGCACTTTTTATTTTTTTTAGACTTACATCCCACTTTTTGTCACTAAAAGTATTTTTCGTGACAAAACAAATACTTTTTATGACAAAATGAATGTTTTTCGTGACGAAAAGTGGGATGTAAGTCTAAAAAAATTAAAAAGAGGGATGTAAGTACAAATTCATATTAGCAAGTGGGATGAAAGTCAAAAAAATTCCTTTAAATTTCAAAACTAGTACTTCATAGAGAAACATATTTTTATAGAATTTATTTTTATTTAGGACTGGTTTGGTTGGCGGAATTATGAGGTTGTAAAAATAAAGTTATGAGTGCTAAATGAATTGAAGAGGTGTAACGCCCCAGAACCAGAATACTGGAGAGCGGGGGCGTACATAGCCAGCTACGTATATTGAAGTGCAACCCACCTCGCTATACGGTCACGGCTGTCTAGATACATGAGGGTTTAACTACAAGACAACAGTCTCCTATGGTCATGAACAAGCATATTGTCTCAATCTCAAGCAAGCAATAATAGTTACAAGATGTCAGAGCACCAAATATATAATAGCAAGGCGTCCCATACATTACATATTCGGATGATCATGAAGCTAGTCGTACAAAATGTCAGGACTAGTAAGAGTTTCAGTCATACATGATCAACCCTAGGATTTGTCAATCATGTTACAGCCCGTAGGCAGACAGTAAGTAAAGGTGCAATACGAGCTAACACGTGCTCGTCGGCTAAACGCCTCAAAAGAATAATTTTTACAATAAAATGGGAGAACAAAAAGAAACCCACTCGTTGCCAGGGTTACGCCTGGTGGTCACCATCTGGCTGGAAGGTAGGTGGATCCTCTGGTGCTGCTCCGATATCTGGCCATACAAAACCAGCTGGATCAGACCCCAGAAAGAGCAAGTGCCACAAAGGAGGCTTTACTTAGGAACTAAAACCAGCATATCACAATAGAATAATAAAGATAAATAATAAATAAAGAACTGATAATAATAGAGATAACAACAGTAAACTGAGTACGAAAAAACCATTCAAGTAGCCAGGTCACAACCCTTAAACCAAATAAGGACCGGGGTTGCAGCCCTTCACCTGAATAGAAACCCGTCTCAAATACTATTGGTACAGTGAAGACAATAAACGAAGAGAGGACACAGAACTGCTCCGGAAGCCGGTTACAATCCTTAAACCAAACAAGAACCGGGGTTGTAACCCTTCGCCTGAACAGAACTGGACCCCTGATCTTTATTGCTAAGGCCAGCATAAGTAATAAATCATACTGTTGAAGTGAAGTAAAACATGACGAGCATGGCATAGGATACAATAAAACAATAAACGAAGAGAGGACACAGAACTGCTCCGGGAGCCAGGTTACAACCCTTAAACCAAACAAGGACCGGGGTTGTAACCCTTCGCCTGAACAGAACTGGACCCCTGATCATTTATTGTTGAGACAGGCACAATCAATCGTGTCATGTCACATTCTTGTACAGGATCAAGATATGACTAAGCTGGAATAAACTTCATTCAATCAATCACGGCCAATCAAGAAGTACGGCTTGATACTCTTAACCAACTAGGGTTATCACAGGCCTAGTTACTAGCAAGATGCAATGAGATTATCCCCAACAGCCACAAGCCCTGCAGACCATCCAGGTTATCCGGGTCGAATATTCGTTTATGAAGGGTGCACCACATGACTGTGTACTGGAAATGTGCCCTATTCGTCGGTAGGCTACAAGTCCACTTGAGCACCCAGATAACGGGATTGCCTGTAGCTGGAAAATCTCTTCATGACTACTGGATTATTCTAGTTATTAGCCTTAGTTGAATTCAGTAGGTACCCCTGACCATGGTACTCAGAGATCCCCATCCTAGACATGATACAAGACAGTACCAGTTTATTTGTACAAACACAATCGCACACGGTATCCAGATCTTTTATACTTGTCATGTCAGGCTAGCTGTCGTAACAGCATGCCGAGATATATCATGTCAGTTTACTTGTCAAGAGTGCGCCACAGCGGGCCACTATCGTGTTCTATTCTTATATTATCATGAATGAGAGAAACTTGTATAAAATAACTAGTGGCATATTTTTGATGCCAAGGAAAAGATCTACAACTTTCACGTTGGGAGTTGGGAGAAATTCGAGCCACAATTCGGTCAATTAGGACATATAATAGTTAAAAATAGCCAAAATAGGCATTATGCGGCCTATTCTGCGACACCATATGCGGCCAACTGCGACATGCGGCTCATGCGGCTCAACTGCGACATGATATGAGGCCAACTGCGACATGCGGCTCATGCGGCTCAACTGCGACATGATATGCGGCCAACTGCGACATGCGGCTTATGCGGCTCAACTGCGACATCATATACGGTCAACTGCGACATGCGGCTCATGCGGCTCAACTGCGACATGATATGCGGCCAACTGCGACATGCTGACAGATGAACATAGAAAAATGACCGAAAATGCTTTTGGCCATAACTTCCTCATCCGAAGTCGAAATCAAGCAAAACAAAAGCCAAAATCGCATGAAATTGAATTCTCTACAACATAGAACCATTAGTTTTCGAAAATAACCAAGTTTTAGAGATCAAAACTAAGAAAAATCGAAAAAATTACAAACTTAGATCTACAAGAACCCATCCATCAAATCCAAAAATGTCAAGTTCTAAAGAGGCTTAGAATCAAGTAAGGACGAGAATGGAACAATAAAACTTGAGATCCATCATGAAGTAAGTTTGCACTTGCCTAAGCTCTCTCTCTCTCTTTTTTCTGGTGGTTGAAGAAGTTATGATGGAGAAGAAGAAGATTAATGAAGAGAGAGAAAGGGGAATGGGTTAATAAAGGGTAGTGGTGGTAGTAGGTAGGGGGGTTGGTTCACAACCGAACCAAGCCGAACCAATTCAAGCCAAACCGAACCAAGATGAATCATGGCTAAGCAAATGAAAATACCCCATAAACTAAGCAAGAAGACATGCAATACAAGATAAAATACGTACACGTATTCCAAAATACGTAATACGAACAACATGCATTACAACTCTACCCTCCTTAAAAGAATTCCGTCCTCAAAATTTAATCAAGAGGCTAGAATTGTAAGGACAAGCTATGCTAATCGTAAGCTATAACAAGCAGTCTATCATGCAGTCATTTATTCAAGCAAGGAATTGAAAGCATAAGGCATAAGGAAGACATTATACCTTACGAGTCAAACAGGTCGGGATATCGCGATCGGATATCATCCTCACGCTCTCACGTCGACTCACCCAAAGAGTGATGACCCCAAGCAACACGGACTAAACTAATAGTCTTGTTCTTGAGTACCTTCTCTCTCCGGTCCAATATAGACACGGGCCTCTCCTCATACGAAAGGTTGGTACCAACAACCAATTCCGAATGATCCAGGATGTGGCTCGGGTCCGGGATATACCGTCGCAGTTGGGATACGTGGAACACGTCATGTACCTCACGTAGCGACGGTGGAAGAGCGCGACGATAGGATACATCTCATACTCGCTATAGAATATCGAACGATCCTATATACCTAGGACTAAGCTTTCCCCGCACGCCGAAACGAATGACACCACGGTTAGGCGAAATCCTCAGGAATATATGGTCGCCGACAGAAAACTCAAGAGGACGCCGATGAGAATTGGCCCAATGACGCTGGTGATCTTGGGCAACTCGAAGATGATCTCTGACTCTCCTGACCATCTCAACGGTCTGAGCAATCATTTCTGGACCGAGCATATGCCTCTCTCCGACATCGTCCCATGCTAGCGGGGATCGGTACTTCCTACCATATAGTGCCTCGAACGGTGCCATCTGGATACTAGCTTAGAAACTGTTGTTGTACGAGAACTCTACTAGGTGTAGGTGATCTTCCTACGAACCACCGAAGTCGAGTGTACAAGATCTCAATATGACTTCCAAGGTTTGTATGTTACGCTCTGACTGACCATCTGTCTGTGGGTGATACGCTGAGCTGAACTGGAGGCGAGTCCCCAAACTCTCTTGCAGGCTACGCCAAAAGTACGACGTAAATCTGGAATCTCTGTCCGAGGTGATACTGACTGGTACACCATACAATCTGACAATCTGCCGGAGATATATCTCCGCTAGCTGAGCCGTCGACTGACCAACTCTGAACACCTTCGTGAGCCTATCTATGACAACCCAAATAGCGTCTCTGTCAGCTGGGGATCTAGGTAATCCAGTCACAAAATCCATGGTTATATGCTCCCATTTCCACTCTGGAATTGGCAATGGTTGAAGTAGTCCCGCTGGTCTCTAATGTTCAGCCTTAACTTGTTGGCAGACCAAACAATGAGAGACAAATCGGGCTATCTTCCTCTTCATGCCATTCCACCAAAAGTGCTGGCGGATATCACGGTACATGTCACGACCCGTTACCCAAATTGTTGGGCCGGGCCGAGCCATGTCCAGCCTACGCTTGGTTAAAGCGCAGTAAGCTGTTCTAGAGATAACAAGATAAGACTAAATGTGCTAACAGTTCTATAAGTAAAGAAGAGTCATAAATGCTCCAAACACAAAAGTCATCTCATATATGAATAAGTCCAAGTACAAGTCTGAAATATAAAACTGGATACATGTCCAGTTACAAAATACGTAGTCTAATACATGACTACACTAAGTATCCCAAGTGACTATGCAAACTAGGCGAGTCTCCCCGCAGGAACATCCTCATATGGCAAAGCCGGGTCCTCGGTAGTAACTCCATAATATGAGTCGCAGAGCAACTCCTCCTCAGTAAGGATACCTACAACGTTATCCTGTCAGGACGGGAGCAAGTACAACCTCTACAACTAAAGTACTGAACATATAATGAAAGAGATGTACAACAAGAAACATGGTGTGATAAGTCTATAAAACAGGAAATATTAGAAAACATGGCCTCATGGTACAACTGGGATCATAGTATCATAGTAACATAGGGAACATGGCATATCATGGTTTAATTGGTCATTTCTACAAATGACCACATATAGTTTAAAAGTTTAAAACCGTAGCATGTACGTGAATCGGTCAATAGGTGGTAGGATGTACTGTGGTACATGTCAAGTTTTTCTGGTGTGCCCACATGTGCACGAACGGCATCGGTGTATATCCATACACAAACGCGAGATTCAGAAACATACGGCAAGGTCGCATATAGAATGTCCCCGAGCGCGGTAAGTACATACGGAGAAGGGGGTCATGTTCACGTACACTACTAACAGTTTTCCCTTAACCCGTTTATTTAACATGTGGGAGATACGAGAGCAGTAAAAACATGTGAGAGATACTGGGAGCAGTATAAGCATGACAGGTACTGGGAGCAGTATAAAACATGTGAATACTCAGAGCAGTCTAAAGCATAGTAAAACTTGTACTGAGAACCTGTAAGAAGCATGTGAAGATATAAGAGCTGTACTAAACATGGTCGGTACTGAAAGTGATACAACATGTGAAGACATAACTTGCTACCTCAAGGATCAGTCTTTTAACAGGGTTAATACATGTTCTAGCATTAAAAGACAGTAAATGAGTATGTAGATGTACTTGCCTGGGGTCCTGCTGTCAATATGAATCAAGGCTCGAAGTGAAGCCACGGTCCTAAAGATGAGATAATAAAATAGCTAATCAGGGTGAAAAGACATACTATAATGTCTAGGTCAACTAGGGCAAACTAAGACAAACTGGGTCAGAGGTTGACTTATAGTTGAATTTGGCCAACTGGTCAACTCCGGTCAATTCCAAGTCCAATGTGGGGTGACACTATATCCAAACTAACATTCTAGGGTCTTTACACTAATGTAGGGTGAGGTCCAATACTACAATAACTCAAAACAACACAAAAAGTTGCAAATCGTAATTATTCAATAAATAAATCAAATGAACATTGTGTTCCAACAATTTTTGAGATAGACAAAAAGCTTAATTTTTCATGAAATAAAGTACCAAAATGATCCTTGTTAATTATAGAAATTTACACTAATTTTTCTGGAATTTATAAACCTTCATAAATATTTATTAAAAAAATCAGCAAACATAGGTATCCTGAAAATGAGCTCTGTTTTCCTATTTTTATAAAATACCAAAAGTACTTATTAAATGCTGAAAAAATTATAATAAATTAGCTAAATTAACATAGTATTTAAATACAATTTTTCTAGAATTTTTACAGCACTTAAAATATATGAAAAAAATACAAAACAGCCTAACCGGATTATCCGGCGGATTACTGCGGATTACCGGCGGATTTTCCGTTCCGTCACAGCAAGTTTTGTGGTGAAAGTTCGGATTTTCCGACGGATTTCTGCGGATTTTCCGAACCGTCGCAGAAAGTTGATTTTTGAACTCAAAACTTGTTTCGGCCATAAAAACTTCGTTTTAAATCGAAATTCGGACTTTCAAAAGTCAAAATTGAATAGAATTGAATTTCCTACAACATGGAAGTATTAGTTTTCACAAATCAAAATATTTGATAGATCAAAATCTCAAAATACTCGAAAATCATATCTAGAAACTCAGATCTACGCAATACTGTCGATCAAAACCAAAAGTGCTATATACTAAACATGTTAACAATTTAAAGAAGCAAATTGTAGGCCAATAAAACTCTAGTTTCTATGGAAAATAAAAATAAAGTATGGTCATGTCAATTTTGAGCAAGATACACTTGCCTAGGTTAAGCTCCAAGCCTAATCTTCTACTCCACCACCAAGAGGGGTACGAAACCACACTCTAGACCTCAAGGCCAAGCTCTTGGCAAGCTCCAAGGAAGAGAGAAGGAAAGAAAAAATGAAGAGAGAGTGAAGAGAATGAAAAGAGAGAGGAGAGAGAAAGTGAAAGGGTATATATAGAAGGGGGAATTAATCTTAGCCGTTGGATCGTGATCCATGTCAAAATCTAAGTCAATCATGGCCATTCAAACAAAACCAATTATCCATTAGATAATAGAGTGCATCTATACTATTCACGAAAATATCTTAAACACTATTCACGAAAATATCTAAACACTATTCACAAAAATATCTAAACACTATTCATCAAAATATCTGAAATCGAAAATATCTAAAATGTAGAAAATCTGTCTGGACGGTATGCCGTCGGTATACTCCGGTATACTGACGGTATGCCGGCCAAGGAAAAATCTATAAGTTAGGAAACATTTTTAAAGCATTACGAAAATCAAGAAAATACGAAATACACTACAAAATACGTATCCGTATATAAATACCGATACTGTGAGAAAATATTTTATTCAGAAAAATAAAAATAAACCCTGAAATTCAGGGGGCTTACAGTACATCTTCGTGCCACCGAGATGAATGGAATACTGCGAACTGTGGGCCTCTGCCATAATCTCCTGTCTGATATCTCCACTGGGTACACAAAGACGCTTACCATGTCGAAGTGTACCGTCTTCATGAATGTATAACTCTGGTCTTCGTCCTGCCTCACACTCTTCTCTGAGTCGCTGAAGCTTAGAATCTGCTGACTGCGTCATCCGGATCCTCTCGACTATAGTGGACTGAACTTGCATGCTGGCCATCAATGCCACATTGGTAGAAAGGACAACTTCTATTCCCATCTTCTGAAGATCGGCTAATAACTCCGTCTGCGCTGTTAGAAAATAAACTCCGGCTCTCCTGCTCAATGCATCCACAACAACGTTGGCCTTCCCAGGATGATACTACAAGTTGATGTCATAATTTACAAGCAGCTCCAGCCATCTCCTCTGACGCATGTTAAGATCCTTCTGGGTGAAAACATACTTCAGGCTCTTGTGGTCGGTGAAAATCTCCACCCTATCCCCGTACAAGTAGTGCCTCCATAACTTAAGTGCAAACACTACTGCGGCCAGCTCCAAGTCATGGGTTGGGTAATTCCTCTCATGATCACGAAGTTGTCGTGACGCATAAGCTATTACCTTCCCATGCTGTATCAGAACACATCCTAAACCTCTGCCCGAAGCATCATAATACACTGAGAATCCTCCGGTTCCATCTGGAAGCGTGAGAATAGGAGCCGTCATCAAGCCTCGTTTCAACCTCTTAAAAGAATCCTGGCACTCTGTTGTCCAAGCAAACTGCACATCCTTGCGGGTCAACTGGGTCAATGGCGCTGAAATTCGAGCAAGGTCTGAAACAAATCGCCGGTAGTAGCCGGCCAAGCCAAAAAAACTGCAAATTTCTGCCACTGTGCTAGGTTCCGGCCACATTTCAATGGCCACGATCTTCTGGGGATCCACTTCAACTCCTCCTCGGGTGATGATATGACCCAAGTATGAAATGCGATCGAGCCAGAACTCGCATTTACTGAACTTGGCATACAATTGGTGCTCTCTAAGAATCTGAAGAACCACACGGAGATGCTGCTCATGCTCCGCCTCACTCTTGCTGTAGACTAGGATATCGTATAGGAACACAATCACAAACTGATCCAAATAAGGCATAAAGATACGATTTATGAGGTCCATGAATACTGTCGGCGCATTGGTTGCTCCAAATGGCATCACAAGGAACTCCCAATGCCCATATCTCGATCTAAAAGCTGTCTTCGGAATGTCCTGCTCTCTGACTCTGATCTGATGGTATCCTGACCGCAAGTCGATCTTCGAGAATACTGCTGCCCCCTTGAGTTGATCAAACAAGTCATCTATCCTCGGAAGAGGGTATCTGTTCTTGATTGTCACTGAGTTCAAGGTACGATAATCTACACATAATCTGGATGTACCATCCTTCTTTTTCATAAGAAGCATCGGGGCTCCCAAGGCGATCCACTAGCACGAATGAATCCCTTGGTTCTGAGTTCTTCAATCATCTTGTACAATATCTCTAGCTCTGACGGCGCCATCCTGTAGACTCTCTCTGACACTGGGGCTGTCCCGGGAATCAAGTCGATGGTAAACTCGATCTCTCGCTCTGGCGGCATCCCTGGAAGCTCTTCTGGGAAAACATCTGAAAACTCTTCGACTATCCGAGGTAACTGTACTACTGCCACTGCCATCCGCAACACTGGAGGAGAAGGTTCAACTTCGCCTCGGGAGAAGAAAAACTTCGGCTCGCCTGGAATGCTAAAAATAACCCTGCCAATGTGGCAGTCTATCCTAGCATACTGGTCCCTCAACCAATCTATCCCTAAGACCACATCATAATCGGCCATCGGGAACTCTATTGTAACACCCAGTTTTCCAGAAGAGGGTAATTTTGAAATTTTGTAATTATAATTATTAATTAATGATATTTATTTTATATTAGAATTTTTAGTGATTTTTAATTAATTTTAAACTATTTAAATTTATGACTTGTGATTTTGGTGTTGTGCTAGTGATTAGAAGATACTGCCTACCCTAGAGCCTAGCCATGTAATTTGGGTATTTTTAACATTTTTAGGGTTATTTGGATTTATTATAATTTATTTGAATTTATGGAAATTTTTAGAATTTATTTTGGAATTGTTTGAATGAGGGTTGACAATGTTGACTTTGACTAGCCATGACCTTGGTAGGCTAACCTAGAAGCTAATTCTAGTTGTGTTTGGACTTGGTTAGGTTATGTAACCCTAGTTAGACTAGAGTTGACCCATGGTATGGTTATTTGACTTAAGTTAGATTCAAGTCATAAGCCATGACTTGTGATTAAAACTTAAATCAATAACTAGCCATAAAGCCCATAGAGGCCCAAGCCCACAGCCCATCACTAAACCCTCACCCTAACCTACTATGGCCAGCCACATTGGGAACCCCACCCCTATTTATACTCTCTTCCATTTAGGGCTAGCCTCTTTTAGGAAAGAACAAGCTTAAGGAGGAGGTATTTTTCCAACTTTAGAAATTCATAGAAATTCCATTTGATCTCCTTTTTTCCCTCAAATAAATTGCAATAGGTTCTAATTTAGGTATACTTTCTGTTCATGGAGGTCATTCTCAAATTTGGGACAATTTGGAGCTTTGGGATTAGCAAGAAGGATCCCCCATTTTGAAGCTTTCTTTGGAGAAGAACACCAATAGGTAACTTCTCATTCTCTCCATGAAATTCCAATTTTCTTGCATATTTGGACAGCTCTAGGAGTCCCCTAACAGTAGGAATTAGTTTCGTGTCTTGGTGGACCCATTTCGTGTCCGTATCGGACACGTATCCAATAGGATACCTAAGTATTTGTAGAAATGCCTCTAAGGAATTTATTTTGTTGTTTTAGAAATCTGTTTGAATAGGATTATAGATCTAGGGTTGCTCTGTGATTTTTGTGTGGACACCTGGGTGTTTCGTGTCGTGTCGTGTCCACACGGGGACACGAACTTGCTGTTCTGAACAGCGTGCAGTGTCCTGCATCTCGGGGGCTATAACTTCCTGTACACGACACAACGGGACACAAAATTTTGTGTGTACGTTCCTTAGATGACTGACATGAGCCCCATAAAATTTTGTAGGATTTTATTGATTGATTAAGGAGATATTTGGCCCGCACTGGCCGCGCGCTGTCGCGCGCAGGCGGCTGAACACGCACAGACACGCGCAACACGCGGCCTCATGTCCGCCGTAGACACCACGTGGACACCTCACAGGGTGTCGAACGTGTAGCCTGACACGTGGGCTACACGTGGACATGACCACGTGGTCACACGTGTCGTGTATCGTGTCCACGACCTCTGTGAACACGTGCACGACACTGCAGTGCACTGAGTTTCAGCCTGGGTGTCATATGATGGTTTGGACACGATTTGTGTCCAGTTATGGGGCACGAATGACCTGCACAACACGTGTACACATGCTTCATTGATTACCAACCTTTTAATTGACATTTTAGATTGATTTCAATTTTGAAATACATTTTCCCTCTTTTCTCTGATACTGCACAGTATCAGAGTTATGCCCTGTTATTCAAATGTTTCATTCAATGTTTTAATGATTAATTCATAGGTCTAACAAGTTCAATTCATTACTGTGTATATGTAGATTGGTTAGGTTTCAATTTATGAGATTTCAGTTTGGTATTGTGAACTGTCAGTAAAGTTATGAGCCCATTTTTCCCTGTTATTGAATGATAATCCACTGATTAGAAATAAATGAGATTTCAATGTGAATTTGGATTCACTGATAAATTGAAAACCTGAGTTTGATGTTGTTAAAGATGAGTTTCCCTATTTTACCTGAGTAAACTGAAATGAATACTATGTTACTCTCAACCTGAACACGTGTACATTTCCTGAAACCCCCCTACATGTTTTGATACTTGGACACCTTGTTGACAATCACTCATCCACACATTCCTGAGAAACATTTCAAAATCTGGAAGTTTTTCCAAAACTGGAAACTCACAGACCTCTTATTCACATACACTCACACTCTCATGTCTCTCAACACTCACACACCCTCTCTATTCATGTCTTCCCTCTCACAAAAACTATCACTGCTCTCTAATGTACACACCACTGCCATTTACACACAACTGAGGATGGGTGTATCAGGGAACCTGAGATGGGTTGGAAATGAGAAATTGATTTGATTAGTTGATACTTGATTTTGGGTGATTAGGAGAACTGAATTCCTTTCTCCATTTAACTGTTTCCTATTAAACTGAATATTACACACACATTCCCAATTAACTGTCAGCCATAACATTGCCACTTGACACATGGTATTCCCTGTTAGCTCACACTGGTTGCACTCATTCATCATCATGCACATCACCACTTGCATAATCCCTTGCATCTTCACCAATTGGATACGCTGTTATCATATCACTACACCTATTTAAACTGTCATTTGATTCACACACCTACACATGTAACCTGAGCATTGAAGCCCCTGTTTTCTGAGAAACACACACAAACCCGAGCCTATATACATGAATGCCAAACCTGAGAATGAAGTCTAGGACTGAAAAACTGGATAATAGTAGACTGTTCAAACTGATTTTTGGGTTTTTTGTGAACTATGGAATGATTCCAATGTTGTATAAACCTGGGTATGATTTGAATGGACTGTTTTAACTGAGTTTGTGAACTGGAATTGATTCCACTCCCTTCTTCACTGTTTCACTATTTTTTTGAATTTCAGTTTTTATTATGTGTATCTAGTGCACTGATTTCCTATTGTTTCATACTGTTTTTATGCATCTATCACACAGACACACCCCCTAGTGTCTAAGCCTCACACACTCTCAAGTCTCACCATACACACACACAATCCCTCTCACACTCACTGGTTTCATGTACTCTCTCACACACATGTTTAAGTCTCTCTTGACACCATGTTTCCTCTCACATGTACACCCTCAACTTCAGTTCATTTCAGTCCTTGATAGCCCCCAAGCACAGCCTAGGTGCTGCCCTCTTTTTCCCCCTTATTGGCTGTCACATGATCACTATAATTCCAGTCCCCTTAGTCCTAACAAACCCCCCCACAAACCTGTACAAAACCAGCCCAATACCATGCCATTTCCAGGCTAACTCAGTCCTTTCATGGCTGTGCAAACAGTCCATGGTATCCCAAACCTGTCATACAAATCAGTCCCTATATATCAGTCCATTTAAGGACAGCCTTAGGCAGCCTCTAAACCCCTCAAAACTGAGAAGTAATCCTATGTCTCAAGTCACACACACACACATATTTTGCTCACACACTCACTGATACACACACACATTGCTGAACACTGTTTTTACCCTCTATACACACACACAGTCTTTGTCTCTCTCTCTCTACATATATATTTCTAGTTTCCCTAATGCAAAGTATATATGTAATGTAACTTACCCTCTCTATCTATATCCTATTTTCTATGTGATTATTTGCTAAATAGGTAATATATATATATATATATTATGTAATGTGCATATATATAATATAGTTGTGTGTCATATAGGTATCAATACAGATATTGGCATTGGGTGTATGGGTCATGTTAGCATATATATATATATATATATATATATATATAAGTATCATACACATACAATTGTGTGTGAACTATACATGTGTATTCTTATATATGTGTGTATATATGTGAGTACAAGATATAGGGACTAGTGTTGATTTCTCTTTTCATGTACACCTCCATGTTCACACACACACATAGCTCTACATGTTAGCTTCCTTTCTCTTATGTATAATACTGAATGTGATGGCTTGTGTTTGGCTTGTATAGCCTTGTGATTGGTGTGTGATTGCTAGATTAGACTTGGTTAGGCCTAGTGAGACTTGTTAGACTTGTTTGGGCTAGGACTTGCCTAGTTGACCTAGCCTTGACTAGTATAGTTGACTGGAGTTGACCAAGGGTTAACTTTAGTCTAGTTTGACCTAGACAGCATGCAGATGCATTGTAGATTTCATTTATCATCCCTTGTATACATCTTGACTTGTGTTGCTCTAAATAGGAGTCAGGTATCTCATCTCGGACAGTACATTTACTTCAGACATTCAGATACGAGGCGAGTACATTCTCTGATCATTTCATATCATGTGTTAGAATTATTTTCCTGCTTTAAATTACTTTACTTGATACTGTCACGTTGGTCACACGGATTGGTACTATATGGATCTTTTCATGAGATGTTATTCCCCTCGGAAGCATCGGATACTACATGTTTTGTGCGTTTCATGAATCATCACGTATCTCTATGCTTCCTCTGATTCACGAATCGCTTGTGACACATGTACTCTCATGTTCACAGAGCCATCATGAATCACCTTCACGTATCACTCATTTTATGAGCCATGTGAAGTTTCACGAACCTTAACATAACTTGAACAGATCCTTGTGTATTGATTGGGGATGGGGGAGTAGAAATAGACATGTGAATATTATCCAAGTAGCTGTAGTCATGAATCACTCTCTTAGCTGTAGTCATGAATCTCCTATGCCATTCACATGTTTATATTTTACTCTGAATCACTAGTCACTGGTAGCTCTCTACTTATAGTAGATATTTCTATTACAGTTCTCTCTCTGTCTACATACTGCATTTCCTTCAGTATCTATATCTTACTTTACTGTATGATTATATTTTCTAACCTGCTATGAACTGTTGAGATGTACTGTGCTCGCTCCCGTCCTGACTGGACCTGTTGAAAATTTTACAGAGGATGATGAGGAACCCTGCACCCCCTTACTTGGAGCTTGCCTAGTTGACACTCGCGACCTGGACCCCAGGGGAGGTTCAGGCAGCTACTGAGGATGATACCTTGCTTAGTATAGCTAGTTTAGACTGTTTTCCTTTTTATGTTTAGTTGTTGTTCTTGATTCAGAGTTTGTATATTTTTTTTAGAGATGATAAGACTTGTATCTCTTTTCTGTTGTACCTCAGTTGAGGATTTCTTATCTATTTCATCGTGCTACATTCTACCTTAGATTGTGATTGGATTGTACCTCTGTGTTGGCCTCCTTACGGAGAGTATTCATATTATGCTAGTTATAGTTCACGACCTAGAACAGCGTTCTACCGCCGACACTGCGGCGTAGGCTGGGCATTGTTACGTTCTCGTACCCTCACAGTGGGTGCGGGTCGTGACACGTTTTTAGTGGTGGCCCATGCAGGTCGAGTTTATGTAGTGGTATTCGAACTAGAGTATCACTACAGCCTGCAGCAGGATTAGGATTATTTTTGGAGGTACTCAATCACATTATGAAAAACTCTTAATCAGATTCCTCTTATCTAAATTTGCTGCTTATTGACTTCCCTTGAATATAAACTGTCCTCATTTGATTTTCGCTTCATTCTCAGAAATTGCTTCTTGTTTTGATCTGTCTTCATGATGGTTATGAAGACACGATCTTATCGTTTCGGTTCGGGGGATACTATCGAGAGGCTGGCCACCTCTCGTCCTGTTTATCAGGGCCTCGAGACCGCAGCTCTTGTTGTGCCGACTCAGGTTGGCATTTCTGCTACATTGGAGGTACACCTCTATCTGTACAGAGATTTTCTTCCGTCATTTCTGATTTCTCTCAGCAGCGGTGATTCATGCAGCATCAGCAACAGACCAAGAGAAACTAGCAGGGCGAGCTATCGTCAGGACAGTCGAGGATGCACAGACCAATGGAGATCTTGCTGCAAGTTTCGTTCTTCTTGATTCCATTCCCAAAAATTGTCTTTTATAATTACCTTGAAATCCGATTCCATCTGTTCCTTGTTGATTGATTAATTTTGTCATGTTGTTCTTTTATTATGTTTGTTTTTCTTCTGAGAAAATCATATGGGCTAGGTCACCTCAGTTATGGAATCTAGAATCTTCGATGGTCGTGTTAGTTGGCATAGTAAGGACATATAGTCAGATTTTGGATGTATTTCTCGGGTATGGGAATTTAAGGTTTTCGTCGTCGCATGCTGCAATGCAAAAATTTTAAATACCATGAACCTAAGGGTACATACCTTAGTCAAGGACTCTGTGATTATCGTAGCCTTGCTCACTAGCATGATGAACACTCTGGACAACATGATTTTGGACAGACGCATATGATTATCTGACGGTATGTTTGAGACTTTGATTGTGGGGTGTTTGACCTAGAAGGACTGCTACCATCTTAATTTCGAGGACGGAATTTTTATAAGGTGGGTAGGATTGTAACACCCAGTTTTCCAGAAGAGGGTAATTTTGAAATTTTGTAATTATAATTATTAATTAATGATATTTATTTCATATTAGAATTTTTAGTGATTTTTAATTAATTTTAAACTATTTAAATCTATGACTTATGATTTTGGTGTTGTGCTAGTGATTAGAAGATACTGCCTACCCTAGAGCCTAGCCATGTGATTAGGGTATTTTTGACATTTTTAGGGTTATTTGGATTTATTATAATTTATTTGAATTTATGGGAATTTTTAGAATTTATTTTGGAATTGTTTGAATGAGGGTTGACTAGGTTGACTTTGACTAGCCATGACCTTGGTAGGCTAACCTAAAAGCTAACCCTAGTTGTGTTTGGACTTGGTTAGGTCATGTAACCCTAGTTAGACTAGAGTTGACCCATGGTATGGTTATTTGACTTAAGTTAGATTCAAGTCATAAGCCATGACTTGTGATTAAAACTTAAATCAATAACTAGCCCTAAAGCCCATAGAGGCCCAAGCCCATAGCCCATCACTAAACCCTCACCCTAACCCACTATGGCCAGCCACATTGGGAACCCCACCCCTATTTATACTCTCTTCCATTTAGGGCTAGCCTCTTTTAGGAAAGAACAAGCTTAAGGAGGAGGTATTTTCCCAACTTTAGAAATTCATAGAAATTCCATTTGATCTCCTTTTTTCCTCAAACAAATTGCAATAGGTTCTAATTTAGGTATACTTTCTGTTCATGGAGGTCATTCTCAAATTTGGGACAATTTGGAGCTTTGGGATTAGCAAGAAGGATCCCCCATTTTGAAGCTTTCTTTGGAGAAGAACACCAATAGGTAACTTCTCATTCTCTCCATGAAATTCCAGTTTTCTTGCATATTTGGACAACTCTAGGAGTCCCCTAACAGTAGGAATTAGTTTCGTGTCTTGGTGGACCCATTTCGTGTCCGTATCGGATACGTATTCAATAGGATACCTAAGTATTTGTAGAAATGCCTCTAAGGAATTTATTTTGTTGTTTTAGAAATCTGTTTGAATAGGATTGTAGATCTAGGGTTGCTCTGTGATTTTTGTGTGGACACCTGGGTGTTTCGTGTCGTGTCGTGTCCACACGGGGACACGAACTTGCTGTTCTGAACAGCGTACAGTGTCCTGCATCTTGGGGGCTATAACTCCCTATACACGACACAACGGGACACAAAATTTTGTGTGTACGTTCCTTAGATGACTGACATGAGCCCCATAAAATTTTGTAGGATTTTATTGATTGATTAAGGAGATATCTGGCCCGCACTGGCCGCGCGCTGTCGCGCGCAGGCGGCTGAACACGCACAGACACGCGCAACACGCGGCCTCGTGTCCGCCGTAGACACCACGTGGACACCTCACAGGGTGTCGAACGTGTAGCCTGACACGTGGGCTACACGTGGACATGACCACGTGGTCACACGTGTCGTGTATCGTGTCCACGACCTCTGTGAACACGTGCACGACACTGCAGCGCACTGAGTTTCAGCCTGGGTGTCATGTGATGGTTTGGACACGATTCGTGTCCAGTTATGGGACACGAATGACCTGCACAACACGTGTACACATGCTTCATTGATTACCAACCTTTTAATTGACATTTTAGATTGATTTCGATTTTGAAATACATTTTCCCTCTTTTCTCTGATACTGCACAGTATCAGAGTTATGCCCTGTTATTCAAATGTTTCATTCAATGTTTTAATGATTAATTCATAGGTCTAACAAGTTCAATTCATTACTGTGTATATGTAGATTGGTTAGGTTTCAATTTATGAGATTTCAGTTTGGTATTGTGAACTGTCAGTAAAGTTATGAGCCCATTTTTTCCTGTTATTGAATGATAATCCACTGATTAGAAATAAATGAGATTTCAATATGAATTTGGATTCACTGATAAATTGAAAACCTGAGTTTGATGTTGTTAAAGATGAGTTTCCCTATTTTACCTGAGTAAACTAAAATGAATACTATGTTACTCTCAACCTGAACACGTGTACATTTCCTGAAACCCCCTACATGTTTTGATACTTGGACACCTTGTTGACAATCACTCATCCACACATTCCTGAGAAACATTTCAAAATCTGGAAGTTTTTCCAAAACTGGAAACTCACAGGCCTCTTATTCACATACACTCACACTCTCATGTCTCTCAACACTCACACACCCTCTCTATTCATGTCTTCCCTCTCACAAAAACCATCACTGCTCTCTAATGTACACACCACTGCCATTTACACACAACTGA
The DNA here is from genome assembly GCA_029216955.1 of Iris pallida. Classification (NCBI taxonomy): domain Eukaryota; kingdom Viridiplantae; phylum Streptophyta; class Magnoliopsida; order Asparagales; family Iridaceae; genus Iris; species Iris pallida. The sequence goes on along the minus strand of JANAVB010002199.1, from coordinate 28,081,322 downwards.
GGATGGGTGTATCAGGGAACCTGAGATGGGTTGGAAATGAGAAATTGATTTGATTAGTTGATACTTGATTTTGGGTGATTAGGAGAACTGAATTCCTTTCTCCATTTAACTGTTTCCTATTAAACTGAATATTACACACACATTCCCAATTAACTGTCAGCCATAACATTGCCACTTGACACATGGTATTCCCTGTTAGCTCACACTTGTTGCACACATTCATCATCATGCACATCACCACTTGCATAATCCCTTGCATCTTCACCAATTGGATACACTGTTATCATATCACTACACCTATTTAAACTGTCATTTGATTCACACACCTATACATGTAACCTGAGCATTGAAGCCCCTATTTTCTGAGAAACACACACAAACCCGAGCCTATATACATGAATGCCAAACCTGAGAATGAAGTCTAGGACTGAAAAACTGGATAATAGTAGACTGTTCAAACTGATTTTTGGGTTTTTTGTGAACTATGGAATGATTCCAATGTTGTATAAACCTGGGTATGATTTGAATAGACTGTTTTAACTGAGTTTGTGAACTGGAATTGATTCCACTCCCTTCTTCACTGTTTCACTGTTTTTTTGAATTTTAGTTTTTATTATATGTATATAGTGCACTGATTTCCTATTGTTTCACACTGTTTTCATGCATCTATCACACAGACACACCCCCTAGTGTCTAAGCCTAACACACTCTCAAGTCTCACCATACACACACACAATCCCTCTCACACTCACTGGTTTCATGTACTCTCTCACACACATGTTTAAGTCTCTCTTGACACCATGTTTCCTCTCACATGTACACCCTCAACTTCAGTTCATTTCAGTCCTTGATAGCCCCCAAGCACAGCCTAGGTGCTGCCCTCTTTTTTCCTCTTATTGGCTGTCACATGATCACTATAATTCCAGTCCCCTTAGTCCTAACAAACCCCCCCCCCACAAACCTGTACAAAACCAGCCCAACACCATGCCATTTCCAGGCCAACTCAGTCCTTTCATGGCTGTGCAAACAGTCCATGGTATCCCAAACCTGTCATACAAATCAGTCCCTATATATCAGTCCATTTAAGGACAGCCTTAGGCATCCTCTAAACCCCTCAAAACTGAAAAGTAATCCTATGTCTCAAGTCACACACACACACACATATTTTGCTCACACACTCACTGATACACACACACATTGCTGAACACTGTTTTTACCCTCTATACACACACACAGTCTTTGTCTCTCTCTCTACATATATATTTCTAGTTTCCCTAATGCAAAGTATATATGTAATGTAACTTACCCTCTCTATCTATATCCTATTTTCTATGTGATTATTTGCTAAATAGGTAATATATATATATATATATATATATATATATATATATATATATATATATATATATATATATATATATATTATGTAATGTGCATATATATAATATAGTTGTGTGTCATATAGGTATCAATACAGATATTGGCATTGGGTGTATGGGTCATGTTAGCATATATATATATATAAGTATCATACACATACAATTGTGTGTGAACTATACATGTGTATTCTTATATATGTGTGTATATATGTGAGTACAAGATATAGGGACTAGTGTTGATTTCTCTTTTCATGTACACCTCCATGTTCACACACACACATAGCTCTACATGTTAGCTTCCTTTCTCTTATGTATAATACTGAATGTGATGGCTTGTGTTTGGCTTGTATAGCCTTATGATTGGTGTGTGATTGCTAGATTAGACTTGGTTAGGCCTAGTGAGACTTGTTAGACTTGTTTGGGCTAGGACTTGCCTAGTTGACCTAGCCTTGACTAGTATAGTTGACTAGAGTTGACCAAGGGTTGACTTTAGTCTAGTTTGACCTAGACAGCATGCAGATGCATTGTAGATTTCATTTATCATCCCCTGTATACATCTTGACTTGTGTTGCTCTAAATAGGAGTCAGGTATCTCATCTCGGACAGTACATTTACTTCAGACATTCAGATACGAGACGAGTACATTCTCTGATCATTTCATATCCTGTTTAGAATTATTTTCATGCTTTAAATTACTTTACTTGATACTGTCACGTTGGTCACACGGATTGGTACTATATGGATCTTTTCATGAGATGTTATCCCCCTCGGGAGCATCGGATACTACATGTTTTGTGCGTTTCACGAATCATCACGTATCTCTATGCTTCCTCTGATTCACGAATCGCTTGTAACATATGTACTCTCATGTTCACAGAGCCATCATGAATCACCTTCACGTATCACTCATTTTATGAGCCATGTGAAGTTTCACGAACCTTAACATAACTTGAACAGATCCTTGTGTATTTATTGGGGATGGAGGAGTAGAAATAGACATGTGAATATTATCCAAGTAGCTGTAGTCATGAATCACTCTCTTAGCTGTAGTCATGAATCTCTTATGCCTTTTACATGTTTATATTTTACTCTGAATCACTAGTCACTGGTAGCTCTCTACTTATAGTAGATATTTCTATTACAGTTCTCTCTCTGTCTACATACTGTATTTCCTTCAGTATCTATATCTTACTTTACTGCATGATTATATTTTTTAACCTGCTGTGAACTGTTGAGATGTACTGTGCTCGCTCCCGTCCTGACTAGACCTGTTGAAAATTTTACAGAGGATGATGAGGAACCCTGCACCCCCTACTTGGAGCTTGCCTAGTTGACACTCGCGACCTGGACCCCAGGGGAGGTTCAGGCAGCTACTGAGGACGATACCTTGCTTAGTATAGATAGTTTAGACTGTTTTCCTTTTTATGTTTAGTTGTTGTTCTTGATTCAGAGTTTGTATATTTTTTTTAGAGATGATAAGACTTGTATCGCTTTTCTGTTGTACCTCAGTTGAGGATTTCTTATCTATTTCATCGTGCTACATTCTACCTTAGATTGTGATTGGATTGTACCTCTGTGTTGGCCTCCTTACGGAGAGTATTCATATTATGCTAGTTATAGTTCATGACCTAGAACAACGTTCTACCGCCGACACTGCGGCGTAGGCTGGGCGTTGTTACGTTCTCGTGCCCTCACAGTGGGTGCGGGTCGTGACATCTATCAATCTAGCGGGAAATTTTCTACCGCTAACTACGATCTGACATGAGAAAAACACTCTATCTACTCCCACAAGTCCGTTACCAGTAAGTATATTGAGCCTTACTGATAATGACTCGGGCTCCAATCCTATCCGTGTCGCAAATCGTGCAGACATAAATGAATGCGAGGCACCGGAATCAAATAATACTGAAGCTGGAAAGTTGTTGACGAGAATAGTACCTGCCACTACCTCTCCTGGTGCTATTCCTTCTTCTCCTATAGTCAAGGCCAGCACTTGACCATGCCCTCTGGGTGCGGGTCCCCTCTGCTGGAAATTTCTCTGCCTGCTCTGGATCAGGGCTTGGGCTTGGGCATACTGCTGCGGTCTCTGTTGCTGGAATGCCTGGATGGCCTCGGGAACGGGTACTGCAGCTGCTGCTGCTGCTGGACTGGTACTGGTCCTCTAACTGAAGGACTAGAGAAGGACGATGAACTCCCCCTGTTCGGGCAGTTCCCAACCCTGTGGTCCGGGGCACCACAAACCAAGCACAAATCCTGTGCTCTGCGACACTCTGATACCACATGTCCCGGCTTCCCGCAGTGTGAACATCCCACTGCGGAAGACTGCTTCTGCTGCTGAGGGTGCATCGGGGTGGAATGCTGAACCGACGTCACTGAGGCCGCCCGCCTCGGAGCTCCAATGGTCAAAGCCCTGGCTGCCGGGGCTGGTGCTGAAGACTGATTCATCTGGCCGTGAGATCGCTTTCAACCTCCGGTCCTATCCACGATTTTCTGGGAGGTATATTCATGCCTCCGGGCTGCTCTAATACTGCATCAAAAGTCTGATGCTCAAACTGCTCCACCGCCAATAAAATCTCTAGGTGGAGCCCCTGCTGGAACCGCCGGGCTCTATCGAACTCGATCGCCACCAAGGTGGGAGCAAACCGACTAAGCCTGGAGAACTCGGCCGCATATCCATCGACCGTCATGCCCATCTACTTTAGATTGGTGAACCTCGTCTGTAGATCGTACCAAGCTACAGCATCGAAGTACTTGGTCTGAAATCTCTCCCTGAATACTGCCCATGAAATAGGGGCCACTAATCCATCGGCTTGCGCTGCCCACCAGCTGCGGGAAAGATCTAGTAACTGCAGGCGTACTACGGCCACCTTCTCGTTCTCTGGAGGCCTGGCTGCTTCTAGAATCACCTCTGTGTCCTGAAGCCATGTATCTGCAGCGATCGCATCTTCACTGCCGTCGAAGAAGGGAGGGTTCAAGCGCTTGAAGCTGTTGGCCGCGCTATTACCCTGATGACCTCCTTTGGTTAAAGCGTCTGCCACCGCCTGGTGCAAGGCATCTTCTCGTCGATCCTGAGAGGCTAATAGTGACCTGATGAGACCTACTAAAGTGCCATCATCAGGCTCTGCAGGCTGGACGGGCTGAACTGGTGGTTCCCCTTCGGTAGGCATGACTCTGGAGGCTACTCCTGAATGTTGGGCTTGATCTCCAGGTTGCTGCTGGTCCGCAGGAGGTGCTCCGCCTTGTTGATCGGTAGGTCCAGGAACAATGCCACTGAAGAAGACGACATAGGGAACAATAAGGAAGGACCATGACAGATCAACGATACAAACATGTGATCAAGTCAAGATTCTCAGGGATTTGAAAATATGAGCAGAGATCAAGGGCGAGTACTGATTGAGACATCTATTCGGTAAACCCTCACATATCTTGATTTACAAGACCTGCATGGGCCACCACTAAAACCATGTAACGCCCCAGAACCAGAATACTGGAGAGCAGGGGCGTACATAGCCAGCTACGTATATTGAAGTGCAACCCACCTCGCTATACGGTCACGGCTGTCTAGATACATGAGGGTTTAACTACAAGCCAACAGTCTCCTATGGTCATGAACAAGCCTATTGTCTCAATCTCAAGCAAGCAATAATAGTTACAAGATGTCAGAGCACCAAATATATAATAGCAAGACGTCCCATACATTACATATTCGGATGATCATGAAGCTAGTCGTACAAAATGTCAGGACTAGCAAGAGTTTCAGTCATACATGATCAACCCTAGGATTTGTCAATCATGTTACAGCCCGTAGGCAGACAGTAAGTAAAGGTGCAATACGAGCTAACACGTGCTCGTCGGCTAAACGCCTCAAAAGAATAATGTTTACAATAAAGTGGGAGAATAAAAAGAAATCCACTCGTTGCCAGGGTTACGCCTGGTGGTTACCATCTGGCTGGAAGGTAGGTGGATCCTCTGGTGCTGTTCCGATATCTGGCCATACAAAACCAGCTGGGTCAGACCCCAGAAAGAGCAAGTGCCACAAAGGAGGTTTCACTTAGAAACTAAAACCAGCATATCATAATAGAATAATAAAGATAAATAATAACTGAAGAACTGATAATAATAGAGATAACAACAGTAAACTGAGTACGAAGAAACCATTCAAGTAGCCAGGTCACAACCCTTAAACCAAACAAGGACCGAGGTTGCAGCCCTTCACCTGAATAGAAATCCGTCTTAAATACTATTGGTACAGTGAAGACAATAAACGAAGAGAGGACACAGAACTGCTCCGGGAACCAGGTTACAATCCTTAAACCAAATAAGGATCGGGGTTGTAACCCTTCGCCTGAACAGAACTGGACCCCTGATCTTAATTGCTAAGGCCAGCATAAGTAATAAATCATACTGTTGAAGTGAAGTAAAACATGACGAGCATGGCATGGGATACAATAAGACAATAAACGAAGAGAGGACACAGAACTGCTCCGGAGCCAGGTTACAACCCTTAAACCAAACAAGGACCGGGGTTGTAATCCTTCGCCTGAACAGAACTGGACCCCTGATCATTTATTGTTGAGACAGGCACAATCAATCGTGTTATGTCACAGTCTTGTACAGGATCAAGATATGACTAAGCTGGAATAAACTTTATTCAATCAATCACGGCCAATCAAGAAGTACGACTTGATACTCTTAACTAACTAGGGTTATCACAGGCCTAGTTACTAGCAAGATGCAATAAGATTATCCTCAACAGCCACAAGCCCTGCAGACCATCCAGGTTATTCGGGTCGAATATCCGTTTATGAAGGGTGCACCACATGACTGTGTTCTGAAAATGTGCCCTACTCGTCGGTAGGCTACAAGTCCACTTGAGCACCCAGATAACGGGATTGCCTGTAGCTGGGAAATCTCTTCATGACTACTGGATTATTCTAGTTATTAGCCTTAGTTGAATTCAGTAGGTACCCCTGACCGTGGTACTCAGAGATCCCCATCATAGACATGATGCAAGACAGTACCAGTTTATTTGTACAAACACAATCGCCCACGGTGTCCAGATCTTTTATACTTGTCATGTCAGGCTAGCTGTCGTAACAGTATGCCGAGATATATCATGTCAGTTTACTTGTCAAGAGTGCGCCACAGCGGGCCACTATCGTGTTCTATTCTTATATTATCATGAATGAGAGAAACTTGCATAAAATAACTAGTGGCATATTCTTGATGCCAAGGAAAAGATCTACAACTTTCACGTTGGGAGTTGGAAGAAATTCGAGCCACAATTCGGTCAATTAGGACATATAATAGTTAGAAATAGCCAAAATAGGCATTATGTGGCCTATTCTGCGATACCATATGCGGCCAACTGCGACATGCGGCTCATGCGGCTCAACTGCGACATGATATGCGGCCAACTGCGACATGCGGCTCATGCGGCTCAACTGCGACATCATATGCGGCCAACTGCCACATCATATGCGGCCAACTGCGACATGTGCCTTATGCGGCTCATTTCGCGACATCATATGCGGTCAACTACGACATGTGCCTTATGCGGCTCATTTCGCGACATCATATGCGGCCAACTGCGACATCATATGCGGCCAACTGCGACATGCGGCTCATGCGGCTCAACTGCGACATGATATGCGGCCAACTGCGATATGCGGCTCATGCAGCTCAACTGCGACATGATATGCAGCCAACTGCGATATCATATGCGGCCAACTGCGACATGTGCCTTATGCGGCTCATTTTGCGACATCATATGCGGTCAACTGCGACATGTTCCTTACGCGGCTCATTTCGCGACATCATATGCAGCCAACTGCGACATGCGGCTCATGCGGCTCAACTGCGACATGATATGCGACCAACTGTGACATACGGCTCAACTGCGACATGATATGCGGCCAACTGCGACATGCGGCTCATGCGGCTCAACTGCGACATGATATGCGGCCAACTGCGACATGCTGACAGATGAACATAGAAAAATGACCGAAAATACTTTTGGCCATAACTTCCTCATCCGAAGTCGAAATCAAGCGAAACAAAAGCCAAAATCGCATGAAATTGAATTCTCTACAACATAGAACCATTAGTTTTCGAAAATAACCAAGTTTTAGAGATCAAAACTAAGAAAAACCGAAAAATTACAAACTTAGATCTACAAGAACCCATCCATCAAATCCAAAAATGTCAAGTTCTAAAGAGGCTTAGAATCAAGTAAGGAAGAGAATGGAACAATAAAACTTGAGATCCATCATGAAGCAAGTTTGCACTTGCCTAAGCTCTCTCTCTCTCTCTTTCTCCTGGTGGTTGAAGAAGTTATGATGGAGAAGAAGAAGATTAATGAAGAGAGAGAAAGGGGAATGGGTTAATAAAGGGTAGTGGTGGTGGTAGGTAGGGGGGTTGGTTCACAACCGAACCAAGCCGAACCAATTCAAGCCAAACCGAACCAAGATGAATCATGGCTAAGCAAATGAAAATACCCCATAAACTAAGCAAGAAGACATGCAATACAAGATAAAATACGTACACGTATTCCAAAATACGTAATACGAACAACAGGCATTACAAAAGGAAAGAAAAGTGATTTCAAAAATTAGGAGAAAAAATGATTACAACCATCCAAGCAAGAAATTACTTTCCCACATTGAAGTATTAACTTTCATTTTCAAATTTATTGGCATTTCCAAAGATCGGAAAGAAAAATAAATAAAAATTATAATTTTTCAAATGAAAGAAAATGCCAAGGAATTGTTTTCCTTTCCATTCCTTTTAGCGAACCAAACGAGGCCTTATAGAAATTTTTTGACTTTCATCCCACTTATTAATATAAATTTGTACTTACATTCTACTTATTAATTTTATTAGACTTACATTCTATTTTTTTTACGAAAAATATTCATTTTGTCACGAAATTTTTTTCCCATGAAAAAGAATCCGTGACAAAAAATTGAATGTAAGTCTAATAAAATTAAAAGAACTTTTGAGTTGTACCTCACTTTTTTTTATCCAAACTCAAGGTGCACCCCACCCAATTACCATAATGTAAGACACGTCCCACTTTTGACAAAAATCGTCCCAAATGGACGGTCAACTGCTTTGCCTATTTTTTTGGACAAAAATATCCTTCCTCCCTTATTGTCTTCTCCCCTCCACCACACCCCCACACCCTCTCCACTTGGGGGGGGGGGGGGGGTGGCAATTGCAGCAGCGCGGCAACAACATGCGGCGGCGGCGTGCGTGCAGCGGGAGCTGCGTGTGCACAACAGCGAGTGGTATGCGTGCAGCAGCAACCATGGCGGCGTGCTGCAGCGACGTGTGTGCAGCGGCGTGTGTCGGGTGGCACTATGGCGGCGATGAGGGGCATGACAGCGTGCAGCGGTGGCGATGGCACGGCGAGGAGGGGGGTCAGCAACGTGCGGTTGCGGGGGCATCGGCTGCAGCGGTGGTGACGGTGGCAGCAGCAGCAACAGCGGCGACGGTGGCGGCGACAGCAGCCGGCGGCGGGAGCGCACGGCGGGCAGCAGGAGGGGGGAGGAGGGGGCTCCTCGGCGCACACAGGTGTGGGAGGAGGAGGGGGGGGGGGGGGGGGGGGAGCAGGCGGAGGCATGCGTATAGCGGGGGTGGGTTGGTGGGGGCTTGGGACGGGAGGTCGTGGGAAAGAAGAGGTCTTTTTTGTCCCAAAAACTGGATCAAATGAGTTGACCGTTAGTTAAGGACGGAAACTGTCAAAAGTGGAAAGGGGTCTTGCATTATGGTAATTAAATGAGGAGCAGCTTGAATTTGGATAAAACAAGTGGAGGTACAACTCAAAATTTCTCTAAAATTAATAAGTGGAACATATGTCAAAAAAATCCCCTATTTATACTTGGGTGCCAGTTGTACACAGCACCAAATTATCGATATTTGACCACCATTTCTATCTTTTTGTAGAATACTTGAGCTCTACCAACGATGAAAATGTTTCAACTCATATACTATTATTGATCAATCACTCAAGATATATAGAAAACATTTGATAATAACAGCAAAAAACGAATGAGAAACTTCATTTGCTTAAATCTCAGAAAGTTCATTTGCTCGTGCATTGATTTCAGAGTGAAGGATCATGTGGTAATTAGTAATTCTAAGTTTGTGATGTATTATCCTATCAGCACATACATGGGTGTGTAAAACAAATGTTAGGCAATGGTTTATCAAATCTCTCATTTATCTAATAATATAAGTTGGCTTTGGAATGGTTCAATATTGAACTGTCTAAACTGTTTATAAATCCTCCATTAATTATATATAAATTTTTTTTAATTATTTAGCTGTCTAATAAAATATAATTATCATTAAATTTCTCTAACTCAAGTAGTTAAAGATGTGCAACATTATTTGTTATGTCATTTAGGAGTAATAATACATTATCTCTTTGGTGTGCTGCTCCTAATTATCAGAATTATCATTTAAAATTTCAAACTGAGCAACCAAAAGAAATTATGGACCTTTGCTTTCCTTTTTAGCCAAAGAAAACCAACACCAATACGCCAGTGGATTCTATTATTTAATTATTCTAGACCACAAAACTGTCTAAGAATTACTAGAAATTATTTTAACAAATCTCAAAGAATCAATAATGTCGTATTTTAGAGGGCAATTTTGTTTCAGGTCACTACAACTTTTCTAAAGTTATCCGGATATTTGTGATTAGTCAAACATGGTACATGTTTTATGAAAAAAGTTGGTATATTAGTCCTGATTACTTGGCAAATAAAAACAATTATGTCATTTGCCATGCGTATGTGTACGGTCGGTGCATTTGCACGGCTGAAGATGCCAGAGGGAAAGGCCGGAACGGTAGGGAAGAGGGAGGAGGTGTCGGCAGTGGAGATGACGGCAACGGATACGAAAAGCAGACATCGGAGAACGTCGAAGCAGTAGAGAAAGAGCGTCGGCATCGACGTAGGAGGGGGAGGAGGAGACGATGGAGGTGCAGAAGAAGGTAATGAGGAAGACGGAGGTGGAGGAGGGTGAAGGTGGCGACATCGCTCCAATGCTCGACCGCGCGCGTGCGAACATTTTCTTTACAAATTTGTGAGCAAACAGGGACAGAAATTTGGGATGACTCCAACCAAATTTGTCCTTTTAGAAAGCTAATTATTAAAATACAGATAGATAGCGTGTAACGTGCGTCCAAGTATAAAATTTGTTTGCAACGGGAAAATCTATGCCGGATAGAGAACGGACGGCTACGAGAGAGTGTCTGTCCATAGATCCGTCGGTCGTACGGACACAATGGCAATGATTGGGCTCTCAGATCCAATCAGAGCCGTCGATTTTGATGGAATCATGGACCATTCTAGCCGGCGTGATTTCGATAGGACCGGCAGCACCGGCTCGCAACTAACGCTGGTCCGGTTGGGGTCCAACAGTCATCATGGGTGGGGTCAACCAACATGGGTCTCCTCGAGCATCATGAGGGAATTAACAATTTTTTTCTTTTTTCCTTTTCGCTACCAAAAATTAGTTGAGAGTTCCTTAAGTCATTAGTCATTCGATTGCTTCTTCAATTGTCTCTTTGTCAATTAAACATAAAAGACGAGTGCAGCGAGCACATTGCTAATTATAATTAATAGCATATATAAAAAGATTAAAAGATATTTGTAGTCAAAATTTGTTAATTTTTTAATTCTAATAATTCTAAATAAAGTTTATTTTTTAATGTCTCATTTTTAGATACTTTCAATGCATTTAAGAACTGTTGTACTTAGGAATACCAAAGGACAACTCTTCTATTTACCTAGATATCCTCTATTATTCTTTTTAGTTAGTAAATATAATAAATGGTATTTTTTTTGAAAGAAAACTTTCACGATGAAATATACTTTTGGCATTATAGAGTAGAATAGTTTATTTTATGTAACTCAGACGGATTCCTGGCTATGATTTTAATTTTAATTTTTTTGGTTAAGTCACAACTTGCATGATTTAATTAAATGAGTATAAACTAGGGGTGCAACTTAGACAGGTTAAACCAAAATTTATCGGATAGACTCGTTAATGGGTTAAAATATGATTGAAGATACGCGATTCAATTTCGGACGGATTAAATTTCGGGCTTAGGTTAAAATATTTTAACTTGATCAAAAATCGGATTGACTTCGAATTTATATGTTGGGTTACCCAAATAACTCGGAATCCGACATACTATATATATATATATATATATATATATATATATATATATATATATATAGACACACACACACACACATTTTTTTCCTAATTATTAAATAAAAAGTTTAAATCATTTTTTTTTTATCCACTCTTTAACTCTTTACCCTAACTATTATTTCAATTTGTGTCTTGTAACGACTGAGACTTAATTGCTATTTGATTATGTATTTAATATTAATTTGATTTATTTTTAAAAAAAATTATATTAGAGTTCGATACATCTGGTGGATCCAATCCAATTCAAGTCCCACTCAAAGAATATAGGTTCATTTTTTTTATAATTCTTTTGGACTCGGTTTTGGACTTCTTATGTTGAACTAGTAAATGCACGTATAATAAGAATATTATCCAATTATAGTTAAATGTCTCTTCTAACTCATGTAGTTAAGGTGCAAGATATTTTTCTTGTTTGGTTGAGTTCAATTCTTCATGTTGACAAATTTTTAAATATAAAATAGACCGTGATATAATGACGGCTTAGACGGCTCATTTTTGAGCCGTTTTGAAGTCTGATTGTATAGTGGAAGATTTGGGATCGGATTGAACTTGGGCTCAAGCTAAATTTATGATTATCGGATTGGGCTCGGGCTGAGCCCAAGCCCGGCTCAACCGGTCCGAGTTGTACTCCTAGGCCTCGTTTGGTTCGCGGAAGGGAAAGGAAATCGATTCTTGTTGCAGCCGCCGGGAAAACCCTGTCAAAACCACCACCACCTCCTTTGAATTCCTAAAAAAAGAAACATGCTGTACATAGTCGGACTGGGCCTCGGCGACGAGAGGGACATCACCGTCAGAGGCCTGGAGGCGGTCAGGAGCAGCCACAAGGTCTACGTCGAGGCCTACACCTCCCTCCTCTCCTTCGGACTCTCTCCCCATGGCCTCTCCAAGCTTGTAAAATTTTCCTCCGTTCTTACCATTTTATTTGGAGATATGCCCCTCCCTCCTCCTAGAAGTTTATTCACCTCCACTTGCTTCGTGTGGCCGCAGGAGGAATTGTACGGCAAGGAAGTCGCGGTTGCCGACAGGGAGACGGTGGAGGAGCGCGCCGACGCCATGCTCTCCGAAGCCGCCGACACCGACGTCGCTTTCTTGGTCGTAGGGGACCCTTTCGGGTGGGTGAGCTCTTCTTTTTGCTGACTCTGTCCCTTTACAGGCAGATGTTAAGGGCACTACACAAATGTTGAGGGCAGTACAAAAATTACTAGCGGCAACACACTTTTGGTAGTCCTGTGCATATTCAGGACTGCAAATTTTGTTTGCAGTCCTTGCTATTCTCGAACGAACAATGCTATGCTTACTACCAAACTTGGAGAAATTATTGTATGGTCTGGCTCATCACGTGGAGACAGTGAATGGTGAGCCCGGCCACTAATTTCTTGACACCTGGCATAAAAAATTTCATAAAACTGCAAAAAATATATTTAATATATAACTTGACATATAACTAGAAAAAATTAGAATTTTTTTTTTCAAAAATATTAAAAAAAATTGACCTAGAAAATATGAGAAATGTAGTGATATAATGAATTATGCAAAGTGTCAAGAAATTAGTGGCCGGACCATCCAATAATTTCTCCCAAACTTGGATGTAAGCCTTTACAACTACCACGTGGCGGTTGGTAATTGGTCCCCTCTCCCCATGTGGGGTGGGGGGTGGGGAGGGAGACCAATTACCAATCGCCACTTGGCAGTTGTAAAGGCTTACAACCATTAAACTTTATTCTTTTAGAAGTTAGAACCCCAAAATTTTGGCAGTTATGATTTTATATGGATATGCACAAGATTGTCAAAATTTTGACACTCCTATTTTTCCAGTACTTTTCCAATAATGTTAAAATTTTGACAATCCTAGATATGCACAGAACTGCCAAAAGTGTATTGGTCTCTAGTAATGGTTGTAGTACCTTTAACATTTGCCCTTAGTTTGTGTGTACAACACTATGTCCAATGCTGTATTCTCGATCGCTGGCTGGCTGGTTGACGATTGATGTTAAAGAAATTTATTTCTTACTTGTGATGTTTTAATCTGATTATTGTTCCATATTATATCCACTCTCTGCTCTTGGAATACAGAGCAACAACACATACTGATCTGGTTGTCCGCGCGAAAAAACGAGGGTTAAAAGTTGAGGTGATTCACAATGCGTCAGTAATGAATGCAGTTGGAGTTTGTGGCCTGCAACTTTACCGCTACGGCGAAACTATTTCTATTCCTTTCTTCACCGACATGTGGAGGCCAGACAGTTTCTATCCAAAGATTCAACAAAATCGGCGTCTTGGATTGCATACTCTTTGCTTGTTAGGTGGGTCTACAATTCGTCTACTCTTAATTTAACAAAATCTGGCTTTCTTACAGAATTTTATCGGCAATCACTTTAGATAGTTGTATTATCAATAGACAAAGCTTGGGTATAATAGATTTTTTTTTAGCTTTTTTGTGCTTGAATTATATACCTGAAGTCTGATGTGCACTGTACCAAATCAGACGCATTTAAATTATTTGAAGGCTTATAACCTAATTTTCTTTCGTAGACAATTAAATGGTATTTAGGCTTTGAATACATATGAAAAATGCCTTTGGGTTTATCAACATATTGTTTGCAGTTATATAACCAAGCTGCATTGTGTTCACTTTGCCTGTTACATACTAATAATTAAAAAGACATGATTCACGATGGAATGCACTTTCAGATTTCTGTGAAGCATTCTTAGTGTCGATATAATTTGTGAAAATGGTCTAATTTCAGAGAGAGCATATTTTATTTCTGCTTGGACCTGTGCACATTTTCCTCTAAACTGTGTTATCTGTTAATTCTTCTAAAAAATTGTGACTTTGTGATAGTAGTACAGTGGTAATTCAAGGTTGTAAAAAGCGCTAGTCGGGCGGGCACCTAGCCTTCCTAGGCGTCCGCCTAGTTCTAGGTGGTTAAAAAAAAACCAAAAGCCCTGTTGAAAATTGCGGCAATTGTCCATAAAACCCAAAAATATGCAAAGTCGGGCAACGGGGGGCACTAGGCAGGATCGGGCGGGCACCAGGTGCCTAGGCCGATATTTAGAACAGTGGGTAAATTCTAATTGCAATAATGCAGAAGACCTGGGTTGAAAACCTGTTGACATCTAAGACCTACGACTTTTGTTTTTTGTTTTATATAAAAAATAAAGTAAACATTCATCCTGTAATTCACTTCTGACCGCAAATAATGACATCGTTGACAGAAATTTTGATTCAGGATACACGTTTGTTATAATTTGTGCATTACAGTCCATTTCAATTGTCACATTTTTTTTATTATATTGTGTTATGCAACCAGTTCATTCAAATTTGGTAACACTACATTTTATTGAATTTACAGCTGAAGCAATCATGTCCCATCTAGAAAGTCACATGAGAGGTTATCGATTTCCTTTTCCTAGTTAATCAGATCATTAACAATTTAGAAAATATTGGGTACACGGCGACACGGTCAAATTAATCTTTCTACTAAGAATAAACTTAAGTAATGAATGGGATTACTTCTATGAGTGACCATTTCTAACACCTGAAGTACAAGTTTTTTCAAAAGCCAACTTGAATCTGTCAGTAAATTTCTCAATTTGTATTGTACTTTTCTATTAAGCAGCCTTCCTGCCAAATGATCAATAGGTAGTTCAATAGAAAAATAGACCCACTAGAGGACATATTGTGTTGCTGTATTTGTGGTTTCTTGTATATGGTGGATATGCTTTATGAAAATTTTCTCAAGACTCAAATACCTTTCCTTTTCCTAACTTTGAACTTTCTTGTCATACATATAAAATGTATCAGAAATAATCATTCATGGTAGTGGTGTGTCATCTGAATTTGATTAGGACTTCTTGATCTTGTTTGTAATTGGATCTTTGGTTCCTTTGATCTTATTAATTACTTATTAATTAGTTGGTCTAAGTAACTCGCTTCTACTATCACAAATATTTGGTCTCATTCTTATCATCTGATGCATCTGGTTTTTAGGCGTAAGTGTCTTAAGTAGTGTATATTATTAAGCAAAATGGATTATTAATTTCGAAGGGTCACCTTACCTACGTATTCAATATATGGCGTGAAGTTACTTTATCTATCACCAAATCCCTATGTTGTGTAAGATCTTCAAAGGAGGTGCCATACCCATGTTGGATATACATTGTATACTTGGACACTGATTACTCAAGGTTGTACTCATCAATGAGGCTCCTGATCTCCAGTTTGTGTAGCATTGGGTGACGGGACGAGTAGTTGACGAGGACCCTACTGGTGATATTTTGGTAGAAAATGGGCATTGGCGAGGAGGCAGATGGTACTCCTGATCTTTATCGATGGATATAGTTGTTTGAAATGGATATTGGTCGTCTGGAACTGTAAGGAAGCAAAGAAGGGGATCTTCTTAAGTCCCCTTCACCTTGTTCATGAGAGTTGTCACTTGTAGTGCTGCTGGCAACTCGATTGTGCGAGAGGCCCACAATGAAAGATTGGTTTGCATGGTTGGTACGAATTTGTGTTCAAAGGAAGAGTGCTTTGCACAATTGTCCAAATTTAGACATCAGTTGACTCAATGGGATTACTAAGTTGAAGAAAACGATGTAAGGAGTGACATTGACAGCTGTGCAGGGGGGCACTGGTTGTCCAGGGGTTGCTGAAGGCCATCATTAAAGAGTATTTCACTGCATGTTGTGGCCTGCATGATGCCATATTAGTGCACGTGTGTAACATCTGAACTTTTATACTTAAATGCAGATTTTTGGAGGTTGATTTGCTGTGCGTTGAATGGTTACAGAGTGTTAGGGTGTACTTGAATGTTAGATATCTGGTTCTGGACCATGGGTTACAATTTGGACGTCTCCCACTAGAAAGTTAATTCAGTTTCTGGTTTGGACCTTGTATTATGACCTGAAACTTCTTTGTTTAAAATATGTATGTTAATATAACTTGGCGGGTTGCTCCATTAAATTGTATGACCGACCTTCATATAGGATTCTCACCTGTCAGGAGCTTTTCTTGCCAATAGTCCCCTCAAGCAGGATTATGGTGCCAAGTTCTGGTTTTGAGATCTTGTTGACATGCAGTTATATAATTTCACTAGAGAACCTTTTGAATTTATCTGCTACATGTCAATTTAAATTTTGGATGCTGATGATACACACATACACTCCTATAAATAATACTTGCCATATATGTATGGGTAGTTGAATTTCTGAATATCCATGTCAGTGTGTAGATATTGACCACCAATCACCTGCATGACCGTTGCATGAATCCTGCTGTTCCCTTTTGCTGGTGTACATAGTGGTCATACTCATAAACATGAATGTCTTCATCATGATGTAGACAGCTTAAAACATCTAGAAACCAATATGTATGAAATTCTTGCATAAAGTATTTTATGATATTAATAGTTTTTGAATAATAAAACTAGTTTGACTACTTTGTGATATGTTAGAATTTCATAGCGTGTGATGTTGGTTGTAGATTTTTGTATTGTCCATTGATGAAGGCTATGGACTTTATTTTGCATTACCAATTATGCATTTTGACTAAAGGGCACAAGTGCACTTTTTTACAATGTAGGAGCGAGAGTCATTTTAGAATATGTCTATCATAGGGATAGACTGTTGACCTGATACTTGAAACCAATATCTAGAGTCTTCATGGTCTGGAACCCAATCACTTACCTTGAAGTTTTAATTTAGAATTACCGGGCATGAATCCTTAATATGCTTCTCAGTTTCTTATAGAGCATGTCTTAAAATTGCAGATATTAGAGTGAAGGAGCCATCACTGGAGTCATTGTGCAGGTATAAATCCTAAAATATGATATACGACATTTGGAGCTGGAAAAGGTTTTAATTTTACAATCGTTGTTTTGTTATAGATGAAGTGGTTGCTGAATAAATGTTTGTGCTATCGGACGTTTATTACCACTTTTACAAATATTTGTTATATGAAGATGTATAAATACTCATAATTAGTTTTTGATGTATATTCTTCACGATGCTTTAATTCAGAGGAAAAAAGTGTTACGAGCCTCCGAGGTACATGACAATCCACACTGCTATAAGTGAGCTATTAGAGATTGAGGAAATGCGTGGAGAATCTGGTATGCATATCATTCCTCCCATTTTATTACAAGTTTTCTGTTGATTTCCTTTCCTTTTCTCCTTTCTTTGTTTTTTTTAACTTCATTTTTAGACTCTTGCCCAAGCCATAGCCACAATTATTATTAAAGAAAGAAAGAACGGTATTGTTTAGTTCTGAACGCTATTGTTTAGTTTCCCTGATTGAAGGATGACTTAAATACTTTCTTGGATCTTCTGGATACTAAGTTTGTCAAGTGAGCCGTTTCACTTGTTGACGATTAAGCTTTTGATCAACAAATAATTTTTGTGCCATTGCCTTGAGCCATTCTTTCGATTTGTGTTACTCTGTTCTTGTGTGTGAAGCCATAGCATGACGATGGTGACACACACAAAGTCTAGTTCCACAAAGAAGAGCATATTCATATACCTATGCCCTTAAGGACTTTCTGTAGTTAGGATACTTATCATTTTTTCCTTGTAAAGATGGACTTAGTCTTTCAAACCGTAAGATTTCTAATTTGTATGCAGTTCATAGAAATATATCCATTGGGATTTCAGGATCTTTCAACATTTCATTTATCACCATCAACCATAGTAGGAACCGTTTTCTATGTATAGGAAAAAGTGGAGCCTTTCACGATCACAGCTATCTTAGCTGTGGATGTGCACTTGATAGTGTAACCAAAATGAAAAAAAGACTCCTGAAGTTCAGTATCATGTCACACTAGGCAGCCCAAGTCCCTCAATAGGGGTGACTTGTTCCTTGGCCACATCTTTACTATAGCAAATTAGCAATGATGAGCTCATTCATGATGGCTCCTGATCCATAGTTTGATATTTCGATCAAACCTCCAGATCTCAGTTCCTTATCTTGGGTAACTGAAACTAGTTGATTCAGGGCCAGAAGACGGGGGTAGCAACAGTGAATCCTAATTGGCACTTCCGATGTGTCATAGAATTAAAGACGGGTCCTTAACTTGAATGTGCTGAAGTACTATTCTGATCCATCTCAATTCGAACAACACACCTATATTTAGAATTCCTTGTCATCCTCAATAATCATTCAGAAAGAAATAAGATTGACGCAACATCCAATCCACAAAAATATTTTGTTCTTAATGAGTGTCAGCAAACTGAAGTAGATAAGTAAAATGACAAAGTAAGGGGATCTGGTCAGCTCGAAAATATTAAGGACTTTCCAACCAAATTATGATTTCAAATCTTTCCATATTTCAAAGAATAACCTCTTCCCTTCAACGAGAAATCTTTTTCTGTGTCTTCTAGATTTTCGTAAGTCTGAATACATTATCTTCTAATTCTCATGAAATTCCATAAAAATAAATCTTCCCTTCAATTGCAAGTTTTTTCTGCATCTAGATATAGTTCGTGTAAAAGATTTCAAGTTTATTGATACTTTCACATGTATGCAGGCTGACTTTCCAGATATTTATATAAATTGGAAGACATTAAGGGGTTAATCCTGGAGGCACATTAGAGCTCTCTCAATCCATTAGTAAAAATTTATACCCAGTGATTAAGTGCCAATGAGTTTTCTTTAAGTTTCCACCCATCAATCATGGCAGCAGTTACTTGGCTTTGAGTTCGGGGTTTCTCCACCAAAAACTTCAATTAAATCCAACAAACATTTACTTTATGATACAAATTAATCAAGTTGTTATTTACGGTTGTTCCTGCCAACAAGATACTAAACCCCTTACAGTAAACATGGAATCCATTTTTCTCATTCCAACCATTAGTATAATGCAAAAACCAACTCGTACCTAAAGTCGATCGACTTAAAATAAACCGCAATGATTCTCTTGTGCATGAACCATTTTGTCATTTCTAAAAGGTTTCATATTATGACAACCGAGGAAAATACCCAATTATTCCGGATGAAAAATCCATATACATGTACAATGTACACGAATTTATATGCTTAATAATCAAAATTCATGAAACAAAGAGACTAAGGTGCGTGTTTTATAGGGTTCTCTAGGAATTCTTTTTCCTCCTTTCTCTTGCTTCTCTCTTCTTTTTTTGTTCCCACAACTAGGTTTCAGTTCGTTTCTTTCTAGTTTGATGATGTGATAAATTTCTTAGAGATTTTTCCCTTATTTCGTTATTATCATTGTTGTTGTTATCACTATTAAGGATATTTAGCCCTTACAAGTTACAGAACATTACATGTAGTTCCATTTTATATTTATTGGTTTACTGTTGTATATGCTATCCTGCTGGTTTATGTTGGCTGTGACGTCTTCTACTATATAAAGAGGCTTCAAAACGGCTCAAAAGTGAGCCGCCTAAGCCCGTTTGAATATCATCAACAATTTAAATAAATTTAAAAAATAATAATAAATAACTAAATAACTACCTAAGTACTCCACTAATTATTTAAAAAAAAATGTAACTAACTATTTAACTATCTAATAAAATATATTTACAACTAAATAGTCTAACTCAAGTGGTTAAGGTGGGAGGTATTTTTCTTGGTTGCTTGAGTTCAAATCCTAAGTTTGATAATTTTTTATAATACATTTATATTTAATTTTGTTTACATTTTTTTTCGCACGTGCACATTACTAGTTCTTAATAATCATGTTGCTCAATATTATGATTGATCTGCAGCATACTCCGAAGAGTCGAAATGTGTTGGTCTTGCTCGGCTCGGTAACAAGGATCAGATGGTTGTTGCTGGTTCAATGAAAGAGTTGCTCGAAGTTGATTTTGGCGCGCCACTCCACTGCCTTGTAATTGTTGGAGAGACTCATCCTGTGGAAGAAGAGATGCTGGAATTCTATGCCATTAAGTGAGCTGGCTAATGACACTTCCATGTAGACGTATCAAGAGTCAGACACTTCATATGGGGCGTTTTTCCACATTTGTCATTTGAGCTGAACATGCCAATTTATAATTTATTATGTACGAATTGCGCATGGTTCAATTTGTAATTTGTGAGATGATCTTTTGACTTGTAACAAGCTTTATAATGCAGCTCTTAGGTCTCGTTTGATACACTGTAATGTAATCATAATCGCAATGTGATCAAATAAATTTTTTTTTTTTTTTTTTTTTCATTTGATTACATTGCGATTACGATTACATTACAGTGAACCAAACTGGGTCTTAGTATCTTTTTAGGAATTTTGCAGATTCATAAAATGCCAAGGATTGCCAATTTTGTGCGTGTTAACTCTCTCCATCTTCTCTCTGTGTGTGTTTGTGTGTGTTGTTTCCATGGTTTCTCTTCAAGTCGGACTTGATTATCTTCTGAACTCTTAACTTGTAGGGGAGCATAGAAAATTATTTGTGAATGTTTTTGCTTGTTTGCTGCCTAGCCAACCTTGTACCTGATCTTCTATAGTATTGATAGTATTGATATGCTAACTTTACCAATCAACTGTTATGGAGATTATAGACATCAGAATCTGGCTGGACATTGACCTCTAGTTTATACGTTTAAATTGATTTATGTTTTACTTTCCACTCACAAAAATCACGCAGCTTTCAAGATACTAGGTTTCATTTTCTTCTGCTAACATAGTAATAGATTCTATTGCCACTTTTTCTATGATACCATTAAATGTGTTCAATTTCATGTAACTTCATCCTTGTGTATTGCAGGTCATCAAGGGCCATCATGGTATACCGTGAAACAATTTAGCTGGCATTATACCTTTGATTGAAGTATTTCCCCAAGTTTTGGGATGCTTGCAATTCCCGGGTGACTCCACATTAAGGGATAGATTTATTGAAAACCTAGGAATTACTTTTGATACTTCGAGAGGCTCAAATATATCCTCCTTGTTTTGGAGAATATGATAGACGTTTTTCCTTACTCGAGGTAAGTAAAGAACTCATACATTTCCTTTCATCATATTTCTGTACATATTTATTTCTGGTTTCATCTTATCAACATTTGACTCTCCATGAGCACAGGAAGCTGCTTCCCTTGGGGTGATTCCACGGGCTTCCTTCAAAGAAAATCCAATTGTTATTGATGCTAGAAAATTACTAATCCATACAGTTGAGGTAAGATCACTTTGGATGTGGTAATTTCATTTGAATATTAAAGTCCAATTGCCACTTTTAAAACTTTGATGTTTGTTCTTTAAATTGTATTGCAATTAAAAATGAAAGCTTCATAGTAATTTATTAACTTTTTTGAGGGCTTCCTGCAAAGAAAGTCCAATTGTTATTGATGCTAGAAAATTACTAATCCATACAGTTGAGATATCACTTTGGATGTGATAATTTCATTTGAATATTAAAGTCCAATAGTCACTTTTAAAGTTTTGATGTTTGTTCTATAAATTATATTGCAATTAAAAATGAAATATACATTTACTTTTTTGAGACAATAATGGAGGACTTGTAATCTCCCTTGCTTCATAACTGACTGGTTGTCTGATACAAGCTTCAAGAGGCCACATAATAAGTTACAAATCCATATATGTGTATATTAGGGAATTAGATGTCTCTGTTAGAGTTAGTGATTTGCCCAAGAGTATGGGAGTTACGAAGAGTATCAGTATCAAAAGAGAAGAAAAAGAAGCTAAAATGTGATGAGTCAAACTAGCCATGAGTATGGGAATTGTGGAGGGTCTCAGTATCAAAAGAGAAGGAAATAAGCTAAAAATTAATGAGTCATACAACCCATGAGTGTCACACCTATGCTTAAATACTCACGAATGTTCATCCTTTCTCCTGTATGGGATGTCATGCTTTATTATTTTTTGACTCTGAAGTTATACTTCTATACAATGGGCTATTTATAGTTGACATTCAAAATCTACCGAAACAGTTGACTAGTTTGCTTGGTTGAGAGGGACCAAAAAATGACAAATTGAGTAGTCTATTGACCGGGAAGACCTATAAGTGGCTAAAATGAACCAAGATAGTATTCTTATACTCGTAAGTAGGATTAGCATCCATAGTGCTTATACCTTCTTGTTCTCATGATGAACAAGAGAGACTTACGTATACGCGAAAATCGGGAGTTTCTTTTACGACAACGAATAAACAAAGAACAAATACTGAAAACAATAGCATAATCAAGAACACAAGAGCTAACATGGTTCAACCAAAGATTGGCTTACGTCCACGAATAAGCAAAGAACAAATACCGAAACAATAGCATAATCAAGAACACAAGATCTAACATGGTTCAACCAAAGATTGGCTTACGTCCACGAATAAGCAAAGAACAAATACCGAAAACAATAGCATAATCAAGAACACAAGGTCTAACATGGTTCAACCAAAGATTGGCCTACGTCCACGGGACAAGAAAATAATATTGTTACCGAATATGGAAAACATTATAAGAATTCTTGCAATTGAATACCAGATAGCACAAATCATTTCTTACGTGATCTCCAACGAGATCACCACCTTCTTCCTCCATGTTTCTCTAAATTACGAAAACCCTAATATAGGCTCTCCTAAAATTTTTTAAGGTTTGGAGCAAATCAAAGACCTTACCAAAACAAGAACCATGTGTTGAAAATAAGGTTCAAAGTATCGGTATCGGTATCGGCCATTTTGTATGAGTATCGGTATCAGCAGTATCGGCGGTATCAGATCGGAGTATCAGATTTTTTGGTATCGACAGTATCGACAATATTAAATAATTAGTAATAAAAAAAAGTTTATATATTTATGTATTATTTAAGTATTTTTGTGTTATTTTTTATTATAATTGTATGAAATAGTATATAAGTTTTATATAATTGAATGACATAATAATCACCCTTTATATATATATATTTTATTTTATTTTATTTTTTTTTTTTTTTTTTTATTTTATATATATATATATATATATATATATATATATATATATAAGCTAGATATTTTAAACATATCCACCCCTCGATGGTTATATCCAAATGCAGATCCTCAGCGGCATGGCGTCGCATCCTTATTGGCCGCGACCTAGCCGAACCTGTGATGAGACTCCGGCTGGGGACGGGCGACTCGAACCCTTTCCTTGAGCGTTGGGTGGGAGACAGCATGATCCCGAATCTCACGGAGACCCCGACAGACTGTAAGATCAGTGACCTGTGGAACTGTCATTTCCCATTCCCAGAATACGTATTTTTAGAATGCATGTATTGTTTAAATGTAAATATTTTAATATTTATCATGTATTATTCTGTATTTAAATCCCTTTAATTTTATGTTAATTTATTTCCTGCAATTATTGTTCTGCATTTTACTTTCTGCATTTTATTCTCTGCTTTAGCTTTGCTATGGGTTCGGCTCAGATTGGTTTAATTATGTTGGTTCATCATGAACCGAAATAAACCCCCATCTACCACCACTCCTTCATTTAAAAATCCCAAACCCTTTCTCTCTCTTCATTACTTCTTCTCATTACTCTTCTTCTTCCTCATAACTCTCCCACCAACCTAGGAGAGCAAGGCAAGTGCCAACTTGCTTCTTGATGGATCCCCATTTTTATTGTTCCATCATCTTCCCTATTTGATTCTAAGTCTCTTTAGTACTTAGCATTTTCAATTTCCATGGCTTATTTGTTGTAGATCTAAGTTTGATACATTTTTGGTTTTTCTTGGTTTTGATCTCTAAAACTTACTTATTTTCGAAAACTAATGGTTCTATGTTGTAGAGAATTCAATTTCATGCAGTTTTGGCTTTTGTTTCGCTTGATTTCGACTTCGGATGAGTAAGTTATGGCCATTACAAGTTTTCGGAACTTTTATGGCTGAACTGGCTGCTTGGGGACGATGAACCCCATGCGCCGGGAACCCCATGCGCCCGGGAGGCCATGCACCGGGAGGCCATGTGCCGTGAAGTCCCGGCAACGCATTCTTTGACTCCGAGCGTGTCGTACGCGTAGGTTCCTTACGCGCATTTACTGAAGACGCAACGTGAGTATCCCATGCGCCGATTGTGCAGGAATCACAGCGCATGAGATTATTTATTTTCCAATCATTTCCTCAGGCCCATGAGATTATTTATTTCCCAATCACTTCCCACAGCGCATGAGATTATTTATTTTCCAATCATTTCCTCAGGCGCATGAGATTATTTATTTTCCAATCATTTCCCACAGCGCATGAGATTATTTATTTCCCAATCATTTCCTCAGGCGCATGAGATTATTTATTTCCCAATCATTTCCTCAGGCGCATGAGATTATTTATTTCTCAATCATTTCCCACAGCGCATGAGATTATTTATTTCCCAATCATTTCCCACAGCGCATGAGATTATTTATTTTCCAATCACTTCCCACAGCGCATGAGATTATTTATTTTCCAATCATTTTCTCAGGCGCATGAGATTTATTTTCCACAGCCGCATTCCTCAGGCGCATGAGATTATTTATTTCCCAATCATTTCCCACAGTGCATGAGATTATTTATTTCCCAATCATTTCCCACAGCCGCATGAATCTTTATTCCTCAGGCGCATGAGATTATTTATTTTCCAATCATTATTTATCTCCCAATTTTATTTTCCGAATTTGACATTAATGAACATGGATGGTTATCTTGATTAATTATTGATCATGCGTTCCTAGATGGAACTAAGAGACTGGCTAGTCGTCTTATTGAACTAAATGGAATAAGATACATTCATATTTGCAATCGATTGGCCAATCCTAAATATTGACATATAGATACATGCAGGCTACAATTTATTTATTTATTTCTCTACAAAAGTAGCATGTGTACTTTATGGTCAAGGCATGATTTATTCCATGGTTAGTTTTGATTGTTGCATTACGCTATGTAAGACCTATAACCTAACCGCACGGGTATCGTTGTAGAGTTGGGCATATCGTACTTTGTACGGAAGTACTCATTCTGAATGACCATGATCCACGGCATGGAATTTTACTTAACATAGAAGCTACTAAGTTAAATAAAATAATAATTGCATGGAGAGTATGGATTTTCGAGTTCTTACATGGCAGCCCTCTTGGGACTATTAGTATCCGACAGGCCGGCTTGTTCCCACAGATACTACAAATCTGCCACACGGGCAGGGAGCGGTATCTGCTTATATTATTGTATATTGTATATTGATGACGGGCGTCCCGCTGGGACTCGTCTAATTCATGATTGGCGTAATTGATTGATTGGATAGACTAGCCTTGCTTGCCCATAGTAAGAACTGAGAAATCCTTATTGCATAATCCCAGGATAACTTGGGACTCACAGTAGTAAGCCGTAGGAGTTGGATGGCCGTTTAAGTTGATTTGTTTGTGTACTGTACCTACTCTGTTACCTAACTGAGATGATCAGAGCATCAGGACATGACGGGCCAACTTCTGTCCTTGTTTGGATGGAAGGTTGGTTCGAAGTGTCATGATGTTACGTGAATCCCAGTAGCGAGCAGAGATCTATTATTATATTCTCTTATTTACTGGTTTAATGTCTCATATCGTGCTTCCTTGCGGTACTTGCTATTAGAGGTCTAACCTCTCTGGTTTTGCGTGGCCAGATTTAGAGCCGGTCCCCGAGGACTCAGCTTACTTCCACCTCCAAGATGGTCAATACTAGAGGAATGATCGCAGGAGGACTCGAGTGGGTTCCTTACTTCCCCGCTCGTTTTGTTACATACTTTATACTTTGCCGTTTGGCCCCGACATGTTAGTCGGATTGTCTTGTACCTACTTTTGCATAATTGTAACTAAGTCAGGCTGTAACTGATAACAATTGTGTATACTGACTACATCATCTGGTTGTGTTTTGTAAAGCCAGATATCAAGAACATTTTGACTGAGCGTTTGGGACGCCTTACTGCTTTATCTTACATGTTCTATATTTTCTGTTTCTTGTTTGAATGATTGAGACAATAGATGTGAAGTGACCATAGGGAGACTTTCATGTAGTATGCACCTTCTCGTCTTGTTAGACAGCATTGATCGTATTATACGGTATTTATCTACCCGTAATACGTAGCTGGCTGAGTCATTCCCCCGCTCTCCAATATTCTGGATCTGGGGGGTGACAAGGTTTTAGTGGTGGCCCATGCAGGTCTGATTTTAGACTTGTGGGGTATTTTAATAGGATGTCTCAATCACACATGTTCCCCCTTGATCTCATAATTCGTTGCTTCTCAACTCCAGCTTGACATTCCAGTATCCCTTGACTTCATTGATCTTTCCAGTCCGATCGTTTGATTGTTCTCTTGTCCCTTTTCTTAGGGGCACCTCGTCCGCATCTGTCAGGACTGGACAACAACAACAAGAGCAACACGGACAACCTGACCATGTTGGTCAGCAACAAGGGCCGGTACTAACTCAAGAGGCTATCCAAGAAGAAGTAATAGTGGAAGCGGCAGCTGGATCACAGTATCCGGATGTTCCACCACCATCAACAGTTCCACCTACCCCTACGGAAATGGACACACCGGCTCTTCTGGAGATCATGAGAGGGATGATGGCTACTCAGCAACATCAGATGTTAGCCCAGCAGCGCATGCACGCTCAGTTGCAAGAGCAGAACGTACTACTCAACCAAGGGTTGCAGACGGCTTTGGAAAGAGGGGCGAGGACAGATTCAGGAGCGTCAGCCAGGTTTTGCAAGTACAACCCCCGCCGTTTTAAAGGCACGGAGGATGCCATCTCAGCAGATGCATGGCTTAAGGATATTGAGGCTATTCTAACAGCCGCTAAGGTGCCGGCAGAAGAACGTGTGGATCAAGTAAAGTTGTTACTTCAGGATCTCGCACGTGATTGGTGGGAATCAGAGGAAGTAGGCATCAGACGTCCTGTTGCTTGGGACGATTTTACTGCAAGGTTCAAGACGAAGTACTATGGAGTTGTGGCGCAGTTTGAGCTGCAACAGAAGTTTATCAACCTCAAGCAGGCCGGCAAGACGGTAGATGCTTACGCAGCAGAGTTCTGCAGATTGAGTAGGTTCGCCCTAGAGATGGTAGCAACGGAGGGCCAGAGGGCTATGTGGTTCCAGCAAGGGTTTCATCTTGAGCTCTTGCAATTGATAGAAGAGCACAATTACCAGACTTTTGATGAAATATTAACGGCAACTCGAAGGCATGAGATTACCGTTCAGAGGATCACGACAAGGACTGGAGGTCAGAAGAGATCCCACAGTCAGATTGAAGGAGGAGGGGGAGCAGCGCCCCGAACAACTGCACCATCCCTTGGCATTCGCATTCACGATGTAGCAGTGCGAGGGCCAGCACCACCACCCAGGCAGCAACAACAGCAACAGAGGAAGAACCAGCAACCCCCAGCGGGCTGTACTTATTGCGGGAAGATAGGGCACACTAGAGATGTGTGTCGGACATTGAACGGGCAGTGTTTGATATGTGGGAATCCAGATCATCGGGTTACCACATGTCCCATGAATTCGAGGTCAGGAGGACCAGGGCAACAATTTCCTGCTCTGCCAGCGCCAGGGGCAGGACAGTATCGAGGACCAGCGGTAGCAGTGAGGCCGTTGGCACAACGTCCGTTCATGCCACAGGCTCAAATGTTTCGGCAGTAGGGACCGCCGATGCAGCAACACCAGCACAGACCACCCCAGCATCACCAGGGCAGGGGCCAGCGGCAGCACCAGGCTAGGCCGCAGCATGGAAACCAGCAAGGAGGTCGAGGGCAGGCATTCACTCTGTCCTTGGAAGAGGCATTGGCATCGGGAGATGTTGTGGCAGGTAACATTCTCGTCGCCTCTTATCCCGCAGTAGCATTGTTTGATTCGGGAGCATCACACTTATTTATATCTGCACAATTTGCAACACGGCTAGGAATGGAGTTCGAGGTATTGCCAGAGAGGTTGAATATACTCACTGGTAATGGGCTCGTAGGAGTTAGTAGAGTTATTCTAGCGTGTAGCGTTGTAGTTTGCGGGCATTCCTTACCCGCCCGGTTGATAGAATTTCCTGTTGGAAATTTCGACGTTATCTTAGGCATGGACTGGCTGAAAGACAGTCATGCGACAATAGATTGTCGTAGTGGGAGTGTATCTTTTGATATTCCAGGCATGAAGCGGTTTACCTTAGTCAGATCAGTAGCAACTCAACAAGAGCAGGGAGTAATAACGGCAATGGAAGAAGTTCAGATTCTGAAGGTAGTTGAAGAATTTCTAGATGTATTTCCTGAAGAACTTCCACGTCTACCACCGGTTAGGGATATTGAGTTCAGTATAGAATTGGCACCTGGAACTAAACCAATATCAGATCGAGTTTACAGAATGGCGGATTCAGAGCAGGCCAAGGTATATCAGCACATAGAGGAACTGAAGGAGAAGAAGTTCATCCAAGCTAGCGTGTCACCATGGGCAGCACCAGTGGTACTTGTGGGGAAGAAGGATGGGTCATCCAGATTGTGCATCGATTACATGAAGCTTAACGCGGCAACAGTGAAGAACAAGTACCCACTACCCAGGATCGACGACTTATTTGATCAGTTGAGCAAAGCTAGAGTTTTCTCCAAGATAGATCTTCGTTCAGGGTATCATCAAGTGAGGGTTCGAAAGGAAGACATTCCCAAGACAACATTCAGGTCGAAGTATGGGCATTATGAATTCTTAGTAATGCCGTTTGGTTTGACCAATGCTCCAGCAATCTTTATGGATTTAATGAATCGCATCTTTATGCCGTACTTGGATCAATTTGTCGTTGTGTTTCTCGACGACATTCTTGTATATTCAACTAGTGAAGAGGAGCATGAAGATCACCTCCGGAAGGTGTTACAGGTTCTGAGAGATAACCAGTTGTACGCCAAGCTCAGCAAATGTGAGTTTTGGTCGGATCACATTTCATTTTTGGGTCATATTATATCAGGAGCTGGAGTAGCAGTGGATCCCAAGAAGGTAGAAGCAGTGGAAAGTTGGCCAGTACCCAAGACCGTAGCAGATGTGCGGAGTTTCTTGGGATTGGCAGGATATTACAGAAGGTTTGTATCAGACTTTGCGAGGCTTTCAGCACCCATGATCCGATTGACACGAAAAGATGTGCCATTCGTCTGGTCAGCAGAATGCCAGACATCATTTGAGAATTTAAAGCAGAAGTTGATATCAGCGCCTATTCTTACATTGCCAGTTGGGCCCGGAGGTTTTACAGTATATTGTGATGCGTCAGGAAAAGGACTTAGATGTGTCCTTATGCAACATGGGAAGGTGATAGCGTACGCATCTAGGCAACTTCGGGACCACGAGAAGAATTACCCGACTCATGACTTGGAGTTGGCAGCAGTAGTATTTGCTTTGAAGCTATGGAGGCATTACTTATATGGTGATCGAGTGGACATGTACACTGACCACAAAAGTCTGAAGTACATCTTTACTCAGAAGGAGCTGAACATGAGGCAGAGAAGATGGTTGGAGTTGATTAAGGATTACGACGTGGAGCTTCAGTATCATCCAGGCAAGGCTAATGTGGTAGCAGATGCTCTCAGCAGGAGAGGCGGCGCATTTATGTTAACAACACAGAAGCACATTTTAGAAGACCTTCAGGAGATGGGCATAGAAGTTATACTTCCTAGTGATGTAGGAATTTTGGCAAGTCTACAAGTTCAATCTGACTTGGTAGACAGGATCAAGGCAGCTCAGGCGCAGGACCCAAGGATTCGGAAGCTTAGAGCAGAATGTGAGTCAGGGCTCAGGAAGGAGTTGAAAATTCATGAAGATGGTACCCTTAGGTTTGGATCACGCCTATGTGTGCCTAGTGGAGATATCAGACAGGAGGTTATGACAGAAGCTCATAGTTTCCAATATTCTATACACCCTGGAGGGACCAAGATGTACCAAGATATCAAGCAGCACTTCTGGTGGAACGGGATGAAGAGGGAGATAGCTAGGTTCGTTTCCCGTTGCTTGGTATGTCAGCAAGTGAAGGCAGAACAGCAGAGGCCAGCTGGATTATTGCAACCGCTTCCTATCCCGAAATGGAAGTGGGAGCATATCACAATGGACTTTGTGACCGGTTTACCGATATCACCAAGTGGTAAGGATGCTATTTGGGTAATCGTAGATCGGCTTACGAAGGTGGCACATTTTCTTCCTTTTAGAGTAGGACAATCTACGGAGAAGTTGGCAGAAATGTATATGCAACAGAGAGTCAGGCAGCATGGAGTCCCTGTCAGTATTGTGTCAGACAGAGATACCCGTTTTACATCACATTTTTGGAAGAACTTACATCATAGCTTGGGTACCAAGTTAAGATTTAGCATGGCTTACCATCCACAGACGGACGGGCAATCAGAAAGAACAATTCAGACTTTAGAAGACATGTTGCAAGCTTGCACTCTAGATTTTGAAGGGTCTTGGGAGAGTCACCTGCACTTGGTCGAGTTCTCATACAACAACAGTTATCAAGCCAGTATCCAGATGGCGCCATTTGAGGCACTATATGGTAAGAAGTGTAGGTCGCCACTAGCATGGGATGATATCGGGGAGAGGAAGATGCTAGGCCCGGAATTGATTGTTCAGACGGTTGAAGTGGTTAAAGGAATTAGAGAGCGACTTCGAGTTGCGCAGGATCGGCATCGTCATTGGGCGGACCAGCATCGTAGGCCGCTAGAGTTTTCTGTTGGGGACCATGTGTTCTTGCGGATCTCACCTACCCGTGGGGTCATTAGGTTTGGCGTTCGCGGGAAGTTGAGTCCGCGGTACGTAGGCCCATTTGTTATTCTTGATCGGATAGGCGATGTTGCTTATCGTTTATCCCTTCCACCTTCGTTACGAGAGGTGCATGACGTATTTCATGTATCTCAGTTGCGAAGGTATGTATCGGACCCAAGCCATGTCCTTGATCATTCTGAGCTGGTTGTTGGTACCAACCTGTCTTACGAGGAACAGCCTGTGTCTATTTTGGACCGAAGAGAGAAGATACTCAAGAACCGAACAATTAACCTTGTCCGGGTTGCTTGGGGTCATCACTCTTTAGGAGAGTCAACGTGGAAACGTGAGGATGATATCCGTTCACGGTATCCGCACCTGTTTGACTCACAAGGTATATTTCCTTCTGTATACCTTGATTGTCTTAACTCCTCATGCTTGTCACCTTATGAGTAGAATTACTTAATATTGTAGATTGTTATATGTAGATACATTACTTGTTATTATCATTGTAGAATGATTGCTTACTCAGTTGTTTATACTTAGAATAGTTTAGCTTCGATATTTCTATCATGCTTGGATTTGAAATTCCGAGGACGAAATTTTTTCTAAGGAGGGTAGAGATGTCACTTCCCATTCCCAGAATACGTATTTTTAGAATGCATGTATTGTTTAAATGTAAATATTTTAATATTTATCATGTATTATTCTGTATTTAAATCCCTTTAATTTCATGTTAATTTATTTCCTGCAATTATTGTTCTGTATTTTACTTTCTGTATTTTATTCTCTGCTTTAGCTTTGCTATGGGTTCGGCTCAGATTGGTTTAATTATGTTGGTTCATCATGAACCGAAATAAACCCCCACCTACCACCACTCCTTCATTTAAAAACCCCAAACCCTTTCTCTCTCTTCATTACTTCTTCTCATTACTCTTCTTCTTCCTCATAACTCTCCCACCAACCTAGGAGAGCAAGGCAAGTGCCAACTTGCTTCTTGATGGATCCCCATTTTTATTGTTCCATCATCTTTCCTATTTGATTATAAGTCTCTTTAGTACTTAGCATTTTCAATTTCCATGACTTATTTGTTGTAGATCTAAGTTTGATACATTTTTGGTTTTTCTTGGTTTTGATCTCTAAAACTTACTTATTTTTGAAAACTAATGGTTCTATGTTGTAGAGAATTCAATTTCATGCAGTTTTGGCTTTTGTTTCGCTTGATTTCGACTTCGGATGAGTAAGTTATGGCCATTACAAGTTTTCAGAACTTTCATGGCTGAACTGGCTGCTAGGGGACGATGAACCCCAAGCGCCGGGAACCCCATGCGCCCGGGAGGCCATGCGCCGGGAAGTCCCGGCAACGCATTCTTTGACTCCGAGCGTGTCGTGCGCGTATGTTCCTTACGCGCATGTACTGAAGACGCAACGTGAGTATCCCATGCGCCGATTGTGCAGGAATCACAGCGCATGAGATTATTTATTTTCCAATCATTTTCTCAGGCGCATGAGATTATTTATTTTCCAATCATTTCCCACAGCGCATGAGATTATTTATTTCTCAATCATTTCCTCAGGCGCATAAGATTATTTATTTTCCAATCATTTTCCACAGGCGCATGAGATTATTTATTTCCCAATCATTTCCTCAGGCGCATGAGATTATTTATTTTCCAATCATTTCCCACAGCGCATGAGATTATTTATTTTCCAATCATTTCCCACAGCGCATGAGATTATTTATTTCCCAATCACTTCCCACAGCGCACCAATCACTTCCCACAGCGCATGAGATTATTTATTTCCCAATCATTTTCTCAGGCGCATGAGATTTATTTCCCACAGCCGCATTCCTCAGGCGCATGAGATTATTTATTTTCCAATCATTTTCCACAGCGCATGAGATTATTTATTTCCCAATCATTTTCCACAGCCGCATGAATCTTTATTCCTTAGGCGCATGAGATTATTTATTTCCCAATCATTTCCCACAGCGTATGAGATTATTTATTTCCCAATCATTTTCCACAGCCGCATGAATCTTTATTCCTCAGGCGCATGGGATTATTTATTTCCCAATCATTATTTATCTCCCAATTTTATTTTCCGAATTTGACATTAATGAACATGGATGGTTATCTCGATTAATTATTGATCATGCGTTCCTAGATGGAACTAAGAGACTGGCTAGTCGTCTTATTGAACTAAATGGAATAAGACACGTTCATATTTGCAATCGATTGGCCAATCCTAAATATTGACATATAGATACATGCAGGCTATAATTTATTTATTTATTTCTCTACAAAAGTAGCATGTGTACTTTATGGTCAAGGCATGATTTATTCTATGGTTAGTTTTGATTATTGCATTACGCTATGTAAGACCTACAACCTAACCGCACGGGTATCGTTGTAGAGTTGGGCATATCGTACTTTGTACGGAAGTACTCATTCTGAATGACCGTGATCCACGACATGGAATTTCACTTAACATAGAAGCTACTAAGTTAAATAAAATAATGATTGCATGGAGAGTATGGATTTTTGAGTTCTTACATGGCAGCCCTCTTGGGACTATTAGTATCCGACAGGCCGGCTGGTTCCCACATATACTACAAATCTGCCACACGGACAGGGAGCGGTATCTGCTTATATTATTGTATATTGTATATTGATGACCGGCGTCCCGCTGGGACTCGTCTAATTCATGATTGGCGCAATTGATTGATTGGATAGACTAGCCTTGCTTGCCCATAGTAAGAACTGAGAAATCCTTATTGCATAATCCCAGGATAACTTGGGACTCACAGTAGTAAGCCGTAGGAGTTGGATGGCCGTTTAAGTTGATTTGTTTGTGTACTGTACCTACTCTGTTACCTAACTGAGATGATCAGAGCATCAGGACATGACGGGCCAACTTCTGTTCTTGTTTGGTTGGAAGGTTGGTTCGAAGTGTCATGATGTTACGTGAATCCCTGTAGCGAGCAGAGATCTATTATTATATTCTCTTATTTACTGGTTTAATGTCTCATATCGTGCTTCCTTGCGGTACTTGCTATTAGAGGTCTAACCTCTCTGGTTTTGCGTGGCCAGATTTAGAGCCGGTCCCCGAGGACTCAGCTTACTTCCACCTCTAAGATGGTCAATACTAGAGGAATGATCGCAGGAAGACTCGAGTGGGTTCCTTACTTCCCCGCTCGTTTTGTTACATACTTTATACTTTACCGTTTGGCCCCGACATGTTAGTCGGATTGTCTTGTACCTACTTTTGCATAATTGTAACTAAGTCAGGCTGCAGCTGATAACAATTGTGTATACTGACTACATCATCTGGCTGTGTTTTGTAAAGCCAGATATCAAAAACATTTTGACTGAGCGTTTGGGACGCCTTACTGCTTTATCTTACATGTTCTCTATTTTCTGTTTCTTGTTTGAATGATTGAGACAATAGATGTGAAGTAACCATAGGGAGACTTTCATGTAGTATGCACCCCCTCGTCTTGTTAGACAGCATTGATCGTATTATACGGTATTTATCTACCCGTAATACGTAGCTGGCTGAGTCATTCCCCTGCTCTCCAGTATTCTGGTTCTGGGGCGTGACAGGAACCTCACTACTGACGACTGGAACTGGGACCAGATTCGTGAATGGTCCGGCCCAGAGGCAGCTGATAGCGTCAGAGAGAGAGGGATTCACATCGGTAGCGAGGCGGACGCGTTGTGCTGGCCTCCCGAGCCATCGGGTGCATTCTCGGTGAGGTCGGCGAGACTCGCCATGCAAGGGACCGGTCGGCCGTTTCTCTCCATGGCTCACTATTGGCATTCTTGCATCCCCAAGAAGTGGTCCTTCCTCTTGTGGAGGGTCTTAAGAAAGAAACTTCCGACTGACGACATCCTTAACACCATCGGGATTAGCTTAGCATCAGCTTGCTCCTGCTGCTATGACCGGAAGTCGGAGACCATTGATCACATCTTCCGCCTTGGGACGCTGCCAGGTAGGACATGGACCACCCTTAACCAGCTATTCAACATTGAGCAGGGTAGCGGACGCATCCACGATCTACTGGCCACCTGGGGTTCCGCCTCCCATGGCCACCAGATCGTCGCAGCGGCTGCTATTTGGGTCATATGGAAGAATCGCAACAAAGCGAGGTACGATGATCACCCATACTCAGCTGACAAGCTCCTTCGGGAAGTTGCCCGTCAATGCCGTAAGCGGAGCATCTTGTGTTCCCACAGTTCGACAGCTTTCTGGTCTGTGCTGCCCCCGTAGTCCCTAGCGGCTGTCCCGCCTGCCAGTTTTGCTCCCCCCTTCCTTCTGTTTTGGGTATACCTGTATAGGCTTCGACATTTTGCGCCTTGTATACGGTTTTTGCGCGGTCTTTACGCCGTCTTTAATAAATTGGGGGTTTTGTTAATATATATATATATATATATATATATATATATATATATATATATATATAGAGAGAGAGAGAGAGAGAGAGAGAGAGAGAGTATCCAACTTATTTATATATTTTATATCTTTATCTATATTTAACTTCTTATATGTATAAAATACATATAAGAAGTTAAATATAGATAAAGATATAAAATATATAAATAAGTTGGATACTCTCTCTCTCTCTCTATATATATATATATATATATATATATATATATATATATATATATATATATATATATATATATATATATATATATGTAACGCCCTAGTCCCAAAATACTTAGGACTAAGTACGTAGACATGTCAGCTGCATGCATACGATGTATACTCCAATATATAGAACCATCGTACGAATACATAAGCTGTAAAATGCAGTAAACCACGATACTAATCTCATCCACAAATAGAGAAGAAAACTTTATAATAAACTCAAGAATTATCGTTTACAAGTTGTTGGGCCGAGACAAATCCACTACCAACTAGAAAGAGAGAAATACATGATAAGGAATTTTGTCGAGCGATGCGAATGCGATCCAAGTGCAATCACCTCGGAAGAAGAGAAGAAAACATGGCCATGAAGAGGGCACCTGCGAAAAGTCACAAACACACACAGAGAATTCACCAGGCCCTCATAGGGACGTAACCAGAAACAATAAACATGCCATATAAATACTGAATATAAAATATGCCACAAATAAAAGTAAGTGACATGACATTAATAAGATAACCTAACTATACTAAAGTGAACATGCAGTTAAGAACAAACCTTTCGTCGCATGAGCCCTGGCTGTAAATGGGATCTGGTATAGTCCCCACTTGGGCACCAGTGACCTAAGCGCATGATGTTCAAAAAAAGACAGTGGCCAACCTGAGGGGGTCATCATACCCGTATCTACAGCGGAGTTTCCAGGTTACAAGGGAATGTGTAATAGAAGCCCATACGACAAGAAAATGTTCTCCCCACCCGATGCACCTATCTAGGTCGCATCCGCGATCATGTAACTCTACTAACTGCTAAGGGTCCGTTTGTATATGTTTTCTAAATTTTTTTCTGGAAACACTTTTGAAAGTAAGTTATAAAGTTGTTTTCTGAGTAGAAAAATTTTGAGTTTGCATTTGGTTACTTTTATCTGAAAATGGTTTTTAAAACATAAAAGTTGAAAAATGTGTTTGGTAATTTTTTTAGAAATTACTGTTGTTTACTGCTCGTGTCCAACTCGAGGAGCTCTCGGTCGTGTCTACTGCTCGTGTCCCTGAGTCCATTTTCGTGTCCTAAAAAATATGAGCTTGTGGTCCTGTGCTCGTGTCCAACTCGAGGAGCTCTTGGTCGACCTCGACGAGCACGTCCTCTGTTGCCACCGGCGATGGCTTTTCTTCTTGTGGCAAAATCCTCGGATGCTCCGAAAACGACAGGGGCTCTGGCGGCAAGATCAGGCCAGAACCGCCGCGGAAGCCAGGCGGCTGCGACTGCGGCTGAAGAGGGGATCAGGGGCAAAGCGGCGGAGACTGTCGAAGCCGAAGAGGGGATTGGGGGCGAAGCGGTGGAAGCTCAAGCTCGACCACCCACCGCCATCGTTGTCCTTGAGCTCGACCAACCACCGCTATCGTCGTCCTCGAGCTCGACCACCCACCGATGGCCGGGGGACGGCTCGTGGCTGGGGCGAGGTCGACAGGGTGATGTTGAGTGGGTGGTAACGGTGGCGATACCGTAGATGCGGCGGAGGTCCATGGTGGTCGGGGTGGTAAGAGCAGGGAAGTAGAGACGTGGTTAGGTTAGGATTTGGAATTTAATGTATCGTGCCGGGGTTGTCCGGCACGAGAGAAAAATGTAAATGTAAAATTGGAATAAGATTATGGAAGGAGAACACGGACACGATGCATGCACGTTTGGTTGTGAAATTTGGAGAATAGAATATATGGATGAGTACCTGCCTATTTATAGGATGTGGAAATTTCCAGTTGGATAAGGATTAAAATAGTTTAAACCCAATTTAGATAATTCAATCTATTAGTTTAAATTAATTTAATAAATCCAATCCAAATCAAAATCCAATTTAAATCTAATTAAATTCTATCTTTTATTTTAAAATAAAATAAGGTAAATCAAATTTTAAATATAGATATTAATTTACTATTTAAAACATATTCATAAATCAAATCAAGATTTAAATTGCCACAATAATTTTAAAATATATTTTCCAAAAATATTATAATAATAATTTCGAAAATACATTATTATTTAAAAAAATAAACTTAATAAAATATTTATAAAATATATATGTAAGCACAAATAATGTATACATGATTATGCTTTTCCTAGTATACAATAAAATATTATTTATGATTAATAACTGCTAAAAAATAAAAGGCTTTTTATAGCAAGAATAATAATTAAATATAATATTTTGAAAGTATATAATAAAATAGGAAAAAAAAATTTCTAAGATATGTACGCTCGCACATATTCGCACTCGACGAGCATGAAAAACGAAATCTTGCGCGCGACGTACAATACGTTATTGAGACGTACAATACAAAATTTTAAATCAGTACCAAATTTAATTAAAAAAATAGTAGAAATTTTAGGGGTTTTACATCCTACCCAACTTAAGAATTTCGTCCTCGAAATTAAGAATTAGTAGGGGGTGAGAAGACACAAGGGAGTATCGATGGGGAACAAACAATGACAAAATCACGCCGTAAGAACTCGCGATTTAGATCATAAAAAATAATACGGTATAGTCATAATCGATAGGAAGGCTAGAGAAAGTTCTAGTATAACGCCTTCGTCCTTCTAAAATAGGTGAAGGCGAAAGCAATATAGAGTTCGAAGGAGGCTTTTATCGAATACGAATACGTGATTCAAAGGCGACCGAAAAATTTCAAAATTTTTTTTCAAGGCAGTCGTGGATGGGACTCTAAAGGACAAGTTTAGTTATGTCTCCATCCATGTAGAACGATAGATAAAAGCGAACCAAAGTGCACTCGGTTGATCAGACCATCATGCACCGGTTCTGATTAGACAATATGTTAGTGGGAGCGACCCAATTAACATATGTCTTGAACAAGCTCGATAAAAGAATAAGCTTGCAAAAACTAGGCTACATTAGCATCATTAGTCTAGATAGTAAAAATATAGGCACGTGAGATTAAGATTGAAATAAAGAACCAATGTGAATAGTCTAAGTGCCATAAGGATCTAAGTCTTGTTTATTCCTATACCATCATTCTACGATTTTATTGACCAAGGCTTGGTTGACCAAATGGGTTAAATTCCTCTAGTCTCTATGGTCTAGATAATACCATTGGTATTCCCTTAATGGTCAAGGGTGTGTCAGGTCGTGGGGTGTTCTACCCAACTTAAAGAATTAAGCTAAGGGCGTTTGGGACATCTAACTAGTAGGGTTAATCTCTAGCAAGCACGAAGTGAAGATAATAATGGAAGGAATCAAGCAAGATGCAGTCGATGAGTCGAACGATAGATAAAATCTAGGAAGAGGTCAAGTATGTGGATGAGACCCTAGACTCTAATCCTATACGCAGGCTTGCTTGGTACGGTAAAGTAACCAAATAATTTATCTTGACCTGCATGGGCCACCACAAAAACATGTAACGTTTCAGTCCCAAAATACGTAGGACTAGGAACGTAGACATGCCAGCTGTATGCATACGAAGTACACTCTAATATATGAAAACCTCGTATGAATACATAAGCTGTAAAATGCAGTAGAACCATAACTAATCTCATCCACAAAAAAAATAAATGAATAAAAGATATCATATAATTAACTAAAAATCGTCATTGGTACATGTAGTTGGGAGGAGACAAATCCACTACCAACAATGAAAAGAAATACATGATATACAAAAGAATGATTTTGGCGAGCGAAGCGAAGACGATCCAAGTGCAATCATCCTCGAAGAAATAGCGATGATCACGGCTAGAGCTAGAACACCTGCGAAAGACAAGAGCACACACCTGACGAGATAACCAGGTCCTCAACGGGACGTAACAAGACACATAATATCATGCCATAATAACTGAATAAATATTGCTCAAATAAATAAGTCAATTGAATTATAACATGGTCCAATACACACCTATTGAACTAGCTTACCATCCCCCTAACCAAACAAGGACAGGAGATGGTAAACTAATTCACGGTGATGTATCTTTCCATGCTATGAATCCAATATGGTATCCGAACCCCAACAAGGTTCAATACCTTCTCATCGAAGTAGTAAGCCACACCTACAACCAAACAAGGACAAGATGTGACGAACTAATCCGCTACAAGTTATTGTTCCAAGTCACGGTCAGATACAAGTACCCAAACCAAAAGTACTCGTACCTAACGGATAAAGGTGCCTATTCGTTCTAAGTAAAATGTAGTTAAGAACAATCCTTCCTACGCATGGGCCCTGGCTAAATAGGATCGGCATGGTCCCCCCTTAGGGTACCAGAGGCCCCATCAGTAAGAGCATAACGTTCCGTAGAACGCCAGTGGCCGTCAGTAATCATGGGTAATCTGACCCGCGTCTCCGACGGAGCTCACGGGTTACAAAAGGGAAAGTGTATCAAAGCCCATACGCTAAGGAATTGTCCTCCCCGCCCAATGCCTACTATGTTGTATCCACAACAGAAAACTTCTATAACCGCTAAGTCAAACTAAGCATGCAATCTCTATTAGCGGTTATTCTTATCGCACGGCTTGTACGTATTGGTGGCCAGCCAATCACGCACGTCCGTATTCTACATGCGACACACAACTTCGTGGTACGACGTGTCAAGGCCAATGAATGCAACACACAAGGTGGCCCCTTAAATCTAGGTTTAATGTGTAAGAAAAATAATACATAGCAGAAAATATAAATGAATAGTAAGTTCTAATAGGTTATGTCATGTATCACAGTTTATTTTGCATAAAAAAAATAATGAATAATGCATAAAATATGAGCTAAAATAAATAAGCAGCAAATGGCAAGGTGTCTTGCCTGGTAGGACGCCTGGTGTGCTGCGATGATCAAGGTGGCATGAACTGCGACTTCGATGCAACAACTATGCAAGGTGACCTCGGGTGGTGGCACAGACAGTTCTATTGGGTCCAGAAGGGTTAAAATTAGCTAGGGACGATATAAAATAAGTACTGAATTGACAAGGGATCAGGAATAGTGGGATTGGACAGGGTGATAATCGGAGGAATTTAAATAATTAGATACATATACTATTTTAAGAAAATAATTATAACACTTGAAATTATATTAGTTTAAATAATTTCTAGGAAAATACTTGAAAACCATAAATCGTTTTTAGAATAAAAATTCTAACTTTGTAAAAATATGATTTGAGATAGAGAAACTATATTTTATTTAAATTACCAAAAATATTTTATAATTTTGAAACTACATTTTTATAGGCCAAAATATTTTAATATATATATAGAAAACAAAACAATAATAGTACTGTCATATACTTGTATCATAAAATATTGTATGCTACCACTAATATATGAGTATACTATCCTACAACAAAGTTAGTAATAATAATAAAAATTAATATAAAATTAATATAAGAATATATATATAATTGAAACAGCAGCACTGTGTTGCTCTCAATAATAATAATAAAAATATTAATAATAATAATGATGATAATAATTAACAAAAAAACAAAACAAAAACAAAAAAGTAGAATGAAACAATAAAAAAAACCCAATGGTTCTCCTCTTTCGAGGAGAACAACTAGCTGACTAAATTAAGTAAGAAAAAAAACACAAGACTCAGAGAGGGAAGAGAGAGAGAGAAATCGAGCGGGATGAGGGTTTGATCGGAGGGGGTGAGCGGAGTAGAAGAGGGGAGACGTCGGGGAAGATGGGAGGATCAGAGTTCGGGCTGTACGGCGGAAGGAGCGCGCGCAAGCGGCAGAGGGAAGCGGAGAGAAGGGGCGGTCTTGGCTGGGCTGTCGGAGAAGGGTTTGGACGACGTCGGAAGGTTCTCGGCTGGGCGGAGGTAGCGACCACACGCGCGGGGCGGCGACCGCTGTGCTCCAGGAGAGGCACGGCGCTGGCGGTGGATGCGGAGGCTGGGCGCGGAGGAGAGTTTAGGCCACGACGGGCAGCGGTTAGCAACGGAAGAGAGGGGTCGGGGCTGAGAAAGAAGGGGGTGGAGGCGGTTGACCGGAGTGGCAGACGCGAGCGGGGATGGGGTCCTTGTCGACGACGAGGCGGCGAAGGACAGGGGACAGAGGGCTGGTGTGGGGGTCTTCGCCAGATCCGAGTCCTCCGGCGTGGTCGTACGACGGGGCGACGTGGAGGCGGTGGCAGGGAGTCCATGGCGGAGGGCTCGACGTGGGCGGCGGTCGACTCAGGTGAGGGTTCCCTATTTAGGTTTTTGTTTTGCTGATGGATTTTGGGTGTTTGGGGCTGCGGTGGCAGTGGTTGGTTTACGGCGGTCGGTGGCCGCTAGCTCATGGAGGACAGAGAGGGTTGGCCACGGTGATGGTGGCAGCGTAGTGGTTTCCTATGGAGGAGGCGGTGAGGCAGCAATGGTGGTCATGGCGGTCATTGGTGGTGGTGCTAATGGTGGTGATTGGTTCTGGGTTTGGTGGCGACGTACGAGGACACGGCTAGTTGGTGGATGGCCGGGGAACGGCTCGTGGCTGGGGCGAGGTCGACAGGGTGATGTTGAGTGGGTGGTAACGGTGGCGATACCGTAGATACGGCGGAGGTCCATGGTGGTCGGGGTGGTAAGAGCAGGAAAGTAGAGACGTGGTTAGGTTAGGATTTGGAATTTAATGTATCGTGCCAGGGTTGTCCGGCACAAGAGAAAAATGTAAATGTAAAATTGGAATAAGATTATGGACGGGGAACACGGACACGATGCACGCACGTTTGGTTGTGAAATTTGGAGAATAGAATATATGGATGAGTACCTGCCTATTTATAGGATGTGGAAATTTTCAGTTGGATAAGGATTAGAATAGTTTAAACCCAATTTAGATAATTCAATCTATTAATTTAAATTAATTTAATAAATCCAATCCAAATCAAAACCTAATTTAAATCTAATTAAATTCTATCTTTTATTTTAAAATAAAATAAGGTAAATCAAATTTCAAATATAGATATTAATTTACTATTTAAAACATATTCATAAATCAAATCAAGATTTAAATTGCCACAATAATTTCAAAATATATTTTCTAAAAATATAATAATAATAATTTTGAAAATACATTATTATTTAAAAAAATAAACTTAATAAAATATTTATGAAATATATATGTAAGCACAAATAATGTATATATGATTATGCTTTTCCTAGTATACAATAAAATATTATTTATGATTAATAACTGCTAAAAAATAAAAGGCTTTTTATAGCAAGAATATAATTATATATAATATTTTGAAAGTATATAATAAAATAGTAAAAATATTTTTCTAAGATATGTACGCTCGCACATATTCGCACTC
Organism: Iris pallida; assembly: GCA_029216955.1. NCBI lineage: Eukaryota > Viridiplantae > Streptophyta > Magnoliopsida > Asparagales > Iridaceae > Iris > Iris pallida. The sequence continues at coordinate 28,038,134 of JANAVB010002199.1, read as the reverse complement.
GACGAGCATGAAAAACGAAATCTTGCGCGCGACGTATGTAGGTCCTAAAAATCAAGTTGCACCCATCAAAGAAGTCATGAAAATCAAATTGTGCATCCTTCAAGTGAACTGTGCAGGAAACAGATTGCGCAGCAACTCAAGTGCGCAGGCTGAACTGCGCACTCATCCAAGTGCGCAAGCTGACGTGGCCTCGTCATCATTATCTGACAGAGAATCAGATCTTCTGACAGCTGACAGCACGAAGAACGAGGAAACTGTTCGTTTATCGTGCAGCACAGCACTCGAGGACAGCTGTACATGCAGCGTAATCTGCCAGACTCTCTACGGCACAATTCAATCGAGCGCAATCTGAAGCTAGCGCAATTCATGTGGCGCACTCCATCAAGGCAACTGACAATTTACATGTGGCCTACATGCCATCAATTACTCACCATGTGGCAACCGTCTGTACACGATCAAGCGCATTTCAATCAAACAATGCCACGCGTCACACACAGGTGGTCCACGATCGAGTAACTGCCTGCGCAGTTCATTGCTTGCGCAATCCAAAGTCTGCACAATCCATCCTGTGCAAGTCAGAATAACTGAAAGTTAGTTATTTCCAGAACTCTATAAATAGAGTTTCAAGTCTTCATTATCAGACACATTCAAGTCATCACCAGATATCAGGAGTTCTTGCCAAAGTGCTGCTGCAATCTTCAGAGGCTATCGTCTTCAAAGTTCACATCGTCCAAGGGATAAAGCGATCGTCTTCAGATCGGATTCCTATAGTTGTACTTTCCCAAAATTTTTGTAATCTTCTTACAAAGTTTGTGAAATAAAGATCAACTTTTGTTTTTGCAAACAAAATGGCGACTCTGCTGGGGGCGACTTTCTCCTCCGACGAGGAAGTGACAACTCAATGTGACGTTGCGTCTATCAAAAAGACGCAGAAGACACTGGTTGTAAAGGTCAACCAGACGGCCTACGAGGCGATGATCAACTCCAGGACCACCCCTCACACTGCAACAACTTCTGCCACGAGCAAAGTTCACCCAGTGTGGGTCCCCAAGACTGTTGCGCAGTCTGCCTCTGCTGTTCAGCCTGCTGCGCAGTCTACTGCCTCTGTTTCTAAGACTGATGTCTCTGTTGCGCAGTCTGCTGCTACTGCCCATGCGCAGTATGCTGCTTCCCTTGCCAGTGCATAACCTACTTCCTATGCTGCTCTGTCAAAGTGCAAGACTCCTCTTCCTCTGGCGCAGTTGGCTGCAACTCTGCCTGCGCAGTCTACCACTCCAGCAACCAGAGTGCAACTCAAGCACTCTAGCATCAAGACTCCTGCTGCGCAATCTACTGTGACTGTGGCCAGAAGAACTTCTGTAAAAGCTCCTCATGCGCAACCTGCCAGTGCGCCAACAGCCACTTCAATCCCTGCGCAAACTGCGCCAGCGCAGTCTAAGAGAGACAGCCCTTTGGCTATTCTCTCTTCTTCTCACAGCAAGGGGAAAAACTCTGCTCCTCTTCTCAAGCACCCTGTTGCTCCAGCGCAATCCACTGGGGGTAGTCTTTTGGCTATTCCTCCTCCTCCCCAGAACAAAGGAAAAGGCCCGTTGGTCTTTTCTCAAACTTCCTCGTCTCACGACTTGGAAGACAACAGTGGAAAACGCTCTTTAGCTAACCCTTCTTCACAAAACAAAGGAAAATGCCCTTTGGTCGTTTCTCAGTCTTCCTCAGTTTTTATCGTAGAAGATCAATATGAACGTGCCTTGGCACCAATCAGTACAAGAACTCTCTCAAACAAGGGTTCTTCTTCCCTCCTTGCCAAAGGGAAGTGTACTGATCAAAGAGGTATTCTGCCTACTCCGGTAGCAGAATTCCAAGATCTCCCAACTATCAAGATATCCCGTTCAAAATAGGGAAAATTGCAGGTGTCTCAGACAGAAACCCCTGGGGGTGAGTTTGCTGATCTAAGAACTTATCTCAATCGACCAACTTCGACGAAACGCAAACAGCCAATGCCGAAGACAAACCAGTATCAGAGGCAAACTTCCAGGATCAAAAATCGGGACACCTATGCTAATGAAATGAGTACTTCCTTGTACACTCATGGAACAAAACATTTGAAAAACCGAAACCATGTTCCGAATGTTGTCAAAGAACATATCCCTCGAACTTCTTCTCGTCCCGTCATTGTTCCCGATCTTCGAGAACACCTTAAACAAAAATGGGACAACATTTCAACATCTCCAGTGCAACCACTTGGACAATATTGTAACCACAAGGTTGTCATCAAGTGTTGTTGTCAGACAACAAAATGATCTGTCTTCGATCGTCTGACCTTTACAAACTCTGAACCTATGTCAGAAGATGAAGACGAAGTTTTATACGCTTCCCTCAACATGACTTCCAGGGACACTGGGGTAGGAAGTGCTCCAAGCACGGCAAGTCTCGCAAGCCAAGCCAGCGGTATTTGGATCTACTCCAAGAATCTTCTGATGGAGTATTCCGACATACCCGATCTCGAAGCCGAGACACAATCGGTCAAAGAAATCTTCTAGATCCTTCCAGTCATCTTCATCTTTCTCACTCAGGAGATGATTCTTTCTTCGACTATGATGCATACAGTAAAAGTTCGGAACAGACAGTGTCCTCCACTGTACCTAGAGAAGTGAAAGCTTATGTTGTCACTGAAGACCCAGATGCTTTCAGTTCGGCTAGTCAAGAGCAACGGATAGCTGCGCTAGAAGACAAACTGAAGACCATGGCTGAAATGGTTGCAAGTATGCGTTCTATCATCGTGGCCCAACATACAGTGCCACCGATTGTACCTGCTGCAAATCCTGAGATCATAGCATCGTCGGTGCCTGTCAATTCAGGGCTGGGGGTAGCATCTCCTCAAGTACCTCCTATACAGATTCAACCTACACCCAGTCAGTCAGGTGCTGGGGGTAGTACTTACCACGCTGTTCTTCCCCCTAACACTCTGATTCAGCTTGCTCCTTCTACATCAGTGGAGGATGCCAATGAAGCTGTCAAACTCCTGCGTACTCAGTTCGAGGCCTTTAAAGAGAAGGATAACTTGTAGAGGTTGGGGATCAAACAACCCTACCCAGTTGAATGGAAGGAAGTCCCATTTCCTCCAAAGTGCAAAATTCCAACAATCTTGCTGTTTGATGGCAGCACTTCTCCCAGTCAGTTCATTAACCACTTTGAGGTAATGACTGTCCAACTTCAGCCAAATGACGCTCTTCTTACCAGAGTATTCGTCGGCTGTTTAGCCGGTGTCGCATACGATTGGTACAGAAGCCTGTCCGATGGCTGTATCACATCTTTCTCAGTTCTAAAACAGATCTTCTTGGAACGATTCTATGAGGGGATCAATGACATGACCATGTCAGCCCTTAATAAAATCAAACAAAGGCATAATGAAACTGCTGAGAGTTTCATTGAAAGGTTCCGCCGAGAAGCTTTAAAAATGCCTCCTAGAACTCTGGCCGCTGTGACCATAGACACCTGCGAGGTAAATCTTTTGCCTATCATCAGCATGTGGACGGGGTCAACTCAGTTCCAAGATTGGCCATCCTTCATTGTCAACGCTAAAGCAGCTGAAGTTAGTGCTGACAAATTCAAACAGCTAGGGGTACACATGTCTAACCCCGACCGGGATGAACACCAGACATCGGGTGGTGGTAATCGCCAGAACAACCGTAAGAGAAAAGAAACTTTGAACATCAACTTGAAGAACAAAGAATCTCTGGCGGTCAACGTAGCTCCACCTACGTCTGCTTCTACTCCTTCTGTACCTCCACCAAGGGAACCTCGTCCAAAAGTAGAATACTCCTTTGACGAGAATGACACCGTGAGCATCTTTGATTGCTTGACCAAAAGCAATAAGCTCCAGCACCCAGACCCGAAGAAGCCTGATGAAGTCGGTAAGACTGATCATCCCAAGTATTGTGTCTATCACAGGTTCATTGGGCATTCCACTCGAGCATGTTATGTGCTTAAAGGCAAAATTCAGGAGCTAGTCAACGCTGGTGTTGTCACTCTGCAGCAAGACGAGAAGACTGTTACCGCGAACATGGTCTCAGTTCAATTCGGTGATTTTCCTCCGCAGATGGTACAACACGGTGTCATCCCTATCCCCAAAGCTACTCTTGAGATCGAGAATCTCCTTCCTCCACGAAGTGAAGGTCTCGTCCCCTTGTCTCTCGACAATGGCGAGATTATGTGGATTCACCCTGATCTTGCTTTGGAGTTCGAACTTCCCTCTTCCTCCAAAAAGAAAGACCGCTCCAAGGGCAAAACAAAGGTCTGCAATATGGTGTCTTTTGACCCCATAGTTGACGAAGAAATCCTGCTGGACACCAGATCAGGGAAAGCCTATCTAAAGGATTATCCCGAGACTCAAGAGAATCCTGCTTCTTCTTCTGAACCTGCTCTAGTGCAACCTGCTTCCACTGAGGACATCCCTTCTGCCTCCTCACCTGTTGTAGAACTCACTCCTCCCAAGCCGATGGTAGCCGACAAAGGCAAACAACAAGTCCGCTTCGACAAACCTTTGAAGAAGTCATCTCCTTCTGGACTTGAAAAGCCTTACAACTTTGATATCTTGGCTCAATTAGCCAATACACCAGCCCGGCTGTCAATTTTCGAGCTCTTGCGCCTCTCCAAAGTGACTCGGGAAACTCTGAGTGAGGCTCTCATGCAGGTAGAAACCTGTCTAGCCCTTCTAAAGAAGCCAAAGGCGGAGCCTGTCTCTTGCCTCCATTGTCATAGTGTGTTGGAGTTAATTCCAAACATTACTTTCACACAGGATGACATGCTGATGGAAGACAATAGGCACGACCGTCCTCTATACTATACAGGATATGTCGACTCGATGAAAGTCGATCGTATTCTGATAGATCCAGGGTCTGCCCTCAGCATCATGCCGAAGACAATGTTAGATGCATTGAAGATCCCAGTGCATAGTCTTTCCAGTACAATCACTACCATCCTTGGGTTCAATCAGGGAAGAAGTGAACCTCTGGACAAGATTCGCCTAAAACTCCAAATAGGCAATCTCCGCACAAAGGTGACCTTCTACATCATTGACAACCATGGTTGTTTTTATAATACTTTGTTGGAAAGACCATTCCTGCATGAACATAACATTGTTCCTTCAACTCTCCATCAATGTTTCAAATATGTCGATGACAATGGAGAGGTTCAAAAGGAGGTTGCTGATCTCTATCCTTTCAAAGGTGTCGAAGCATACTGCAACGATGCTCGTATGTATAAGGATGAGTTTATGAAAGTAGTACTGTCTCTTGACACTGAAGAAGAACAAGAAGTAGTGCCCAATGACACTCTCATCATACCTGTCAAAGGGCGTATTTTTCGTCCTCAATCCTCCAAACCACTGGCTATTCACTTGCCAGTCCAGAAGCAGCCAACTGATGATGGTCAGGATCAAAGGGAGCTCACCTCTTCTGAGCCACTTGTTATCGATCTACGTCGTAACAGGGAAAAAAAGACAGCTCACCTCTTCTGAGCCACTTGTTATTGATTTCTCATAACAAGGATAAAAGGGAGCTCACCTCCTCTGAGCCGCTTGTTTTGACCTCCGTCGTAACAAGTCTAATCCTCCTCCACGTTCTTCTTCTCCCCCTCTTGTAATCAATCTGACCAAGCCTGCTAGGGCTAAAGGTCCTGCTGTAAATACAAATGTACAAATCAATGAAAAAGCATCTATTTTCTAGTATACTGATGTCATTTATCATGCTAAGCGCTATTTGGATATGTTAGATAGCTTTCAGTCATTTACAATAGGAGTTGTACAGTCTCTTCAAACAGAAGTCTTACTCGAACACCCAGATGATTCATACTTTGTTGTCCCTTCTCGAAAGAAAGACGAGAGTCCAATACTTTTTAGTAAAGGACCGGAACAATAATTCAGCTATACGGATGATAGCAAAAGTAACGATACGGGACATCTTCAACTCCGTCGTTACAGTCAACAATCAAAAGACATCATCCGAAAGATGGGTTATGACTTTAAGAATGGTCTCAACTGTGGTAAGGGTAGAAGATCCGTACGGCTGTTCCGAAAGAAAAATCAGAGATGTACTACAGCAGGACCAAAAGAGGTCTCGGATATGCTTCCCCTCCGGTATTATCCCCAGCAGCCTTTGAATCTAATAGCGAGGAGCGCTCTAACTCTTCTGATTCCAGATCCTGGGATTCCGACACCAGCATTGGTCAAGTTCATCGATTGATCGTATCTTCTAACATGGTCTCCGTCGAACTTCCAGAAGGCTATGACGAAGATGTTGAAGAAAATCCTAAAACAGATCCCTGGGCTCAACGAATGGATACCCAATGGGAACTCCGATTCGAACAACGGGAACCTCCTACCGAAGATCAATTGGTTCAAATTGATGTAGGAGAGAGCGGGTCACCTCGTCCAATATTCATCAGCAAGAACCTCCCAGAGGCAGATAAGCAAGAATTAATTCTTCTTATTCAAGAATACATTGACGTCTTTGCCTGGAACTATGAAGACATGCCAGGTCTAGATCCCAAAGTTGTTACTCACAAATTGAACATCCTGCCTAATGCAAAATCGGTCAAACAGCAACAACGGTGCTTCAAGCCAGAAATGATGGACGCAATCGTTGATGAAGTCAAGAAGCTTATAGCTTGTGGCTTTATCCGAGAAGAGCAGCATCCTGATTGGGTAGCCAATGTCGTCCCAGTTCTAAAGAAAACCGGCAAAGTTCGAGTCTGTATCGACTTTCAGGTTCTTAATAAAGCCTGTCCAAAAGATGAATTTCCTCTTCCTATCACTGACGTCATGATCGACAACACCTGTGGGTTCGAGCGAATATCTTTCATGGATGGATTCTCCGGATACAATCAAATTCGGATGAATCCTGAAGATGAAAAACATACTTCTTTCCGCACTCCTCGCGGAGTCTATTGCTATACTGTAATGCCATTTGGTCTCAAGAACGCTGGTGCAACTTATCAACGAGCCATGAGTACCATCTTTCGAGATCATCTGCGCTAGACTGTCGAATGCTACGTCGACGATATTGCTGTCAAAAGTCGTCTAAAGGAAGATCACACCCAAGACTTGAGAACTATCTTCAATCTGATGCGCCAATATTAACTCAAAATGAATCCCACCAAGTCATTCTTGGGTGTCTCTAGTGGCAAATTTCTCGGCTTCGTCATTACCTCTAAAGGTATACACGTGGATCCCGAGAAGATCAAAGCCATTCAAGAGATGCGTCCTCCACGCAACCTAAAAGAGCTACGAGGATTCCAAGGTCAACTTGCGTACATCAGGAGGTTCATTTCGAATCTGTCTGGACGCTACAGACCATTTACTCAACTAATGAAGAAGGGTGTATCTTTCATTTGGACCGAAGAATGTCAACGAGCATTTGACGACATAAAGCGATATCTCATGAACCCACCAGTCTTGGTGCCGCCGATCTCAGGCATACCATTCTTAATGTATGTCCGTGCTATGGATCATTCATTGGGTGCTTTACTTGCCCAAAAGAACAAAGAAGGTCATAAACAAGCCATCTATTATCTCAGTCGTACTATGATTGGTGCCGAACACCGTTATAGTCCGGTCGAAAAAGAATGTCTAGCTCTTATGTTTGCTGTTCAAAAGACGAGGCATTACATCATTGGCCAAACTATTCATGTCATATCCCGAGTTAATCCTCTTCGGGTACTGATGAAGAAGCCTAGCACACTCAATTTCCGGCTGGCTACATGGGCCATTCTGCTAGCCCAATATGATATGGTATATGTTCCTCAAAAGTCTGTCAAAGGTCAAGCACTGGCGGATTTCTTAGCAGCTCATCCTGTTCCAGAGACATCTAAACTCTATGATGAAATTCCAGACGAGACATTGGAATCAAATATGATCTCCGAAGAATTTTCTACTTGGTGTCTATTCTTTGACGGTGCATCTAGGATTGGACCCAATGGTGCCATTGTCGCAGGAGTTGGAGTTGTCCTTGTTTCTCTAGACGGGTCAACTATTCAAAGAGCCTATTCCTTAGACGATCCTTGCTCCAACAATGTAGCAGAATACAATGCTCTACTCATCGGTCTTCAGTTAGCTAAACAGCTGGACGTCGAATAGCTTGAAGTCTATGGTGACTCCAAGCTGGTTGTTAACCAGGTTTGAGGAACCTATGAAGTTCGCCATCAAGATCTAGTGCCTTACTATGAAGCGGCAATCAACATGGCTACATCATTCAAAGCCTTCTTCATCGAATATGTCCGTCGAGCTTGCAATACTGAAGCTGACGCTTTGGCCAATCTTACAGCAGTCTTAGCCATCCCTATCAAAAGACATCATGTGGTGGTTATCTCTAATCGAGAATTGTTCTGCGTCGAAAATAATCGTAATATTGACTTCAGTAATCTTACTAAAATCAATACTATCAGTGAAGATTGGAGAGCTCCCTTCATCGACTTCGTAGTTCATGACATACTCCCGGAAGATCCCAAGGAAGCTACGAGTATTCGTCGGCGGTCTCTGCGATTCTACTAGAATCAGACCACAAAAACTCTTTACCGGCGGACTTATGATGGCCTACTCTTGCGCTGTCTTGCTGGTGATGAAGCGAAGCAAGTATTGCGTGAAGCTCACGACGGTGTCTGTGGAGCACATCAACCTGGTCCTAAACTACATGATCGTATCCGACGCATGGGTTATTACTGGCCCTCTATGGTATCTGATGCCATCGAATATGCAAGAAAATGTCGAGCTTGTCAAATCCACACAGACTTTATTCATCAACCATCGGAATTTCTTCATTCGACTGCTGCTTCCTGGCCTTTTGAAGCTCGGGGCATGGACATTATAGGTCCCATCAATCCTCCTTCTTCTAGAGGACATCGGTTCATACTGGCAATAACCGACTACTTCTCCAAATGGGCCGAAGCTATACCATTGGCTGAAGTCAAGACCAGCAGTGTCATCAACTTCGTCAAACATCATGTCATCTATAGATTTGGTGTACCTCGACGAATCATTCATGACAATGGACCTCAGTTCATCAGCCAAAAGTTTACAAGGTACTGTGACGATCATCGGATTGACAATTTCGCTTCGACAGCCTACAATCCTGCTGTTAATGGCTTAGCTAAAGCTTTCAACAAGACTATCATCAAGCTCCTCAAAAAGTTTGTGTCTACTAACAAACGAAACTGGAGTAAAAAGCTTGGGGAATGTCTATGGGCCTACCGTACTACGGTCCGTAACCCTACAGGCTGTACACCCTTCTCTTTGGTGTACGGCTGTGAAGCAGTTCTACCCTTGGAACTTCAAATTCCGTCTTTAAGGATTGCTATCGCCAACGAGCTCACTACAGAGAACAACGACCTTCTTTGACTCCAAGAATTAGAAGTGCTCGATGAGAAACGTTTAATGGCTCAACAGCATATTGAGTTATACCAAGCCCGCATCTCGAAGTCTTTCAACCGCAAAGTTAAGGTCAGAGCCTTTCAGAAAGGAGAGCTCGTTCTAACAGTCAGACGTCCTATGACTATGACTCACATGAGCAAGGGCAAGTTCGATGCAAAGTGGGAAGGGCCATATATCGTGAGCAAAGTTTTCTCAAATGGAGCCTATCAACTCACAGAGCTAGATGGTCGAGTTATAATGATGCCCATCAATGGCAAGTTCCTCAAAAAGTATTATGTATAAATGTAAAAGACATTGCTTGTAATCATTAGACAAGTTCATAAATAAAATTTGATTTTATTTCATCATGAATGATAGTACATAATATCAAGGAAGGTCACTATCATCCTTTTCAAAATTGGGACGCGGGCCACTACCGTCCTTATCGAAGACATAGTCGGCAAAAGAGCCGAGAACCTTCTTGCCCGAACCCACCAGGAACTTGCAAGCAGCCATCCTTATGGCCTCTTCTTCTTCAGTCTTCCCTGGTTCAAGAAGGAAGTCTAAAATATCCCTTGACGGCTTGGATGTAGATGAACTTTCGCCTGCCTCTGTCTGCTTTGGCTGGGCCGGCTCGACTGGACGTTCTTCAGTAGCCGCTTCAACCTTTGAGGCGATCTCAGACTTCTTGGATGCATCTCCAGACGACATCTTTATGTTGAAAAGTGAAAGTGATCAGTCTATCTGATTTTTTGTTCTATTTATAGACAGAGATTCGTAAGACAAGGAAACGACACACTCATCTGACGGTTCGCCCGTTCATTACATTCATATGACGGTTCGTCCGTTTATTACATTTATCTGACGGTTCTCCCGTTCATTTATCTGACGGTTCACCCGTTCATTTATCCGATGGTTCACCCGTTCGTTCCATCCATCCGACGGTTCACCCGTTCATTACATTCACCTGACGGTTCACCCGTTCATTTAATTCATTTGACGGTTCGTCCGTTCATCCCGACGATTCATTTCGTTCATTTATTTCGTTCACACATTTTGACGAATCATCCATTTCGTTCATATCAGCAACTTGTCATCTTTGATTAAGTTATCTACTGAAATAATGATATTCAATATATTATATTCTGCCATGTTCACATTACCTCTGAGCAGATATAATTGAATATAATTATTTTCCAAAATCAAGAAATATATCATGTCCTGCACCTCTGAATATATTTTATATCGCTATTATTATATCTGAATAAGATATGCAATAAATAATAGAGCCACCAAGAAAATGTCTTTTTATTGATCAAAAATTGAAAGACATTACATATCACAAAAAGTGAAGATACAAAAAGTCTTTCTCATTCTGCTAGCGGAGTCATCAAGTTAGTCATCTGCTGCTTTAAAGTTCGCAGTCGCTCCTCACGAGATTCCATCACTCGCTTCCTAGCTTCCTCCATCCCAGACTTATCGTCGAAAGATGGCATGGTTACTATTCTGCGAGAGATTTCATCCTGATGAGTTGCGACATACTCATCTCTTTCTTGAGTCAGAGCGTTCAGCTGTTGAATTGCAGCCCGATGTTGTGTGGCCTCATCCTCCAAAGCAAGCTGAACAAGTCTCAGCTCTTCTTGAAGACGGGCAGATTCTGCTTGCAGCCCAGCAACTTTCCTCTCATTCTCTTCAGCAACAGATGCTATTGTTTCCACTTTGAAATTATACTCAGCAGACTTAGTAGAGAAAGTGTTCAAGAGAACTTGGAGATCAACCTTCGCAACTGTGACTTCTTGTGACATCTTCTCGAATTCAGCTTGTACCAAGAGCTCCATCTACCCCCTATTAAGCTCTTTGTAAATCTTAACCGATGCCTCCAGCTCATCTAATATATGTTCAAGAAAAATAGCATGAGCTTCGTCGCCTTGACTGCGGATGGCATTGATCAGATAAGATGTTGGACCTCTAACTGTAGAGAAACCAGCATCTTCTTTCTCTATCACCCTATCTACTAAGGGTTTCAACGAATTAAAGAAAAGGTTGCTGAAGGATCTAATGATAAATCGGTTAGTAGCCAGAGCACCAGGAGTAGCGGCTACTCCCGTTGACGATGAAGCAGCATGTGCTTGAGATAGACGTACAGCGGGTTCTCTGGATAGAGGAGCCATTGTAGAGCTAGCTGCTCCTCCCGGATGTTCTTCTGCAAAATCAAATGAACCCTATCATTTTGGTTTCATTTTGCAACTAATCGAAAAAGATCAAAAGTAAAAGGCAATCTTACCATGGCTTGGTCCAGCAACAAGTCTGTCATCTGTTGGCACAGGTTCCAATCTAGCAGAAGTAGCCTCAGACATTACTGCCTGGCTACTACCTGCCTCAGAACCGCCTGAAATAGGTCGGCTACCACTAGCTATAGCCGTTATGGGCACTATGTCTGTGCATGCAGAAGGAACTGGGGAAGATTCAAGTTCTGCATAGATAATAACATAGTGATGTCAGCCATTTAATCTGTGAAAAGAAGATTGATACTCTCATTTAATACCTTTGGGATCAGCATGAGTAGTTTCAGCAGGTGCTACTTCTGCACCCGTATTCTTTTCTGGAGACACGTCCACCTCAATATCCTCTTCAGGATTTAGCGTGTCATCTACAGCTTCCGAGGATACATGGACATTAGTGTCCTTTTTTGGATTTAAAGTATTATCAACAGCTTCTGTTGATGTATCTTCACTGTCCTCTGGCACTTTCTCGCTGGCAGTTGCGGCGGCGGCTTGATCGATATCATCATGCAGACCGAAGTCGCAATCATTTAGAGCTTCAATCATTAAACGATCTTCTTCTTCACGGAGTGTTCCTGGAGTAGCAGGAAGCTGGGTAGTTTCCACCGCAAGAGAAGGAGATCGCAAAACTTCATCATCCCTCTGCTCAGCTTCATCCCTCTGCTCAGCTTCATCCCTCTGCTCAACCTCGTACCTCTGCTCTGGAGTAGGAGTCTCCTGCCTAGGCTCGGAGGCAGGTGTAGGGGATGACATGGTGATTCCAGCAACATCACTAGCCACCACCGAGGACAAGATTTGTCTCGGAGGAGTGACTACCCTCTTTCTTCTTCTGGAGGCCAATTTCTTTCTATGTAGAGGTCTCTGGACTCTCTACATCTACTACATCGACCTGCCTTGGAAGAGAGGTCGGCGTAGTCGCTTCTTCTCTTTGGGTCGACTCGGCCAGTAGCCGAGATTGTGACCTGGTGGTGACCTTCTCTGATGGATCTAGGATAAGCTTCTTCTTTGCAATCGGAGAAGAAGGTTCATCAATCCTTCTCTTTTTCTCCTTGGTTGGAGATTTGACAACTTTCAAGGAAATTCGCAGTGGTTCGTTGACCTCCTCAGGGAAGTTAGCTTCCCTTGAGGCTTCCAACGGGTCATCCACTGGCTCATGCTCCTCGTCATTACCTGGAGCTGATATAATAGTTGCTTCCTTCTTCAATCGCGTCGCTGTCGCGAAGCTATCTACAAGGCTGAAGTTCTCGGCGAATGTATTCGCTGCTGTGTAAAAAAGCGAATATGTGTATAACATCCGGGGGCCGTGATCACTCTTGGTCGGCATCGAGAACACTGTTCTTATGTCTCGAGCGTTATAATAATCCCAGGCCCTGGCGCCATCAATCAGATAACCTTTTCCTTGCAAGCAAGTTATAGCATTGCCTACGTGGAACTGGTCGTAGCCGAATTGACGGGCAAAGCGGCTGGGAAGATATGGTTCTAAGTAACATTCATCTTCAAATCTATAAACCAAGTGCGACGGCCTAATCCTCCTCAGCCAATCAAATGCTGCACGACCCAAAGGCTGTCTCCCAAGATCAATCAGATTTGTTGACATATGTTCATAGCCAGTTGGAGGGGGCAACACAGTAAAAATTTCACCCCTTCCCAAGATTCAAAGCACGTCTGCAATCTTTCAGACTGGTGTATATCCATTTACTCTGAGAGAATCTCCGTAAATAGCTACCGCCGACTGCTCCCATATCAGGGTTCATCAATGAAGAATGGTGCAGAAGCAACCATCCGAACAAATAAGTGTAGGGAAGCTCCAGCCGAGGGAAGTTCCCTTTCTCTCCTTTGCCCTTGAACATTGAATCAACAAAAAGACGAAGACCCGCGTTCACTCTACAGGTCATCGCCGATAGCAGATCCATCCGGTAGCCAAAGACTAGACGGACGACAGCGAAGAGCACGCCGCGATGGAAGCGATCTATGGCACGCACTCCGGGTACGACGAATCGTCGGAGCCAATATGTGAGGAAACCCGCCAGTTGGACTTCCTTTGACATGGGCTTATAGCCCATTCTCATAAAACTTTCAATAAAATCTCCTGTCTTGAAAGGAGGGTATTGAAGTTCGTCATCAACCTTGATGTCCATTTCCTTATTTTCCTCCATCAGTCCTATCACCTCACTATGGCTGAGTGGTTTGAAGAAGGTAGGGTTGCACGTATCGTGATCCTTAGTCTTCTTCTCGATGATGTGGTTGAGGAAGAGATAGGGCAACCACTTTGACGAGTAGCAAGTGTCGGAGGAACCACTCTTATAATACATGGAGCAAATCTTATAGTGGCATAACAGTTCTTCAAAAACGGCTACCATCTCAGCATTCTCTCGATGAAGTCGGTCCAATTCGTCATTTGTTGGAACAAATTCTTCATAGGGGAAGTCTCCCATTGGTAAGCTCGAGATATACTTCATCTCATGAAGAGCTAGTCCAATCTCTCCACAGGGTGTCATGAAAGTCCCTGTCCTAAAATTGTACCTCTCTGCCAAAGCGAGAAACAGATGAGAGTTGGGGTAGAATCCATATACGGTAGAGTATACCGCCTGGTACAGCTCAATCTCTTTGAGCTTCTCTTCGAACTGAACCAATATCCAATTGGTTATGCAGTTCCATCCTTTGTTATCTGGGTTCACCAGACCTGTCAACCGGATGTCCTGATCCGGGTATCTTCCCTCAACCTTTGCAAATTCATTTGCAAAGATCGGTGTTCTAACTGGCAGCAGTAAGGAGGAGTTCTCTGGTGGAATGCAGCCAGGCTTCAATCCTCTGAGCAAGGAGCTGTGACGCTCAGAGGAGCTATAGAACATATCCTTGTGATTCGGTCCTTTCTTCACACAAATATTTCCTGTTCTGGTTTGCTGGAGAGGAGTAATATCCCAGTCCATCCTCCTGGGATAACTCACATGAGCATAGCGGGATAGAGGGAGGCACCTGGCAATGTCTGGTAATAATATCCTCTTCTCACCTCTCTGAAAGAGTCTTTGTTCGACTCGAGGCCTCGGCTGAGAACTTTTATCAAGAGCCTCACCGAACAGAAATAGAGGCTTCTTATGAGTGACGGCGTCGGCAGTCTGCAGAGGCTGCCCGTTCATCAGACTCAATAAAGTTTCGTTGTCCTGTGCTACTAAGATGGCTTGACGGGAAGATGGCAGAGCATATTGGGGAAATATTACATGAGACAAATCTTCCTTAAACTCTGGTTCAGCAAGGGTCCCTGTAAAGATTTCATAATCCGGGTCTTCTCTGATGTTAACTGCATTAAACAGAAAGACATAATTAAGTACATGCAAAATCAAAGATTCTGTCCAAAAAATCAGCAAATTGTGCAAGCATCAGATTGCGCTGTCTGTAAAACATCAGATTGCGCAACAACAGCTTCTATGCGCAAACTGTCCAGTTGTGCCAACATATTCACTTGCACAAGCTATCAGATTGCGCTAACAAGCTTGCACAAGGCAACAGTTTGCGCTGGACAGACTTGCGCAAACCGATAGAATACACTGACTTTTGCCAGCGCTTTCCAACCGATTGCGCAAGAAAAAAGTCTTCATAAAAATGAAAACTATTGGGTTTGTGCAACCGAAAACCTAAACAGGGCGGCGCAATATAACCAAATCTCTAAAAAAAGAGATAGGTTTGAAGATTCAATCATGTCGAAGAACCCTAAAAAGGGTTTTTGATTGAGCGACTACCTTGCAGTGCGGTATGACCGACTTCGTGTCGTGAAATACGCGGCGCAGCCCGAGTCGAAGACTCGACAGGAGCTTTGCCCTTGTCGGTGGCGGAACGCTTTGGAGCCATTGAAGTCGACGGAGAAGAAGGAAAAGAGTCGGAGTGGGCTCGAGAATTTTCTCTCTTGAACAAAGTGGAAACAAGTAAAGAAGAACAGAAAGAGGAATGAGAACTATTTATAGTTTTTCGAAAGCAAACAGACGCCTCAGATTGCGCCGAAGAAATGGAAGCTGACTCCTCCAATTGCGCAGACAAGTCATTATTTGTGCAACTTGATTTTAAAATCAAAATTCAAAGTATTTCGAAGCTTTGACTATTTTCAAACTTCGAAAACTTTGAAGGGGGTCTTGTAGGTCCTAAAAATCAAGTTGCACCCATCAAAGAAGTCATGAAAATTAAATTGTGCATCCTTCAAGTGAACTGTGCAGGAAACAGATTGCGCAGCAACTCAAGTGCGTAGGCTGAACTGTGCACTCATCCAAGTACACAAGCTGACGTGGCCTCATCATCATTATCTGACAGAGAATCAGATCTTCTGACAGCTGACAGTACGAAGAACGAGGAAACTGTTCGTTTATCGTGCAGCACAGCGCTCGAGGACAGCTGTACATGCAGCACAATCTGCCAGACTCTCTACAACGCAATTCAATCGAGCGCAATCTGAAGCCAGCGTAATTCATGTGGCGCACTCCATCAAGACAACTGACAATTTACATGTGGCCTACATGCCATCAATTACTCACCATGTGGCAATCGTCTGTACACGACCAAGCGCATTTCAATCAAACAATGCCACGCGTCACACACAGGTGGTCCACGATCAAGTAACTGCCTGCGCAGTTCATTGCTTGTGCAATCCAAAGTCTGCGTAATCCATCCTGCGCAAGTCAGAATAACTGAAAGTTAGTTATTTCCAGAACTCTATAAATAGAGTTTCAAGTCTTCATTATCAGACACATTCAAGTCATCACCAGAGATCAGGAGTTCTTGCCAAAGTGCTGCTGCAATCTTCAGAGGCTATCGTCTTCAAAGTTCACATCGTCCAAGGGATAAAGCGATCGTCTTCAGATCGGATTCCTATAGTTGTACTTTCCCAGAATTCTTGTAATTTTCTTACAAAGTTTGTGAAATAAAGATTAACTTTTGTTTTTGCAAACAACGTACAATACGTTATTGAGACGTACAATACAAAATTTTAAATCAGTACCAAATTTAATTTAAAAAAATAGTAGAAATTTTTGGGGTTTTACATCGGTGTACTCTTGAACATGTCTTTCTTTGCTTACATGATAGTGGCCCGTCGCGGTGTACTCTTGACATGACAAGTAAATCTAAGCATGACATGCTTAATCAAGTTGCTGTTGTGACGGCTATTTTCCCTTGCTAATGTAACTCTTTTAGACACCGTGGGTGTTTGTGCTTGTGTAAGCTATCCGTCTTGTATCGCATCATCTCTAGGACATGAATCTCCGGTTTCCCACGGTCAGGGATTCATACTGAATATGACTAGGTTAATGACTAGATTAATCAAGTAGCTCATATAGAGAGATATGTTTCCGGTTACAAGCGATCCCGTTATCCCGGCCATACCTGATGGACTTGGAGCCTGCCGTCGAGTAGGGCACATTTTCTTGCACACTGTTATGTGGAGCACTTCTTGAGATAAATAAGTAATATGCACACTGTCATGTGTTGCACTCCAAGTCACCTAATAAGTCTCTTAGGGTACATTTGTCTCATGGGCGATGTACCCACTATTATATGAACAAGGGATACATTTGTCTCCCCAACTCTTACATGAACTTCGCCTGGATAACCTGGATAGCTGCAGGGCTTGTGACTGCTGGAATATCTCATTGCATCTTGCTAGTAACTAGGCTTGTGATAACCCTAGTTAGTTAAAGTATCAAGCCGTACTCTTTGCTTGGCCGTGAATGTTGAATGGAGTCTAGTCTTGTTTAATCTTGTCTAGACACTGCCAGTACATGGTTACTTCTGGACATTTCTCAGTTTATGATTTACTTGTCGATAATTGGTAAGAGACTAAGTTCTGTTCAGGTGAATGGTTACAACTTCGGTCCTTATTTGGTTTACGGGTTGTAACTTGGTTACCGGAATATCACCCTACTTTCATAACTTCAGTTTTCTTGTTATTATTATTATGTTTTGTGTTCTAACTTGCTGGTTTTAGTTCTTAAGTGAAGCCTTCCTTGTGGCACTTGCTCTTTCTGGGGTCTGACCCAGCTGGTTTTGTATGGCCAGATTTCGGAGTAGCTCCCGAGGATCTACCTGCCTTCCTGTCAGATGGTGAACACTAGAAGAAACCCTAGCAACAAGTGGGTTTTATTTTGCTCTCCCACTCTATTGTAAATTATTCTTTTGAGGCGTTTAGCCGCCAAGCAAGTGTTAGCTCGTTGTCACGCCCCAGAACCAGAATACTGAAGAGCGGGGGAATGACTCAGCCAGCTACGTATTACGGGTAAATGAATGCCGTATAATACGATCAGTACTGTCGAAAAGACGAGGGGGTGCATACTACATGGTAGTCTCACTATGGTCACTTCACATCTATTGTCTCAATCATTCAAACAAGAAACAGAAATAGAGAACATGTAAGATAAAGATGTAAGGCGTCCCAAAATGATCAGTCAAAATATTCTTGATATCTGGCTTTACAAAACATAGCCAGATGATATAGCAAAGTATACACAATTGTTATCAGCTGCAGTCTGACTTAGTTACAATTATGCAAAAGTAATTATAAGACAATCCGACTAACATGTCGGTGCCAAACGACAAAGTATAAAGTAAGTAACAAAACGAGCGGAGAAGTAAGTAACCCACTCGAGTCCTCCTGCGATCATTCCTCTAGTATTGACCATCTTGTAGGTAGAAGTAAGCTGAGTCCTCGGGGACCGGCTCTAAATCTGGCCATGCAAAACCAGAGAGGTTAGACCTCTAATAGCAAGTACAGCAAGGAAGCACGATATGAGAAATAAAAACCAGTAGTAAGAGAATATGATATATAGATCTCTACTGCTACTGAGATTAACATAGCATCACGACACTTCGAACCAACTCCAACCAAACAAGGACAGAAGTTGGCCCGTCATGTCCTGACATTCTGATCATCTCAGTTAGTTAACAGAGTAGGTACAGTACACAAACAAATCAATTTAAAACGGCCATTCAACTACTACGGCTTGCTACGGTGAGTCCCAAGTTACCCTGGAATTATGCAATAAGGATTCCTCAATTCTTACTATGTGCAAACAAGGCTAGTCTACCCAATCAATCAATTGCGTCAATCATGAATTAGACGAATCCCAGCGGGACGCCCGCATCAATATACAATAAATAATATAAACAGATACCGCTCCCCGCCCATGTGGCAGATTTGTAGTATCTGTGGGAACCAGCCGGCCTGTCGGACACTAATAGTCCCAAAGAGGGCTGCCATGTAAGAACTCGGGAATCCATTCTCTCCATGCAATCATTATTTTATTTAACTTAGTAGCCTCTACGATAAGTGAAATCCTATACCGTGGATCATGGTCATTCAGAATGAGTACTTTTGTACGGGGTACGGTATGCACAACTCTACAACGATACCCGTACGGTTAGGTTGTAGGTCTTACATAGCGTAATGCAACAATCAAAACTAACCACGGAATAATCATGCCTTGACTATAAAGTACACATGCTGCTTTTGTAAGAATTAAATAAAATTGAAGCCTGCACGTGCCTGTATGCCAATATTCGGGATCGGCCAATCGATTGCAATAGTTCATAATTAATATGAACGTGTCTCATTCATTCAATTCAATAAGACGACTAGCCAGTCTCTTAGTTCCAACTAGGAACGCATGATCAATTATTAATCAAGATCACAATCAATGTCAATCAATATCAATTCGGGACAAGAATCAGCCCCAAGGCATTATGGGTTAGCGTTCATGCGGCCGGGAAATTATTGGTTCATGCGGCTGAGTAAAACATGCACATGCGGCTAAGAAAACTAAGTCCATGCGGCTCAGAAAATTAAGTCTCTTGAAGCCAGAAAATTAAGTCTATGCGGCTGAGAATGACAAGCCTATATACGGCTGAGAATGACAAGCCTACATGCGGCTGAGAATATGCATATGCGGCTGGGTTGAAACGAGTTCCATGCGGCTCTGCGCTGCCAAGGCCACGCGGCTGGGGAAGATCAATGCGGTCAGGGAATAAATTCTTATACGGCCAGAAAAAGCACATGTGGCTGGATAAGTATATGCGACTGGGTAAGTACATACGGCTGGGTGAGTACATGCGGCTGGGTAAGTACATGCGGCTGGATAAGTACATGCGGCTAAGAAACTAACAAGTCATGCGCCCAAAAAGATTCATGCGGCCAGAATTAACAAAGCCTTATGCGGCTGGAATGGGTGCAAGTCTATGCGGCTGAGAACTGATTAAGCTCATGCGGCCAAAAAGATTCATGCGGCTGAGAAAGTGCCATGCGGCCAAGAATCAATTCTCATGCGGCTGAAAATGCATACACGGCCAGGAAGTGCCATGCGACTGGGAATACATATGCGGCCAGGATTGCTCATAGGGTCAAGATTGCTCATGCGGCCAGGATTGTTCATCTTCTCCAATTTCCGAGAACAGAACCATGAAAGCCATTGTTTTCAAGCTCTCTAAATCCTTCATTCTAAGCCCAAATCTGGACTTCCATAGGTCAAAATGGGGTAGAACAAAATTCTCTACAACATGGAACCATCAAAACTTGGGAGTAACAAGTTTAGCTAGATCAAAACCCAAAAATACGAAAATACAAGTTTAGATCTACACAAAATGAACCATGAAAATTGAAAATGCTAAGTACTAAAGAGACTTAAGATCAAGTAAGGAAGATGATGGCACAATAATACTGGGGTTCCATCATGAAACAAGTTGGCACTTGCCTATACGGCTGGGTAGGTGGGGGGAGAGTTATGGAGGATGAAGAAGAAGTGAAATGGAGAAGGAGTAAATGAAGAAAGAGAAAGGGGTTTAGGTTTTTAAATGAAGAGGGGGTAGGTGGGGAATTGTTGAACCACCCAATGGCCGAAAAATAAACCAACTCAGGCCGATCCCAAAAGCAAAACAGAAAGTAAAATGCTGAAAGTAAAATGCAGACTAATAATTAGCGTAAAATTAAATGAATTTAAATACAGAACAATACATGATAAATATTTAAATAAATATATTAAAGCAGTACATGTATTAAAATATGCATTCTGGGAATGGAAAGTGACACTCGTGTTGAATACTTATATTTCTTGTCTGCCTACGGGCTGTAACATGATTAACAAATCCTAGGGTTGATCATGTATGACTGAAACTCTTGCTAGTCCTCGCATTTTGTATGACTAGCTTCATGATCAACTGTATATGAAATGTATGGGACGCCTTACTATTGAATATCTGATGGTCTAACATCTTGTGACTATTATTACTTGCTTGAGATTGAGACGCTAGACTTGTTCTTGACCAAAAGAGACTGATGGCTTGTAGATAAACCCTCATACATCTAGACAGCCGTGACCCACTACCAGAATAAGTCATTTTAGCGACGCCTAAAGACGTCGCTAAAACGCCTAAAGACGTCGCTAAAATATTTTAGCGACGTCTTTAGCGACGTCTTCCTCTTGTCGCAAAAACCTTAGTCGCTGTTTGGAAAGACGTCGCTGATCGTCGTCGACACCGACGTTTACCGACGCAAAATTATGTTGGTAATATACTGACGTTTACCGTCGTTTCGTCGATGACATAGCGACGTTTATGATGTCGCTATACGTCGGTATTTCCTGAAAAAATTACCGACGTTTATGATGTCGCTATGCGTCGGTATATCCTGGAGAATATTACCGACGTTTTGTGATGTCGCTATACGTCGGTATATCCTGGGAAAATGAGGTAAAATCCTGGAAAAGTTACCGATGTCTACCGACGTTTACCGACGCATACCGACAAAAATGACGTTGCTATACGTCGGTATCCTGGCAATATATGCCAGTTTAGCGACGTCTACCGACGTATTTTGACGTCGGAAAGCGTCGGTAAACGTCGGTAAACGTCGGTAAGTTTGAAAAAAAATAAAAATAAATAAATTACAGTATGTAGTTTTCTCTACAGAATTATTTTCTTCCTGCAGTTTAATAAATAACACTGAAACACAATACACAAGCACATTTTTTCCCTGGGTTCGCTGACCCTTTCGGTGGAACACTCAACACCGGTAAATTAACATCCAAATGAAACAAATAACAACATAAAATAACCAAAGTCCACACAACATATATAAACCAATGTATCTACACAACATATATAAACCAATGTATCTACACAACATATATAAAATAACCAAAGTCCAAATTGTCATGGGTCTACATAACCAATAACCAATGTATCTACGCAACCAACAAACAAGTGTCACAAACAAATAAGTGTCACAAACAAATAGTAAACACAAACAAATACTCAAAAACTCAATACAAACAGTCCTAACTAGGACTACTGGGGATCTGGAGCAGGAGGGGCGCACTGTAACGAAGGGCTAAGAAAAGCTCATAGTCCTTCTGTGAAATTGACACCGATGAAGGAGGTAGTGACGTCGGTGGAGTCGGTGTCGATGAAGAAGGCAGTGGCGCCGGCGGAGTCGACGACGATGAAGGCGTACCCAGAGGACGATAACGCTCCAACGCTGCAAGTCGCTGGTAGTATGAATCCATGGTAGATAATATTCTATCACTGCTATCAGCCACCGAATCCTGCACCAATCTCAGCCTCTCATCCATGGACATCTGTGATGCCTGCAGATCCATCACGTTGCGCTCTGTCGACGCTCTAAGATCAGTGACGCTCCGCTCTGTCCGCTCAGTCACATTTTTGAGCTCCATAATGCTGCGGTCGAGTGCATCCAATCGTGCTATAAGCGCAGACTCGTCCGACTGGTGCTGAGACTGATCCTGAATCCGTCGTAGCATCTCGTCACGGAGAGACTCCATTATCTGGTGGACTCGGACAGACTCCTGGGACGGCTGTGGACCATGCACACTTGCAGGGGATGTCCTAGAGGATCGGGTCACAACTAGGGCGCCATAGGATCCCGTACCGTAGTACGTACCCCTACGGAGGCTACCAGCGCCGGTCATCCATAGCTCGTCCGCCGACAGAGCTTGAGTGGGCTGCGAGAAAGTACCGGCCTCTCCCGCAGTAGGTGCACTAGCAGTCGTCCGCTCCCGAAGCCTCTGATACTCGGCCTAGAAAGTATGGATAGTACTCTATGATTTCTAATCTCTAATTAATGTACTTATTATTACTAACTACATGAATATTTATTTGCATGCATGTTTACTAAATTTATATTAAAATTAACACGAAGTATTATAATTAATAAATAGTATTGTAATACTTACATAGGTCTGCTCAGCCCTCTCGTCAATAAGGCCTTCGCCCTTCCGATGGGTGGCCAGGAAGATGGTCACCATGTCGACGTTACCGACCTTTCTTACCTATAATTAAATATATTATCTTAGTAATAATTTATCGGATTTGCATTAAAATAATATTTCTGAAAGAAAAATACATACCAGACGACAGAAATATTCCGAATCGACCCACCGCACCACTTCGAGGCATGCTGCCTAGCCGTCTTGGCCTTCTCGAACTTTTTCTTGTACCTTGGCTC
The DNA here is from genome assembly GCA_029216955.1 of Iris pallida. Lineage (NCBI taxonomy): Eukaryota > Viridiplantae > Streptophyta > Magnoliopsida > Asparagales > Iridaceae > Iris > Iris pallida. Next base: position 28,014,961 of record JANAVB010002199.1, on the reverse strand, counting down.
GTTGAATCGAGCCTTCATCGCATCCTACTGATCAGGGGTGATACAATCTTGGATCGGCTTTCCGGCACGATCACGAGCCTTCTGATCATTAATAGCGTCACAGATCAGCTTAGCAGCGACACAGGAAACATCTCCTCGATCAGCTTGGCCCGGTACGGTGGATAGAAAAATATATCCTAGAAGAGTACAAAAACCAAATATTTATCAGTTATATATAATATGCATAAATCAAATGATTTATGTTAAAAGAAAATCTATTTTAACCTTGAAGCGCGCAAACCAGTAGGTCTTCCTATCGTCCGGAGCATCCGAGTAGTTTTTCTAAGGACCACCATAATTTTGCCTCAGGACCAGGCCTAGGCGTCTCTGTACCGACGGGGGACGATATCTATACAGACATATTATATTCATGAGAAAAGTTAATTTATGATAAACACAGAAAAAATGATAAACCAAAATACTTACTTTGTACCGTCGGCCCAGATCTCCATCCTCGTCTCCTCCGGAGGTGCGCAGGCGTCATCTGCCGATACTGGTCGGCCGTCGATGCAGCCTCCTCCATCTGCTCATCTGTCTCCATCGTCGTATCAGCAGGAGGAACGCTACTCTCGGAAGCAGTCTCAGGCCTGAAACTACTCGTCCCAGGAGATATGCCACGTAGCATCGTGGCAGGCGGAGCTACTGTCCGATACCCAGGAGTACTGGGCAACGATGATCCAGAGCCGGTACCAGTAGGAGGTACCGAAGAAGAACCCTGTCCTCTAGCAGTACCACCATTAGGTACCGAAGGAGTACCCTGTCCTCTATCAGTACCAGTACCCCGTGCCCTATGTCGAAAAATACGGAACGATCCGCGACGACTTGTCATACCTGATAATAACATATGATGAGATACAACAAAGACAACAAATAATAGAGACTAGAAATATGAAAGTGCAACAAAGACAAGATAATAACCAAGACAACATATGATGATACATTTTATAAGAAATATCTAAGTCCAGATAGTATATTTTACAAGAAACATCTAAGTTCACATAGTACATTCTATAAGAAACATCTAAGTCCAGATAGTACATTCAGATAATAACAAAGACTAGATAATAACCAACTCTACATAATAAGAAAATGAAAGTACCTCTCTCTCAATCATCTTCAGAATAATCATCTAGTTCGTCTTTCTCGATCTCATCTTCCTCTTCCTCCTCATCTTCACTTTCATCTTCGCATTCGTCGGCTTCGTCTTCCTCTTCGGATAATTCTACATCTTCTACATTATGTGTCGTATAATGCGTAACTTCTGTGGAGTCCACATCAACAATATTGGTTACAAGAGGTAGCTCGTCCTCCTGATAAGCTTTTTCATCAACATCAAAAGTATCTCTAGCTTTAGTCTTGCATACTGCCCACCCGTCAGACTTCGTTGCTCCCCGTCTCGGATAAGCTGTGAAGTACACGAGCTGAGCTTGAGTTGCTAGGACAAATGGTTTGTAGCCTTGATATCTACGCTTGTAGTTTATATCCACAAGACCATGCTTGTCAATTTTTTAACCTTGATTTTCAATCGGTTCGAACCATTCAAACTTGAATAACACGATCTTTGCAGGTTCTCTGCCATAATTATACGTTAACTCCACAATCTCTCGCAAGATGCCAAAGAAATTATTTCCTGGATCGACGTCTTTGTAGTTCGAAGTTTTGATACACAAACAACTGTTTTTCGTGGAATCAAGATCCAGAAAGCTGTCTCTGATCGGAGCATTTGTCGACTTGAACAGAAAGCCATTGACACAGTAACTTGGCCATATTTTAACAAAAGTAATTGGTCCCTTGGCAAGAGTTCTAATTAATTTAATCTCGGGTGAAATTAGACGATCGACCTGAATACCAAAGAAGAGATAGTAAGTTATTTATTGCATAGTTGCATTAAAAGAGGCCAGTAATTACCGGACTGCTTACATATTCGCTCAACCAAGAAGAAAAATGACGTCTCATTTCTTGTTCTAATGCTTCATCTGTTAGGTAGGGTCTAACCGACCTCAACTCATCATTATATGTGCTAAAAAATAACGAAGCAACCGCCGATTAGTACAATAATATTAGCTTATACTATTACATTGAGATGACGTAAACTCATCATTAATTACTTACTCCTCTAGCTTCTCCACTTTATCCTCATTACAATTGAGTAATACATACAACTGAGCAGCCCTTAGCTCTTCGTCATTCAAATATCTCTTTTTCATTTTCCCCAAAGGCTTTCCAAACGCACTGAATACTTTCAGTATTCCATTATTAGATTCTTGATAACCGTCGTCGTTTCTCGGAGCCCTCGTTCTATTCGTAGCAACATGAGGTTTGAAATACGTCCAGCAGAAGTTTGTAATCTCCTCGAGAATATAGGCTTCACAAATAGAACCCTCGACCCGAGCCTTGTTTTTTACCTTCCTCTTTAGGTGGTTCAAATGTCGCTCAAACGGGTACATCCACCGATAACCGACGGGTCCACCAATACGTGCCTTATAGGAAAGATGAATTGGCAAATGCTCCATGGAGTCGAAGAATCCAGGAGGAAATACCTTCTCGAGCTTGTACAGTGTTACCGCAATATCGTTCTCCTGCTTTTCTAGACGATCGACGAGCAACTTATTAGAACAAAGATCACTAAAGAATATGCTAAGCTCGGTCAATGGATCCCAAACAACCGGGGGTAAGAATTTTTGAAATACAATCGGAATTAACCTCTTCATGAATACGTGACAATCATGGCTCTTCATACTTGTCAGTTTATTCTCCTTGAGGTCGACGCATCTTCTCAAGTTTGAAACATATCTGTTTGGAAATTTCAGACCTTGAATCCACCTACAAAGTCTCACTTTATCCTCCTTCTTTAGTGAGAAAATTGCCTTAGGCTGCTTCAACTTCCCATTCCCGTCCTCTATCAAATGCAATGCAGGACGTCTACATATTTCTTCCAAGTCCACTCTAGCCTTTGGATTGTCTTTCGTCTTCCCCTTTACGTCTATTACAGTATTAATTATGTTGTCAAACACATTCTTCTCGATATGCATGACATCAAGGTTATTTCTAATCAATTTGGTGCTCCAATATGGCAGATCCCAAAATATACTCCTCTTCGTCCAGTTATGAGTGCGACCAAATCTGTCACACTTGTAGCCCGTAGCAGGCTCTTCAATAGCTCTTGGTAAATCTTTTACCTCTTCCCATATCGTGTATCCGGGCCACCTTGGCGGGGGATTAGCCTTCTCCATAATGCCAGCACGAAAAGCACTCATGTTCCTCCTGTACGGATGATCCTTCGGCAGGAATTATCGATGACAATCGAAGAAGCACAGTTTGCCTCCGTGTTTCAAACGGAAAGCCTTAGTACGGTTCATGCAATACGGACATGAAAGACGACCATGCTTGCTCCATCCAGATAACATACCATAGGCCGAAAAGTCGTTGATGGTCCACATAAGTGCTGCTCGCATCTGAAAATTTTGTTTTCTATATACATCGTACGTGTTGGAACCTATTTCCCACAGCTGATTCAACTCATCAATCAATGGCTGTAAATACACATCGATGTTCCTTTTCGTATTGTTCAGACCTGGGATAATAACGGTGAGGAACATATACGGAGTCTTCATGCACATCCAAGGCGGTAGATTGTACGGAGTGACGATCACAGGCCAACACGAATACTGGGATCCTGAAAGTCCGAATGGGGTAAAACCGTCGGAGCAGAGACCCAATCTGACATTACGCGGATCAGAAGCAAAATCTGGATACTCTCGATCAAAGTGCTTCTATGCTTCTCCATCAGATGGGTGATCCAACACTCCTTCGGTCTGTTCCCGCTTATGCCAACTCATGTTGTCACGACCCGCACCCGCTTTTTCGGATACAAGACGTGTCCAAGCCAGCCTACGCCGCAGAGTCGACGGTAGAACGCTGTCACGGCCAAGATGCTCAAAATCAAAAAATAATAACATTTATTGCTCATTCACATTTCTAAATTTATTACAATATTTACATTATTTATTTTTAAAAGAAATAGAAGGTTCTTACAATTAATGAAAATGATACCACTTCTATCTAATTTCTAGGTTTCTGTCTGCAAGTACACCCGTATCTCCCACGCTAAGAGAAGCCACAGCTAAACCTGAAAAATGTTGGTTTCCAGTCAGGAATGGAACAAGCACACAAACCGACGGCAATGCAAAAACAAAATAGAATTAACAAGACATGAAAATAACATATGAGAGATGAAAACTAGAAAGTACTAATGACATGGCAAGTGGTGGAGAAGACAAGGAAAATAAATAAACTACAACTATCTATGTGATTTGAAGTATCCGTTTCGACATGTGAACGGCTAGGGGGTAAATCCGGCACCCTACACGTGTCGTGCACCCTACACATGTCGTGTACAGCTGTCATTCTCCACGAAAGACACGGAGAATAGTTCTGGATAGTCCACACGTCTACTAAGATATTTCCCCTCCTGACTACTCCGTGTGATGAGCGTGTCAACAAGCAACAAGATATATGTATAAACATGAAATGTATAGACTACTATGAATCGAAAAGCAATCAGAAAGAGTACTTGCCTGAGGTCCTTAGCTGGTGAAACCGACAATACCATCTCGTTGGGTCCCGATTAGTCCACTTTGGCTAGGGTCGATGTGAGGAAATATAAAATTGTCAAGGAAATAGGAATACGATTAGATCGGTTAATTAATCTAAGAGAAAATTATTTAAGGGAATTAAATTTTATTAAGAAGATAATTTATTTAGAAAATGTTTATAAACTATTCAAAAAACATTATAAAATATTTTTAGAAACATAATAGGTTTTAAACCTCTTCAAGAAAGTATTGGTTAAAACAAACTTATATAATTACTTGAAAATCGAGAAAACTATTTTAGACTAAAAACTCCGATTTTGGAATTACCTATAGGACCAAGCCCAAAGCTATACTACAATGTAGTTTTATGAAATATTTAATATGTATATTTAGTCAAAATAACTATTAGTAACTAAGGATACTAATAGCAAATGATAATATTATAATGCTAAATAATTTCTAGGATTTACCTATATATATATAGTTTGAAATACTGTACTTTATACCAATTCATACTGTCATAACAGTATACATCTACATACTACAATTGCATTAGTAATATATATAAACAATATACATATAAACAAAACTAATAATAAGATAAAATACATTATTTCTTCTCCTGTTACCTAGTTTTTTGAGAACCAACAGAAGACGAAACAAATTAAGTAAAACAAAAAAGTAAATGGAAAGTCAAAAAGAGAGAGAGGATGAGCAGAGAAGATTGGGTTGAGAGTGAGACAGAGGGAGGGAGAAATTGAGAGCGGGAGGGCGAGACTAACCATGGTGTTCGCCGTTCCAGCGCGGAGGTGGCTCACGCTGGAGAGGATTCGGGCTGGAGGCGGCTAGGGTTACGGTTAGGGAAGCGGGGTCGGCCTCGACACGGCGATGGCGGAGCGTACGAGGAGGTCCGGCTTTGCTCGCGGGGACGGTGCGACGCACAGGAGCTGGCGCCGGTGGAGTCTGCGGGAGGCTACGAGGGCTGGGAGGCGCTAGGTCACAGAATGTGCGACGGACACGAGATTCCACCGGTGGTGCGCGTGGCTGGGAGACACGGCGTCGCTCTGCGTGGCGGCGGGCAAAGATACGGAAAGGGGCGGATCTGGGGTTCAGCACAGGAGGTCGGTCCCGCTGGGCGGAGCTTCGCGGCGGCTCACTGGCGCAGAGGCGTGGTGATCAGCACTCCGGATCTGGAGGCGATAGGCGACGGAGGTCAGAGGGCGGAGGCAGCCAAGTATGTCCTCGCTCGCGGCTCGCAACGGAGAGAGTGCTGCTCCGTACGCGGGGTGCCCGGAGCCGGCGGTTCCCAGAGACTCATCGTCGGCTATGGCGACGAGATGAGGTGGGCGACGGTTTGGCTGTAGGAGTCGAGGCCTCGGTGCGGTGGTCTCGGCAACGGGAGGGTGTGCAATGACGGCAACCACAATTGCTGGTGGAGAGGTCCACGCACCGGGGGACGGCACGATGGGAATTCCAAAGGCGAGGGCGGCTATCGTCGGTGGTTCAGGTGACATATTATGCTGATGGGGGTGGTTATTGGGACGTCCGTGTCGGCCTGTCGACATGGACACAATAACTGGATTGTAATAATAGAGTAAGATGGATTTGGCATGGACACACGGGTCCGGACACGATATTAATTGACGGTGTTGGGTTTTCCGTGGCGACGTGGAGTCGGTGGTGATTGTTGATGGTGACGATTGTTTTGGCGGTGGTGGTGATGGAGACGAGGAGGGTTGTCGGGATGATGGCGGTTGTGGATAGCTCGGGCTGGGTTGCTGTTGAGAGGTGAACGGAAGAGAGGGTAGCGTAGAGTCGGGGACCGAGCGGAAGAGATGGAGTCGGAGATGTGAACGTGGGGTAAAGAGAAGAATTTCTGTGGGAATGGTTTTCTCATATACATGTATCATATAGAAGGATAACGTGCCTCCTTAGGAAGAATCCTATCGGAAATCAAATCGAGATTAGGTTAAAAGAGTATTTATCTATAACTACCAGAATCTATTAATTTGGCAAATCTTAATCCAGTATAATAATAATTTAACATAATATTTAACATTATCATAACTAATTTTTTTTTATAACTATAAGATCAATAAATATTCAAAACCACTTAATCAGATTTAATATAATACTGATAACGAGATAAAGATTTAATTGATATTTAATATTACTAAAACAATTTAAACAATCTTTATCAACTAAATTTGTTTTGGTAAAACTATTATATTTAAATCGATCAAATCCTTTTCCGTAGATTTAAACCAAATATCTATTTAATACTCGATAGAGAATCTAAATTAGCAATGGATGACAATAAGGTTTATCTAATATTTAATACTATCCAATAATTTAAAAATTACATTTTTATAAATGCAAATTATACATATATACGTAGATTTTATTTGTGAAGACAATAATCAAATATAGGTCTAATATTATCTCACCATAAATTTAAAATATTAACTAGTCATCAAAATATTTTTGTAAACCATTTTAAAATATACTTTGACAACCAAAATTTGTCATTCAAAATATAAGGATTTCCCTCGTACTATTTAACTTAAAATATATCTTCATAATGCAATATTTTAAATTTAGTCAAAACAAGTAAAATTTCAAAAATACGATAACGGGGGTTACACATGTTTTCTGCAGTTTCCTTCACCATAAACAACCGTTGCAACCGCGGCGTCAACGTCAAGTAGTGCATCGAATCAGTAGGCTTCCTGGCACCGACATACTTTCCTCTACCACTGCCCTTGTAGCGATCCGCACCATAAAATCTGCAGGCGTCTTCATCCTTGTCGTCTTTGTAGTACAACATGCACCTGTTGCGACATGCGTCAATTTTTTTGTATCCCATCCAGAGCGATCTCACCATCCTCTTAGACCGGTAGAAGTCTTTAGGCAACTTAGCACCCTCAGGCAATATTTCTATAAGCAACTCCATAAGACGGTTGTAGCAATCTTGCGACATGTTAAAATCAGACTTGATGCTCAACAATCTTGTAACCACCTCTAACGGTGAATGATCCTCACAACCAAGATATATTGGAGTCCTTGCATTCTCCAGCAACTCCATGAACTGTGCAGCATCGGCGTTCGGTGCCTCCTCAGGTGCATCATGATCGTCTGGATCGAAACTAGGCCCCGCCACGTCAAAAACCATGTTCACCAACCCATCGTCGTAAGCAGCGTTGTTGTGGACATCCACATAAGGCTCATACTTCAATGCTAAAGACATGAGTTCTCCGTACGCGCTCCACTGATAGTAATTCGGCGTGAAACCCTTCGAGTATAAATGATACGTGACTTCCACTTCTGATTGATATTTCAAGTTGCGACATCTCACACACGGACACTTAATTTTGGTACCGTCCATGTACTGAGGGAACGTCTTGGCAAACTGCAGGAACTGCTATACACCCTCTATGAATTCATCCCGCACACCGCACATGTCATCAGGATGACGGTTGTACATCCACGAACGATTCCGCAGATAGTAATTCAGCTCCATATCTATTTGAGGATAATTCTGTAAGATAGATACATGCACATCGTTCAAACACTTGTAAAAGTAATCATGATACAACAAGTGGCAATAGATATGATGTATCCTATATAGTTTCTTTCCCTCTCTTTACTGTGAGCCTTGGTTAACATTAATATTTCCACACTTCTCTAGGGTGAGGTTGAGGTAGATATCCTATGATACGGTATAGTCGACTGAATGATCCGAATGAGAAAAAAGGAAGTAGGGATGCTCACTCTATACACTCTAGGATTGACTTATTTTGTCGTTGATTTGACTTATTTTGGTAGTGTGAAATGTCAACAATATCCGATACGGTACCTCGAAGACCTAAATATGGAATATTAATGTCAATTGGTGTTTTGGAATCATAAACATGATATACTAGGTCAATTCTAGGTCTCCAAATTATTTCTAGGTCACACTAGGACAACTGGGTCAATATCTTGCCAAACTTGGTCAAACTAGGTTACACCTAGGTTTTCTGCAGTTTCCTTCACCATAAACAACCGCTGCAACCGCGGCGTCAACGTCAAGTAGTGCATCGAATCAGCAGGCTTCCTGGCACCGACATACTTTCCTCTACCACTGCCCTTGTAGCGATCCGTACCATAAAATTTGCAGGCGTCTTCATCCTTGTCGTCTTTGTAGTACAACATGCACCCGTTGTGACATGCATCAATTTTTTCGTATCTCATCCAGAGCGATCTCACCATCCTCTTAGACCGGTAGAAGTCTTTAGGCAACTTAGCACCCTCAGGCAATATTTCTATAAGCAACTCCATAAGACGGTTGTAGCAATCTTGCGACATGTTAAAATCGGACTTGATGCTCAACAATCTTGTAACCACCTCTAACGGTGAATGATCCTCACAACCAAGATATACTGGAGTCCTTGCATTCTCCAGCAACTCCATGAACTGTGCAGCATCGGCGTTCGGTGCCTCCTCAGGTGCATCATGATCGTCTGGATCAAAACTAGGCCCTGCCACGTCAAAAACCATGTTCACCAACCCATCGTCGTAAGCAGCGTTGTTGTGGACATCCACATAAGGCTCATACTTCAATGCTAAAGACACAAGTTCTCCGTGCGCGCTCCACTGATAGTAATTCGACGTGAAATCCTTCGAGTATAAATGATACGTGACTTCCACTTCTGATTGATATTTCAAGTTGCAACATCTCACACACGGACACTTAATTTTGGTACCGTCCATGTACTGAGGGAACGTCTTAGCAAACTGCAGGAACTGCTATACACCCTCTATGAATTCATCCCGCACACCGCACATGTTATCAGGATGACGGTTGTACATCCACGAACGATTCCGCAGATAGTAATTCAGCTCCATATCTATTTGAGGATAATTCTGTAAGATAGATACATGCACATCGTTCAAACACTTGTAAAAGTAATCATGATACAACAAGTGGCAATAGATATGATGTATCCTATATAGTTTCTTTCCCTCTCTTTACTGTGAGCCTTGGTTAACATTAATATTTCCACACTTCTCTAGGGTGAGGTTGAGGTAAATATCCTATGATACGGTATAGTCGACTGAATGATCCGAATGAGAAAAAAGGAAGTAGGGATGCTCACTCTATACACTCTAGGATTGACTTATTTTGTCGTTGATTTGACTTATTTTGGTAGTGTGAAATGTCAACAATATCCGATACGGTACCTCGAAGACCTAAATATGGAATATTAATGTCAATTGGTGTTTTGGAATCATAAACATGATATACTAGGTCAATTCTAGGTCTCCAAATTATTTCTAGGTCACACTAGGACAACTGGGTCAATATCTTGCCAAACTTGGTCAAACTAGGTTACACCTAGGTTTTTAGGGCCATAAGTTGCCTTACCAAGGTATTCTAGTCTATACTAGGCTAATACCCTATGTATTTGCCTTACCAATATCCTATTCACATAGGTAAAACCATTACTATGGCCTATTTACCTAATTACCTATACACTAGCCTATCATTAACTCTAGTAAAAACCAATACCCAAACTCAATACCCCATACACTACAACATAGGTATCTCCCATACCCATGTGTCAACCCATTACCTAAACCTATAGGCTTCCTAAACCTATATATTACCTAGTCACTCTAGGTAAAGCCATTACCTATACCCATAGGTAAAACAATTCCTATATTGAAGTTACCTATACTTATTGTCCTAGTTCTCATCTATACACATTATCCTAAGGCCTCGTTTGGTTCACCGATTTAAGGAACTAGGAAAGGAAAGTTGTTCATTTCCTATGTTTGGTAACCACAAACTTGGGAATCAATTTTCTCACAAGGGGGAAAATTGGAGGGAATATGGTTCCACTCATGACCCATGGGATTCATTTTTCCTCCTCCTTTCCCAACATTTATTACAAAAGTTCTGACAAAAGTAACCATATGTTATTGCTTATTTTACTATTAATGCTTATTTTACCATTAATGCTTATTTTACCATTGTTATATTTTTGCTTTCCTTTCCTACACCAACCAAATAACGGAAAGGAAATATGACAGGAATCCTACTTTCCGATTCCCATGTAAAAAACAAAGGAATACATTTCCTTTTCGTGAACCAAACGAGGCCTAATAGTGTCAAAGTGTCCACGTGTTGTCAAAGTGTCAAAGTATCAAAGTGTCACAGTGTGTGTCAAAATGTCCACGTGTGTGTCAAAGGTTCGTGTCTATGTCGCATCAGAAAAAGAGAGATAGGCTTAGGGATTACCGACACAGCATTGGGGTTGGGTCGGGGTCGCTGGGGCTGGAGCAGCGGCGAAGGAGACTGGTCGGGTCGGCGTCGACGAGGAATAGAGGGTGGTCGTCGGAGGGAGCGAGTCGTCGGAGGAATGGGGTCGTCGGGCAGGGGTCGCCGCGGGCAGGGGTAAGGGGAAGAGCGGGAGATTAGAAAATTTTGGGTGAAAAAAATAAAAAATCGATCGGGCCAGAACCCTATATGAAATATTTTAGCGACGTCAGTTAAAGACGTCGCTAACCGTCGCTATTTATTAAAACCTGGCGACGTCGTAAAAGAGGCATCGCGAAACGTCGCTGAATAAAAAAAAAACAGCGACGTTTTGCGACTAGAACGCGACATCAGTTGTCCAAAACATAATTTGTGTCGCTAACTGTCGCTCAAACGTCGCTGATAGTGACGTTCAGCGACGTATATATAAAACGTCGCTAAAAGCACAGAACTTAGCGACGTATTTATCTGGAGTCGCTAATTTCGTCGCCAATATGACTTATTTTGGTAGTGACCGTATAGAGAGGTGGATTACACTTCTATGTACGTAGCTGGTTGTGTCTGCCCCCGCTCTCCAGTATTCTGGTTCTGGGCGTGACACGGTTTAATTGGTGGCCCATGCAAGGTCTTGTAAATCAAGATGTGTGAGGGTTTCACCGAATAGATGTCTCAATCAGTACTCGCCCTTGATCTCTACTCGAGTCTTCTAATCTTTTTGAAATGTTGACCTGATCACATGTTTATATCCTCGATCTATCATGGTCCTTCCTTATTGTTCTCTATGTCGTTTCTTCAGCGACATTGTTCCTGGTCCTACCGATCAGCAAGGCGGAGCACCACCAGTGGACCAGCAGCAACCTGGAGATCAAGTGCAGCACTCAGAAGCAGCCTCCCGAGTCATGTCTTCGGGGGATCCAGAGCCCCCAGTTCAACCCGTCCAGCCTGCAGAGCCTGATAATGAAACCCTGGTGGAACTTATCCGAGAATTACTTGCATCACAAGATCGTCGGGACGATGTCCTGCACCAGACAGTACAAGATGCTATGGGCAGAGTTGGTTATCAAGGAAATAATACAGCCAACAATTTCAAGCGCTTGAACCCTCCTTTCTTTGATGGCAGTGAAGATGCTATCGCTGCTGATGCATGGCTCCAGGACATCGAGATTATCTTAGGAGCAGCCAAGACTCCAGAGGAAGAGAAGGTGGCTGTAGTACGCCTACAGTTATTGGACTTAGCCCGCACCTGGTGGGCGATGTTAGCAGTAGGATTGGCGACGCCTGTCCCATGGGCGACATTCAGTGACAAGTTTCAGATCAAGTACTTTAATGCAGTGGCTCGACATGATCTGCAGACGAGGTTCACCAATTTGAAGCAGATGAGCAGAACGGTCGATGGATATACAGCCGAGTTTTCAAGACTCAGTCGGTTTGCTCCTACCTTGGTGGCAACCGAGTTAGACCGAGCCCAGCGGTTCCAACAGGGACTCCACCTACAGATTATTCTAGCGGTGGAGCAGTTCGAATATAAAAATTTTGATGTTGTCTTGAGGGCAGCTAGGAAGCACGAGTATACCTCGCAGAGGATCGTGGATCGAACTGGAAACAGGAAGAGATCTTATGGGCAGATGAGTCTGTCCTCAGCACCAGCCCCGAAGGTTAGGGCTTTGTCGATTGGAGTTCTTTGAACAGCGAATTCAGTTACGTCTGTTCAACATTCAACACCGACGTACCCTCAACAACAGAAGAAGAAGCAGCCTTCCGCAATGGGCTGCACTCATTGTGGGAAGCCAGGACATGTAGTATCGGAATGTCGTAGAGCACATGGATTGTGCTTAGCTTGTGGGGCACCGGACCACATGATAGGGTCCTGTCCGAATAGAGCCATTTCATCATCATCGAACCTAACCAGTCCATCGGTTAGGGGACCAGCCCCAGCACCAGTACAGCAGCAGTACCAGCCTCCGAGGCCATTGTCGCCTCAGGCACAAGCCTTCCAGCAGCAGAGACCCCAACAGTATGTCCTGACCCAAGCTCAGAAGCAGAACCGGCAGAGAGGTTTCCAGCCGAGTGTCTTCCTTATGCCTTATGCTTCTAAATTCCTTGCTTGCATGAATGATTGCTTGATTGACTGCTAGTCGTAGCTTGCTTATGATTAATATAGCCTGCCCCGACATCTCTAGCCTCTTGATTAAATTTTGATGACGGAATTCTTTTAAGGTGGGTAGATTTATCACTCATGTTTCCCGTTATATGTATTTTTGTATGCATATACGAAATTTCTGGCATTTATCAGGTGGACCGTAGTTAGACTTGTTTTACTTAGTCTAGTCTTGGTTTAATCTTGACTTGGTTTATTTGATTGGTTTGGTTTAATTTGACTTGGTTTGGCTTGGCTTGGCTTGGTTTGAGATGGAGAGGGTTGAAATATAACCCAACTACTTCTCTCTCTCCTCATTCACTTCTTCATTTACTTCTTCATCTTCTTCATTTACTCCTTCCACCTACCAAGTCTTAGGCAAGTGCAACTTGTTTCATGGAGGAACTCCATTTTTGTTGTTCTATTGTCTTCCTCACGAGATTTTAAGACACTTTAGTACTTGGTATTTTTAATTTTCATAGTTTATTTCTTGTAGATCTAAGTTTGTTACATTTTCGATTTTCTTGGGTTTTGATCTACCAAAATTTATTATTTTCAAGTTTTGATTGTTTTATGTTGTAGAGAATTTGATTTTACTCAAAATGGACCTTTGAAAAATTAGATTTTGACTTTTTTTGAGGAAGTTATGGCCAAAATAAGATTTGGACATTTTCTAGTTCATCTGTCCTGAATTTGGCAGGGACGATGAATAGTGCCGCATGGATGCATAGTGCCGCAGGAATGCATAGTGTCGTATGGATTGTATAGTGCCGCATGGATGCATAGTGCTGCAGGAATGCATAGTGCCGCATGGCTTGTATAGTACCGCATAGATGCATAGTGGCGCAGGAATGAATAGTGCTGCATAGTGCTGCATGGATGCATAGTACCGTATGGCTAGCATAGTGCCGCGTGAATGCATAGTATCGCAAGCATAAATAGTGCCGCATGGCTTGCATAGTGTCGCAGAAGGCTGCATAGTGCCGCAGAAGGTCGTATAGTACTGCAGGAGGCTGCATAGTGCCGCAGAAGGCTGCATAGTACCGCAGAATGTCGCATAGTGCCTATTTTGGCTAATTTTGGTTGTTTTGTCCTATTTGGCTGAATTGTGGCCAGAGATGAATTGTGGCCAGAATTTCTCTCAACTTCCAACATGAAAGTTGTAGATCTTTTTCTTGGCTTCAAGAATATGTTACTAGCTATTTTATGCAAGTTTTTCTCATTAATGATAATGTAGGGATAGAACACGATAGTGACCCGTTATGGTGCACTCTGGTACATGTCTTCCTTTGTTTGCATGGTAGTGACCCGTCGTGGTGCACTCTTGAACATGTCTTTCTTTGCTTACATGATAGTGTCCTGTCGCGACGTACTCTTGACATGACAAGTAAATTTAAGCATGACATGCTTAATCAAGATGCTGTTGCGATGGCTATTTTCTCTTCCTAATGTAATTCTTTTAGACACCGTGGGTATTTGTGCTTGTGTAAGCTACCCGTATTGTCTCGCATCATGTCTAGGACATGAATCCCCAGTCTTCTACGGGCAGGGATTCATACTGAATATGACTAGGTTAATGACTAGATTGATCAAGTAGCTCATATAGAGAGATGTTTTCGGTTACATGCGATCCCGTTATCCCGGACATACCTGATGGACTTGGAGCCTGCCGTCGAGTAGGGCACATTTCCATGCACACTATTATGTGGGGCACTTCTTGAGATAAATAAGTAATATGTACACTGTCATGTGTTGCGCTCCAAGTCACCCAATAAGTCTCTTAGGGTACATTTGTCTCATGGACGATGTACCCACTATTATATGAACAAGGGAAACATTTGTCTCCTGGGCGATGTATCCGCTACCAACTCTTACATGAACTTCGCCTGGATAACCTGGATAGCTGCAGGGCTTGTGACTGCTGGAATATCTCATTGCATCTTGCTAGTAACTAGGCTTGTGATAACCCTAGTTAGTTAATGTATCAAGCCGTACTCTTTGCTTGGCCGTGAATGTTGAATGGAGTCTAGTCTTGTCTAATCTTGTCTAGACACTGCCAGTACATGGTTACTTCTGGACATTTCTTAGTTTATGCTTTACTTGTCGATAATTGGTAAGAGACTAATTTCTGTTCAGGTGAAGGGTTACAATACCGGTCCTTGTTTAGTTTACGGGTTGTAACTTGGTTACTGGAATAGTTCCTTAGTTGTCTTATCGTTTATCACCCTACTTTCATAACTTCAGTTTTCTCGTTATTATTATTATGTTTTGTGTTCTAACTTTCTGGTTTTAGTTCTTAAGTGAAGCCTCCCTTGTGGCACTTGCTCTTTCTGAGGTCTGACCCAGCTGGTTTTGTGTGGCCAGATTTCGGAGTAGCTCCCGAGGATCTACCTGCCTTCCTGCCAGATGGTGAACACTAGAAGAATTCCTGGCAACGAGTGGGTTTTATTTTGCTCTCCCACTCTATTGTAAATTATTCTTTTGAGGCGTTTAGCCGTCGAGCAAGTGTTAGCTCGTGTTGAATACTTATATTTCTTGTCTGCCTACGAGCTGTAACATGATTAACAAATTCTAGGGTTGATCGTGTATGACTGAAACTCTTGCTAGTTCTCGCATTTTGTACGACTAGCTTCATGATCATCTGTATATGAAATATATGGGACGCCTTACTATTGAATATCTGATGGTCTAACATCTTGTGACTATTATTACTTGCTTGAGATTGAGACGCTAGCTGTCACGCCCCACTCCCGCATGAGCGATCGTCCTCGCTAAGGCGTGATGCCGCACGGGCCTAGGTTGCGCCCGTGCAAGGCTAAGTCCATAAACGGTCGATTCGAACTAGGCCACAGAGTCGCACAGAGTGTCCCCATTTACAGCGGAAAGTAAAATGAACACAAATTGAAAGCGAATTCAAACTCTTTATTAACATTCAAGAAGTTTACAAGCAGCGCTAGGCCGAGATTACAAATCGCTTAAGCTCTCTCTCTCTCTCTGAAACATAAAGGCGTGCCAAGTGGCTTACAAGATGGAATGATTCATGGCGATGTTCCGATATATTATGTCCTGTATATGGTGCTTCAGCTTCTTGCAATGCTCCAAGGCTCCAGAGTTAGCTCCGCGCCTTAGCACGTTCGAGGGGAGCTCCGCACCCGATGACGACTCCTGCTTCCTGCAAGCAAACTGTAGGATTATCAGTACAATGTTATGCACTGGTGGGGAGGCTAGCTCACCCACAATGCTATCATTACCAAAACATGTTCTATTTACTTTTGTGCACCGTCTATCATTCATTGTCTTTCTAATCTTGCCTTAGGATCAGTTTCATGGCATATATCATAACCTATCTCGTGTTACCGATTTCAACGTGTTGCATGGAAATGCATGCACGACTTACCCATACTTACCGTCGGCCTTCCATGTCCAAAGTAAATCAAGTTAGTCAACAATTCATATGTAATAACTTAACATTATTCTCGTAAGCATTCAGTGTCGAGGGCGTGTCCTTGCCTCAAGTCTTAGCGCGTCGTAGGCACGTTCTCTAACTCATTTGCATGAATTACCCTTTTATCATTTGGTGTGTTATATTTCAAGCATGCATGTACAGAAGGCGCTTTATTTAGTTAAATTAGACTACTTTGTTTCAATGTAATGACTTGCACGTGGATTGCCACCAGCAAAGCCCACTTAGTCTATATGCACTGGTCGCTGGCATCACAAGCCATTTTGGACACATTCTCTTTGGCATTCTCACCTATCGAAGCGTGATGGCTGGTACACCTTGATAGTCTCTTGAAATGCCTGGCCTTACGTCTCCTTGAGTGGTCGAGCCCCCACTCAAAGCAGCCCGTAGGCTCTCTTTTTGATTTCGCCTAGGCCGACCACGATATTCCTCTCCCTCGATCGTGCCGCGGAATCCTTCTTCTTCACGGCCACGATATTCCCCCCCACGCTCGTGCCGATTGTCCACGACCATTTCATATTGACTTGTCATTTAACTTAACGGTTGTCTTTGAGCCATAGGCTGTCTCTAAGCCATAATGCGTTATCGACCAGGTTGGCGTCCGTGCAGTGCGGGTAGCGAGCCCCGTTGCACGTGCCCGTCATACCTGTCGCTAACCATTCTTTCCTTTCTTATCTTTTATTCACTCTTTCATTTCTTTCTTTCACTTGTTCGTTCATTCATTCATTCTTCACGTATTCATTCATTCATTCGTTGATTCATTCATTCACTTATTCGTTCATTCATTCATTCATTCATTATGCAACTCCCCGTGCGGGAGTCGCCTTGGCGACCCATCGGTCCCAAGTCTTCCAATGTTGCTATACTCTACTCGGAACGACTATGTCGATAGTCTTCCGTTTCTTTGTTGTAAACCGTTTATTGTTTCATTTTTGAACGCATAGGAAACTTTAACGTAAGCTTGTGCCTTAGCACGAGCGTGAAGCGCGGTACGAGAGTTCTCACATTTTCTATGTTCTTTTCTATATTCTATATAAGCATACAAGACGGGATTATTCCCTTAGCTAGGTGCGTTGAGTCATTTATTAGCGTGCGCGGTGTTATCGCCTAGCGATTCTAGCAATAGTGTCTGTATTGTTATGTGTCTAGGCTAAGCAAAGACAGGTTCATCGGAGCCACCCTCCTTAGCGATGTTCGCATCGGCCGAACGATACTCCGAGCGTGCTTTGAAAGTCTAAGCCTGGATTCCTCTTGACGGACCAATGTAAGCCTTGTATCGATTCTTCATCAGGTTGATGCCAACTCTTCGGGTCGACGGCTCGTTTGTGTCGTTGCACTTGCCGTTTGAATCGACGTTTCGCTAGGCGGAGCAGGTCATTACATAATACACCACTCAAAACAAGTCTCGTCCTCGAGACTTTCTGAGTGCAGGTCATTCTACCATTCCTTAACTCATGTCGTGTGCGTATCTTAGACCATTCCTATCGAATGGCTTTACCGTCGATGGCATCAAACTATACTCGATACCTTTTCAAGTTTCGTGTCGTATACGTTTGGTCGATTTTATTGAATGACTTTTTATTCATTTTAGACTTGGTGATACTTATTCAATTAACGTGTTTCTTCGACTTAGTTGCTATTTTGACGTGTCATGGGACTGAAATGGTCGTACGAGGTGCGTTGTAATTTATCAAAATCGAGAGTCGTAAGCTGAGGCAAACTCACTCATTCGTTCATGCGCATCTCAACACCCACTTGCAGCTGTATTCGAGTTCATCATATTGCTGAGTTTGGATCGTGCACATATTTAAGGCGTCTCCCGAATACGTACATTTCAACCAAGCTTAGCGATTAGCGAAGTCGGACAGGCTACTCGTGATAGTTTCGATTTTGCCGATCGTTTTGCTAACTTCGATTTAAACCAAACTCATGTGCGTCTCGCTATCATTTATCTCGATCTTCGAGATGATCCGATTCTTTTCTCAAGCGTTCTTATCTACGAAATCAATACGATTTCTTCTTAGCGGGGTCGACCAAGTCTAAGTAATTCTCGTCCGATTCAAGACCAAATATCGTACTACCATCGAGTATATCTTCCTATCAATGATTCAATTCGTTATCCCAACTTTACTTGCGCATCATTCATTTCTATCATTCCTTTCGTTTGGGGCCAGTCTCGTCGTCGTTCATGCACTCTCCGTCTACACATTTCTTTGATTCCGAGCCACGCTCGTACTAGTATTATTCCTTTCTTTTAACACGATCTCAATCCCCGATACTTTCCATTCCTCAAGTCTCGTTTGGAATTCAACGTGTCACTTGGTTGGATCGTGCACGCATTCCAGGCGTCCCCAAAATATATGTATTCACCAAACCGCGTGATAGAGAATTCATCATTCTCACTCGAGTCGCATCGTGCACTTACTCCGGCGTCCCTAAAATATATGCATGTCAGCCGAATCTCGTGAGCAGGGTTTCCTATTCTTGAACCATTTCATCTATCCACACCAATCCCTAAGATCAATCTTTCGATTGCTAACTCTTGAAACAGGGGCGTCTCGCCTAACCGCTAGTCCATTTCTCAAGGCTAAGTTAATGTCAGGATTGGAATTATAGTTCCCCAACAATAATGCCAACACTGACCCCAATCCTAGGGTCAAACCAAAGTCGGTAGTATGGGATTTTCTACCCAAGCTCGCGTCACTCAGATTTCTAAATATCGAGCACGATCACCTATTCGCATCAATGCATTCATTGCGCATATTCGAATCCATTCAAATCACCAATTCTAACCAATTCATGTATTCGATCACGAGGTCATCTAGCTTTGACAGCGCCCCAATCTCATGCGAGTTCGATTATCCACGGTGGTTCATGAATCACCATGCAACGCTCCCGCGAAATAATCATTCTCATCGGGGCGTAACTCTTGCTTGCGTCTAGACTAATTCATTCTCGATACGCGGATTGGACCTACGCAATCCTCAAATTCAACCGTCACGTATGCTAAGTCATTCTCGAGTCCACATTCACGTCAAACCACAAGTCGATGTATCAAATTTGCCATGCCATGCAAGTTCGATCACCCCCGCTGTATGAATCACCATACTAGTGCTCACGCAGAGTGATCGCCCTAATCGACGTGACGCATGTGCGAGGCTGGAGTTGCGCTCGCATAAGACAAGAACGTCAACGTTGTGGTTGTCAACGAAGCATATCCAAACATTTTTATTTTTCATCCAAGCCAAGATCTCGGTTCGATAGTCTGACCGTCATCCGTTCAACTAGAAAATCCTCGAGCCACGTCTATATTTTCCTCGACACGTTTCAATATCCCAAGTATAGCATCCATCGGAACAATGACATTTGCACGATCATCATTCGCCGAGTCATAGTACCCTCGAGTTATCGCATATCGATCTTTGATTTGCCTCAATACCATCGACGATATGCGTAACCTGACGATCTTCCTTTGCAACCAATTTCGAGTCGTGCGACTGATGCTATTGTCCGAACTGGATATACCACAATTTCATTCGATTCAATCCAAGATCAAGTTCGATCGCTATTCCTCAAGCTAGTTTCAATATCGTTCTCCAAAACTCAAGTCATATTTCATTTGACCCAATCCGAAATCACAAGTGCTATCCTCTAGCTTCCTCGATCAAGATATACATCTTTATTCATCGTTCCGAGTCGTTTTCTAACTTGCATTGGCCATTGACAAGTTGTTCGAACGACATACTCTCGTTCGGGACATTCGAAGTCATGATCAACTAAGCGTGACGCGTTCTAAGGCTTTGCGCGATTGTATCGCCTTGCCGACATACTCGCCGTTACTCGTAATCCTCAATTTTGCTCGAATGATTTCCAAGAAAATCAATACACCACTCGGATTCGAGCCATCCTATTTAATCCACAATCACCTTCGCATCATTTGCTAAAACATATTTCAGATTCGTTCGACGAATCTCTAGCGTAATCGCTCACGTTGTATCGACACACTAAGTCGTTCACACTATTCCTCAAAATCCAAATCAATCTTCCGTGTACGCCTAAGCGTTAGTTTGATAGCGTTCCGATCGATATACACTCTAAGTGTAGCTTCGTTCCTAACCGAGCGGTACTTGATATCGCTCGCAACTCGATTGCACCAAAAAGTCGAAGTACGCGACACGCGACACAACTTAGCCCAAAGGCCGTGTGCATAGCTATCCCGTGCGGACTGTATTCGAGTTTGCACGCTCACTTATTCTCGTTCGAGCGATAATCGATCTCGCTCGCAACTCGTTTGTACCAGAAGGTCTAGGTGCGCGATACTCCGCACAACTTAGCCAAAAGGCTGCGTGCATAACCATCCCGTTCGAACTATACTTTGGTCTCGTGTACTCGTTCGCCATTTTCAGCGTAAGGTTATTCAAGCACGCCTTGCGTTTGCTAACTTCTAGCATTTTAGTTTTCTTTCAACTTAAGTCCGTCATGGTTTGGCACAAAGGCCTTCGCCTATCGATCCTGTTCAACCGAGTACTCGTACGAGCTTTTAAAAGTATTAGACTTATTGTATAGAACATTCCAAGGCACAACGAGAAAGAGCGTACACTTTTTATTTCCAACGAGCTTTCAAAACTGAGAGAATCGAAAATAAAGTCCAAGGACGTAAAGCCGTGCTCTGATACCAATCTGTCACGCCCCGCTCCCGCAGGAGCGATCGTCCTTCGCTAAGGCATGATGCCGGACGGGCCTGGGTTGCGTCCGTACAAGGCTAAGTCCATAAACGGCCGATTCGAGCTAGGCCACAGAGTCGCACAGAGTGTCCCCATTTGCAGCGGAAAGTAAAATGAACACAAATTGAAAGCGAATTCAAACTCTTTATTAACATTCAAGAAGTTTACAAGCGGCGCTAGGCCGAGATTACAAATCGCTCAAGCTCTCTCTCTCTGAAACATAAAAGGCGTGCCAAGTGGCTTATAAGATGGAATAATTTATGGCGATGTTCGATACATTATGTCCTGTATATGGTGCTTCAGCTCCTTGCAACGCTCCAAGGCTCCAGAGTTAGCTCCGCGCCTTAGCACGTTCGAGGGAAGCTCCGCACCCGATGATGACTGCTGCGTCCTGCAAGCAAACTGTGGGGTTATCAGTACATTATTATGCACTGGTGGAGAGGCTAGCTTACCCACAATGCTATCATTACCAAATACGTTCTATTTACTTTTGTGCACCGTCTATCATTCATTGTCTTTCTAATCTTGCCTTAGGATCAGTTTAATGGCATATATCATAACATATCTCGTGTTACCGATTTCAACGTGTTGCATGAAAATGCATGTAGGACTTACCCATACTTACCGTCCGGCCTTCCCTGTCCAAAGTAAACCAAGTTAGTCAATAATTCATATGTAATAACTTAACGTGATTCTCGTAACCATTCAGTGTCGAGGGCGTGTCCTTGCCTCAAGTCTTAGCGTGTCGTAGGCACGTTCTCTAACTCATTTGCATGAAGTACCATTTTATCATTTGGTGTGTTACATTTCAAGTATGTACAGAAGGCGCTTTATTTAGTTAACTTAGACTACTTTGTTTCAATGCAAGAACTTGCACATAGATTTCCACCAGCAAAGCCCACTTAGTCTATATGCACCGGTCGCTGGCATCACAAGCCATTTTGGACACATTCTCTTTGGCATTCTCACCTATCGAAGCGTGATGGCTGGTACACCTTGATAGTCTCTTGAAATGCCTGGCCTTACGTCTCCTTGAGTGGCCGAGCCCCCACTCAAAGCAGCCCGTAAGCCCCCTTTTTGATTCCGTCTAGGCCGGCCACGATATTCCTACCCCTCGATCATGCCGCGGAATCCTTCTTCTTCACGGCCACGATATCCCCTCCTCGCTCGTGCCGATTGTCCATGACCATTTCGTATTGACTTGTCATTTAACTTAACGACTGTCTTTGAGCCATAGGCTGTCTCTGAGCCATAATGCGTTATCGACCAGGTTGGCGTCCGTGCAGCACGGGTAGCGAGCCCCGTTGCACGTGTCCGGCATACCTGTCGCTAACCATTCTTTCCTTTCTTATCTTTTATTCACTTTTTTATTTCTTTCTTTCACTTGTTCGTTCATTCATTCATTCTTCACGTATTCATTCATTCATTCGTTGATTCATTCATTCACTTATTCGTTCATTCATTCATTCATTATGCAACTTCCCGTACGGGAGTCGCCTTGGCGACCCATCGGTCCTGAAGTCTTCCAATGTTGCTATACTCTACTCGAAACGACTATGTCGATAGTCTTCCATTTCTTTGTTGTAAACCGTTTATTGTTTCATTGTTGAACGCATAGGAAACTTTAACGTAAGCTTGTGCCTTAGCACGAGCATGGAGCGCGGTACGAGAGTTCTCACATTTTCCATGTTCTTTTCTATATTCTATACAAGCATACAAGATGGGATTATTTCCTTAGCTAGGTGCGTTGAGTCATTTATTAGCATGCCGTGGTGTTATCGCCTAGCGATTCTAGCAATAGTGTCCGTATTGTTATGTGTCTAGGCTAAGCAAAGATGGGTTCATCGGAGCCACCCACCTTAGCGATGTTCGCATCGGCCGATTGATACTCCGAGCGTGCCTTTAAAAGTCTAAGCCTGGATTCTCTTGACGGGCCAATGTAAGCCTTGCATTAATTCTTCATCAGGTCGATGATAACTCTTTGGGTCGACGGCTCGTTTGAGTCGTTGCACTTGCCGTTTGAATCGGCGTTCCGCTAGGGCGGAGCGGGTCATTACACTAGGTTTGTTCTTGACCATAAGAGACTGATGGCTTGTAGATAAACCCTCATACATCTAGACAGCCATGACTATATAGAGAGGTGGATTACACTTCTATATACGTAGCTGGCTGTGTCTGCCTCCGCTCTCCAGTATTCTGGTTCTGGGGCGTGACAGTCCCCGAAGTTCACATAGGGACCATGGAATTGTCGACGCATCAACTCCCTCAAATCTCTACCAGCATGGACCGAAAAGAACCTGGAATAAACAAAATAATGTACGATTAGATAATAAATAGAATATGAATAAATGTGTCTACTAACACTAGTATACTTACGTCGTTCCATCGGCCCACAACTCGGTACGAGTGATATTGGCTGGCCGCTCTGGCAGGGTAGGAGGGTCTGTAAATCCTGGTCGACGTATGTACACTCCACGGTCGACCAAAAGGCCAGGATATGGGTTCGTCGCAGTAGGAGCGACAGGTGTAGTCTCCGACGTAGAAGATGGGGCACCAGCACCGATAGAAGTAGATGCTGAAGGAATATCAGGGCTAGCTCCGCCGACTGAAGAACGAGTGAACGACGGAGATAAGCCATCCTTCTCATCAACCAAATCGTCCTCGCTAACTCCTCTGCGATCTGCAACTGGAGTACTAGGAGGAGCAGGAGTAGGAGGACGGGTCGACCCAGATCCTCGAAGTCGACGTGGACGACCTCGTTCCGCCATATGTAAATATGAAAGAAATAAAAAATGATGTGATGATACAAATAATCAATGCAAATCTAATGGAAATTAAATAAAGGTGTGTTGATACAAATAATCGAAATCGAAACTGGTATCATACTATTCCTATGAGTATCGATATCGAAATCGGGTTAGTATTAGCCTTATCGAAATCGGATTAAAAAAAACCCTAGCTACTACATTAACGAATTTCGGGTTAGCTATCGAAATTGGATTAGTATCGGCCTTAACAAATTTTGAATAATTTACGAATACCATAAACCCTAGCTACTATATTGTGTCCGTATCTGTATCCGTGTCCGTGTCCACACCATTTCTATGAGTATCGATATCGAAGTCGGTAATATCGACCATTCCTATGAGTATCGATATTGAAATCGGTATCAGACCATTCATAGGAGTATCAATATCAAAATCGGTAATATCAAAATCGGAATAGTATCGGCCTTATCGAATTCGGATTCAATATCTTAATGTCCTTATCGGGTTAGTATCGGCCTATCGGAATAGTATCGGCCTATCGAATTGGAATTGGATATCCTTATAACATAATCGAATATCGGATATCGAAACTGGTATCATACCATTCCTATGAGTATCGATATCGAAATCGATAATATCGAAATCGGGTTAGTATCAGCCTTATCGAAATCGGATTCAAAAACTCTAGCTACTACATTAACGAATTTCGGGTTAGCTATCGAAATCGGGTTAGTATCGACCTTAACGAATTTCGAATAATTTACGAATACCAAAAATCCTAGCTACTACATTGTATCCGTGTCCGTATCCGTGTCCACACCATTTCTATGAGTATCGATATCGAAGTCGGTAATATTGACCATTCCTATGAGTATCGATATTGAAATCGGTATCAGACCATTCATAGGAGTATCAGTATCGAAATCGGTAATATCAAAATCGGAATAGTATCGGCCTTATCGAAATCGGATTCAATATCTTAATGTCCGTATCGGGTTAGTATCGGCCTATCGGAATAGTATCGGCCTATCGAATTGGAATTGGATATCCTTATATCATAATCGAATATCGGATATCGAAACTGGTATCATACCATTCATATGAGTATCGATATGGAAATCGGTAATATCGAAATCGGGTTAGTATCAGCCTTATCGAAATCGGATTCAAAAATACTAGCTACTACATTAACGAATTTCGGGTTAGCTATCGAAATCGGGTTAGTATCGGCCTTAACGAATTTCGAATAATTTACAAATACCAAAAACCCTAGCTACTACATTGTGTCCGTGTCTGTATTCGTGTCCGTGTCCAAAACCCTAGCCACTATATTGTGTCATAATTTTCGTGTCCGAGAAGCATATCATGTTCGTGTCAACAAAAATTATTAGAGAAAAAAATTAGGTCATTACCTGAGGAGTAGGGGTTGCCCTGTCGCCGGAGAGGAGCCGAGGAGGGAGGCAGAGGAGGGGGCGGCGAGGGAGGAAAAGGGGGCAGAGGTAGGAGGGGGGCGAAGAGGGGAAAGGGGGGCAGAGGGGGGGGGGCAGAGGGGGTCGAGGAGGGCGGAGATGGTGGCAGAGGGAGGGCGGAGAGGGGGGCACAGGGAGGGGGGGGGAGGAGAGGGGGTCGAGGAGGGGGTCTGAGAGAGGGGCGGAGGGGGGCAAAGGGGGAGGGGTCGGAGATGGGGGTCGGAGAGAGGGGCGGAGATGGGGGCGGGGGGGGGGGGGGGGGGGGCAGAGGGGGTCGAGGAGGGCGGAGATGGTATCAGAGGGAGGGCGGAGAGGGGGGCACAAGGAGGGGGGGGGGAGAGGGGGTCGAGGAGGGGGTCTGAGGGGGGGGGGGGGGGGGGGGAGGGGAGGGGCAAGGGGGGGGGGGGGGGGGCAAAGGGGGAGGGGTCGGAGAGAGAGGGGCGGAGATGGGGGTCGCCGGAGATGAGCGAGGGAGTCGAGGGAGCGGGAGGAGAAAAGTTGGGGAAAGAATTAAAATTTTGGGAACATTTTTAGAATGAGTATGGGAGGATGCTTTTACAGAAGCTCAGCGACGGAAAATTCCGTCGCTGAGGCGTCGGAAGAAAACTAGCGACGGACTCGGTGACGTCCAATTGAATTATTTTTTACGTAAATTATCCGTCACAAGTCAGTTCCAAGTACGTCGCTAATTAGCGACAGATTTACTGCCGTCGCTGATATCCGTCGATAATTAACAGTATTTTTGTAGTGCCGTCCCTCACAGACGGTTTCCGTCAAAAGTAGATGATACTTTATATTAGTGTAATTGGATGGAGTGTACCTTAAATATGGATAAATAAAGTGAATGTCATTCAAGATTTCTCTAAGAGTAATTGGAACGGAGTCTAGATCGCTCTGATATAACTCTAGTCATGTTTTGTTGTGAGATTACTTATTGGACGTTTATTATGTGAGTTCATTTTGGTGAGAGCAACCATTGCCACAGACTGTAGGTACAAAAATCTACTTCCTGTAAAGTTACCTTAGCTACTTGATATTTACAGTGATCGAGCCCAAAGCCGATCATGATATTTTTTGATGAAGTTGGATTTATAAACTGCCACGTACTCTCACGACCCCTTCTGCTTGCGTCGTACTCCTCGTGAAAAGAGACGGATACGTGCCGGTTATTTCGAAGGTTGGCAATTTGGCCCACATAGTAGATGACTTTGCAAACATGATAAGGCCTGCACTTTAAGCAATCTACATAACTTTTAGAACGGAATCGTGGCTTTGGAAAAGAAAAGTCATCTGATCCATAAGAAAAGGTGTGGAAAGGAAAATGATTTCCAAAATAAAATAAAATAAAGAAAATAGTTTTTCCACCCATCCAATGATTCATTTTTTCACACTGTGAATTTATTTTACCTCCTAATTTTTGGCTTTGTCTAAGGGCACTGTAAAGTTTACTTAGAACTAGTCCTTACTTGGAGCTAGCCCAAAAAAGTAAAACTTTTGCTGAAAACTATCCAAAAATTACTTGGAACTAGTCCTCCCAATTTTTATTAGGGTTCCAACAGGAGGAGGAGGAGGTGGCGGAGGCGGCGGAGGCGGAGGAGGGAGAGGACAAAGAGGCGGAGCTCGGGAGGGTCGGACGGCGGAGGAAGGAGAGGACGAGGAGGCGGAGCTCGAGTGGCGGAGGCGGAGCTCGGAGGGGGGAGAGGGAGAGGACGCAGGAGGAGGAGGAGGAGGAGGTGGCATGGGCCGAGGACGAGGAGGAGAAGGTGGCATCGCTGTTGCAACCTGAGTGAGGGCTCCCTTTACTCGTCCTGCAATAGGACTGCCAACTTGTTGGCATTTCTGGGACTGCCACTAAGTTGGAAGTCCTACATTATGTTAGGACTGCCAACTTAGTGGCAGCCCTACTTGCTGGAAAAATTTGGGCTAGTCCCAAGTAAAAAAATTGAGTGGCAAATTTGTAATTTTTTTGAACATCTTTTGGACTAGTTCCAGTAAAAATGGTAGTGCCCTTAGAAAAAGTCTAATTTTTTAACATTTCCAAATGCCGAAAGAAAAATGGATAGTTATAGCAATAATCCAAAAAAAAAAAAAAAAAAAAATTCTTTACTTTCCATTATGTCAACCAAACCAAACGAGGCCTTAGGGCTTTGAGTCAAAAGGAGGCAACTTTATAAGTATTTGGTTGGTTTGGAAGAGAACGAGAAAAGTCTTTTGATAGACATGAATCCTCATTTGTTAACTCTCAAGTGTGAAATCCTTCGTTCTTTCTCCTTTGTTCTTCCTGCAAAATCCTACTATCAAAAATCCTACTATAAAAAGTAGCAAAAAATCACTACCACTTCTTTTTAAACCAAACTAGTTCTTCCTCCTTTGTTCTTCCTGCAAAATCACTACCACTTCTTTTTAAGCCAAACTAAAAAAAAATAAAAAAAAATAAATTACATTTTGAATTATTTCAACAATCATTCAAACACTAAATCTCCAACTTAACTTCCTCAAAGCGTTCAAACCATGAGCAGTGCATCATGACACACACACACACACACCCACACTTCCTTCCATCTAGCAGTTGCAGTGGCACCCCCGGCCGATCCCAGGGCCCAGGTACTCGCACTGGCCGCCCCTGCTGCACCCTCCGTAGTGACAGACGTCCCTGCAGGCGCGGCTGGCCGACGGGCTCTCGGGGTCGCACCGCTCCTCCGGGATGTTGCTGCAGCACCTCATCCCCGACGGATAGTCCACCCACTCCGAACCTGTTTTTTTTTTCAGTTACATGTTAGTACTGTACGGATACGGCTCAGACGCGCCGCCGCAGTTTGGCACGTACCGTTTCTATTTCGTCTATTTCGTGTGTGACCATACCGTGCAGTGTCGTATTCGTTTACCCCAGTGCAAATAAGTGGCATGTTCCAGATTAAAAAAAAAAATGATAGTTTTGCCCACGGTTTATAATCGCGGACGTGATGGCCGGCCATTAGCCTCTCCTGCTATCTCCGGATTCCACCTGAACCAGGAGGTCAATGGCCGGCCGCCTTATCGGCCGACGGTCACGCTTGCGGTTACAAACTGCGGACAACGTAGCAGCTCCGTTTGAGATATGCACGGAGAGCGTGTTCTCGGTGTGGCTACTTACTTGCGGAAAGCAGTGCGCAGAGGAGAGTGACCACCACGAACGCGACGGAGACCCGAGCTGCCATTGCCCACTGGTGAGAGTGTTTCCAGGGTTTGGTTTTGGTTGGATGATGAACTAATTATGGCAATATATATAGAGACGGTGTACTGAATGAACAGAGGACTTGTCTTAAATTAGGGGAGATGTACGGTCTCGTGTGGTGCTCGTGTATGAGGACAAAATGCATGGTCCATGAATTTTATGTGAGTACGAGTACACAAGCCATGGTGTGTCTAGATATAGTAATGAACACTATTTCTTAATACAGTAATGAACACTATTTTGATAGTTTTTATTTTTTTAGGACTATAAAAAATTTATCTGTCATAAACATTAAAAAAAAATTGTTAAAATTTTGATAGTTCATTTTTTTTTTTTTTAATATTATCAGAATTTTGACACTTCTAAGCACCGAGAAAAAACTGTCAAAATTTATGATGTTACTAACATTTAATGATTATAATAATTTCTGCTGAGCTGAAAGAGGAGACATTAGCTCAAACCGAACAATGACCCCCTTCCCTGTGCTTGTGTGAGGACAAAAAGCATGGTCCATGAGTTTCCTGTACGAGTACAGACCATGGTGTGTCTAAATATAGTATTAGTAATGAACACTTGGGTGTGTTTGATTGTAAGTGAAAAATACATGGAAAAAAATTAATTTTATGAAATCATTTTTCTAGGAAAAAAATTTATGGAATTTTAAAAATTTTCATGGAAAATTTAATTTTGTTGTTTGATTGTCATTATTTTCCACGAAAAATAATTATTTTTCATGGAAAATGATATTTTCCTATGGGTTAGACAAGTTTCATTTTCCACCATTTTAGAAGAAAATATGGAACATGATAGTTTTTTGAAAAATAATTCTATGAAAAATATAAGCTATTAAATACTACAATTGGTGAAAAATTTGTGGTGGAAATATTTTCCATGGAAAAAATGCCCAATCAAACACAGCCTTATTATTAGAAAGAACAATTGGGGTTTCGATTAAGGTTGCAATAGGGACTCCGTTTGTGCCCCCAAACGCGATAGGAAAGTTATCATTCTGTTACAGACGTTTTGAGAAACTGCAGATAAAACATAACTAAACTTATGATCTAAGATCAACTTAATTTTCTTAAATATTCTCTACTATTGAATATTTGTAACTTGAAATTCTAAAATTTGTTATGCATCAACTTGATATCCTTAAAAACAGTCAAATATATTTATGTCTATCCACATCTCTCTTGTCCTCCCGATTCCCGACCGCACCAACCCCACCTCATCTTTCTCTACACGCACCCCCCCTGCTGCCCCCACCTCATCTTTCTCTACACGCACCCCCCCCCCCCCTGCTGCTCCCCCTCCCCTAGCTGCACCCAGTCCTCTCTCTATGCGTAGCAGTGACGATGACAGTCCTCCCTCTCTCTCTTGCGCACGCTGACACTGCTACGCGTAGAGAGATGTAGGGCCGTACATGTAGAGGTGCAACTTGGACGGACTAAACCCGAGTCCGATCGAGTAAACCCGCTAATGGATTGGGTTACAGTTGAAGATACTTTGGCTCGGACTTGGATTCAGATTAAAATATTTCAACCCGATCAAAAATTCGGTTAGACTTGGGTTCACGTGTCGGATTACCCAAAGAACCTGAAATCACACACACACACACACACACACACACACACACACACACAATTTGAAGCAATGGGTAATTGTGGCGAACTCGTCTCCACTGGGACTTGAACTCCCGACGGCCGCATGCATATCTCTTAACCACTAGGCTAGAGGTCATTTTATATATATATATATATATATATATATATATATATATATATATATATATATATATATATATATATATATATATCATGTCAGTTTGTATTTTGTAATAATTGGTGCTTAATTGCTATTTGATTATGTGTTTAATATTAATCTTGTTTAAAATTATTTTGAATATCATATTAGAGTTCGATATAAATCCGATGAACGCAAGTTACGCAACCCAACTCGAACTTCCTTCGGACTCGGTCTTGGACTTCATATGTTGAACCCGAGGCCGGTTTGGGCTTGGACTTAGACTTGGACTAGGCTTATCATTCATTGGCTTGGTCTTGGATTGAGCTCAAGCGGCCAAGTCCGACCTACTCGCCCTAGTTGTAGCCCTATGTTCGGCTAGGAGGGGAGCTACTAGGGAAGGGGGGGGTGCGCAGAGAGAGAGACAGAGAGGTAGGTGGGGGTGGGGGCCGGGAGGTGGGAGTTGGGTGGGAAAGGAGAGAGAATTTTTTGTTTTTGTATTAAGTTAAAAAAATTCAATAGTCGATGATAGTAATTTATTGAGTAAAATAATTTAGGATATCAAGTTAAAAAATAAAAATAGTTGAGAGTATCAAGTTGAAATTAAGCCTCGGGATGAAAACTCTAAAATTATGACAAAAATTTAGAGGTATATATTTATATTCTAACATTTCTCAGCTCTCATTGATAAGGTGGCCCCAAGTTCAAATTGTACATGCACGAAAATGCCACGAGCTTTAATTAGAATTAACACCAAGAAGTTTAGTTTAGGAAGTTGATACAATGAAGTTTAAAAAAAAAATCTTGAATTACTCGGCTTTAGGAAGCTTTTGCAAGTTACTCCATTGTTTGATAAATGGGATTTGGATTTAGATTTGGATTTGGAAATCCAAAATTTAAATCTAAATCCAATTCTTGAACTTCCAAATCCCATTTACCAAATCCATTGTTTGATTTGTCCATCGGATTTGGTGAAATCCAAATCCATTTTTTGGATAAAAAAATAAAATTTACCATTGGATTATAATAAAATATTAATTAATTATGATTATTATTATTATTAATTAATTAAGATTGGAATTATAATTAATATATTAATTAATTAAGATTATAATAAAATGTTACTAACTAAATTAATAATTAGATTAATAAATAAATAAGTATGATTATAATAAAAAATAATAAGTAAAATAATAAATTAATTAATAATTAAATATTATAATTATAATTATAATTATAGTTAGAAATAATAAATAAATAACTATCATACTTATGATAATAGTTATGATTAATAAATTATTAATTAACTATAATGATGATTATAATGACAATTAATAAATTTTTAATTAAAATTATTATAATATATTAATTATTATAATATTAAATTATTAACTTTGGAAATATGAAAAAAAAATTATTGATCATTACATAGAATTCAATTAAGATATTGTATGAAACTATAATTCCTTGTATTCTCGTTTGAGAATGAAAGGAAGGATTTTGGATTGGGGAGAGTTCGAAGAAAAGATTATAATTGTGTTTGAAATATTATCAACCCAAGACGTTTCGAATTTCTATTTGTTTTGAGATGTCTAGTGATACGCACAAGACTTTGTATACGTCGCATTGCATGCTTTTTGGATATACTGTCTCCAACTCTCACTATTTTTATAAATGAAATAAATAATATGCTCCAGTGACTAAATCAATTGATTTTTCGCCACCCAGCCATGGTCTTATGCCTCTTTCCAGTAACCACAATGGTCACTCGAGTTCGGAAATTTGAATTTATACTTCAGCCGTTATATGGATGATGTAAATTACAATTATGCTATTTGGCTTCCAAAAATACTGGATGATGTCATCCCATTATGTGGTATTTGACATGGCAGCTGACATGTCATGTTTTAACTCAAAATATTAATTACCCAAATTTTTTTATTGTTAATGTTAATGCTAATGTTAATTTTAAATTAATGTTAATATTAATTTCAATGTTAATGTTAAAATTAATATTCATGTTAATTTGATATTAATATTAATAGTAATGTTAATGCTAATTTTAATTTAATGTTAATATTAATTTTAATGTTAATGTTAAAGTTAATATTAATGTTAATGTTAATTTTAATATTAGTGTTCATGTTAATTTGATATTAATATTAAATTTTAATATTGATATTAATTTTAATTTCAATTTTAATTTCAATATTAATATTAAAATTCATTTTAATGTTTAATGTTAAAATTTGTCATGTTAGTTTTCATGTCATCAGCCATACCATATTGTCACATAATGAAAAATGGTATCATCCAAATTTTTTGGAAGACAAATAATAATTTTATGTAAATTAATAACATCTATTTTTCTGATTGACAATACTAACTAAAACAACAAATGTTGTCGCAGAATATCTATTCTATTATCTTTGTCTTTTGTCTTTCGTCTTTTGAGATAGTTTCAAAGCCTCTCTATCAACTATTCTAAAAGTGATGTAGTGGAATTTTACTTTGCACTTTGATGTGTTCTGGTGGGTGCAATCAACTCTTATCCTGATTGTCTGGTCCTTTTCTACAACTTATCTGGTCTGTCTGGTGGTCAAAACTTAAAAATCAATTTCTTCTTCCAACTTTGTTAAATGGTAATTGGAAAATGGTGTCTACAATATTTTGGCTTTGAAGTCATCTCGATGGGAAAAAAAAATTTAAATTAGAGGAAAAAAAAAATAGAACTTAATTTAAATTTTACTACATTTATAAAATGCATGCATTCATAGGTGGACCTATGTATGGACAGAGATGGACTTCAACCCAACCAAAAGTATAATTTTTTTTTTAATTTCATATGATATCAGCCCACATCCGAGTCTAAAATCTAGTTTAATCCAAACTTATCTGAAAGTAGCAAAAATCTTATTCCAACCGAGCCCAACTATCCAATCCACTTGCACCAGTGCATTGCTCTAAAAATAAGTTCCCACTGAGATGACTTTTTTTTTTTTAAAACACACACTGAGATGACTTGAATTCCTAATTCAGTCCTTATACAGAAAATTTCATATAGAGGAAAAATGTTTAACCAATTTGCATAGAACAAGATAATTTTCAAATATTTATGAAAAACGGGATCTGGCGCCAGTTGCACTGGCGCCAGACAATTTTTTTTTTTTAAACATCATGCGCCAGACAAACTGGCGCCAAAGAGAAAATAAGAATAAAAAAAATTCTCAAACCGGCGCCAGTGCAACTGGCGCCAAACTTTTTTGTTTTTTTGGGGGTTTTTTTTTTTCGGTTTTTGTAGTTTGGTTTGATTTGGTTTGGTTTGATTTATCTTTTAGTTTGATTTAGTTTGATCTTTTAGCTTAGTTTAATCTATTAGTTACTTTATTATTATCTATACTATGTATAATAACCAAATATACCAGTTAAAATTTGTTATTATCTATACTATGTATAATAACAAAATATATCAGTTTAATCTATTAGTTACTTTGTTATTGTTATTGATGTATTATTATTTATTTTTATTTGTATACTAATATATTACTATGTTTGGAGATTAATCCAATTCAGGTGTCAATCCTGTGAGATCCTCTAATGTACTATCCTCCAATATATTAGTATACAAATAAATATAAATTAAAATACATTAATAACAAAGTAACTAATAGATTAAACTGATATATTTTGTATTATCCATAGTATATATAAAAATAAAAATTATTTTTTAATTTAAAATTATTATATGTATATATATTAACTGATATATTTTATTATTATCCATAGTATAGATAATAACAAAGTAACTAATAGATTAAACTAAATTAAACGATCAAACTAAATCAAACTAAAAGATAAATCAAACCAATCAAAATCAAACCAAACTACAAAAACCGAAAAAAAAAAAAAAAACCAAAAAAAAAAATGTTTGGCGCCAGTTGCACTGGCGCCGGGTTTGAGAATTTTTTTTTTATTCTTATTTTCTCTTTGGCGCCAGTTTGTCTGGCGCCTGATGTTTTAAAAAAAAAAAAAATTGTCTGGCGTCAGTTGCACTGGCGCCAGATCCCGTTTTTTAGAAATATTTTAAAATTATCCTGTTTTATGCAAATTAGATAAACATTTTTCCTCTTTATGAATTTTTCCGGTCCTTATATGCATGTTGTTTAAATTAATAATATCTATTTTTTCTGACTGACAATACTATAACTAAAACAAGAAATGTTGTACTTGTAGCAGAAAATACATTATATTATGAGATAGTTTCTTCCAAAACCTCTCTATCAACTATCTCTATCAACTATTCTAAAAGTAATGTAGTGGAAATTCACTTTGCATTTTATCTGTTCTAGTGGCTGCAATCGACTCTTTATCTCGACTGTCGCATCATTTTTCTATAAATTATCTTGAGCTGCCTCTTGGTCACGCTCATCGCAAAAAATATCATTGAAACGCACCTATCAACTGACAACCAACTAATACAAACTTTTTGACACAACATAAAGAAATGAAATTTTATGGTACCGTTATTAGCACTCCTAAAATATCATCATGTATTTTTTTTCTAACTTTCTTTCATTCAAATTTTAAATATATCTCTACATTAAGGGTGTGTTTGGTAGGAAGGAAAAGTGAGATGAAGTAAAATGTATGAGTAAAAAGTGGAGGAAATGCTTAATTTTCTCTTGTTTGGTTAGGAAAAAAAAAGTGGAGGAAAGGGAAAGTGGATGGATTAGTTTTCCTTCCAAACCTAAGAGCATCTCCAACCCTATTGTGACTTTGGAAAAAAGTTAATGCCACATAGGAATGACAAAAATTTATTCAAAAGTTCTTCTCCAATGCAATTGTCAAGTCAATTGTGAAGCTTATGTGGCAAAAATTAAAGAAGACATTGTGAAGTTGATTGTCTTGTTCTAGACAATGCACTTGACAATGTCTTCTCTTCCATGTCATCAATTATGAATAAAAAATATTAGAAAAAGGAAAGATGAGTAGTTGTCTTAAAAGTTGCCTTGGAAGTTGAAAAAAATACTTTTTATTGTCTCTTTAATACTTTTGCATTGGAGAGGATTTTTCTATCTCATTGTCTTTTGAGATATAATTTTGCCACATAAACAAGACATTGTCTTGTGGCTCATGCCACATAGGAGCCACCTAAGACTCACAACACTTAACAAGACAATAGGGTTGGAGATGCTCTAAGAAATTCAATCCCCCCAAAAGTGGGAGGAAAAGTAAAAAAAAAAAAAAGTAGAGGAATATCCTAGTTTACAATTATATGTTGGATTATTCAATAATATGGGACCACACATGTAAAATTAATTGTGTTGGGCTATCTAAATAATTAAGCCAAATTAAAGTGGTCTATTTGAAAATTGGCTTAAGGGTATAATTGTCATGGAATTAATGTGTAGATACCGGAGATAATTCTAATTTGATGAGGGGCCAAATTAGAAATATCACACACACACACACACACACACACACACACACACACACACACACACATATATATATATATATATATATATATATATATATATATATATATATATATATATATATATATATATATTCATTAGGGTTATGGTCCCCAACTTATACTGTTTGCCATTAAAATTGTTTGATTGAAAAACTTTAATACAAACAGAACAGTGTTACAATGTAGGACTTAGACGTAGTCCTAGGAGTACACTTTTGTTTAAGCTGGGTCCTTAGTGCCAATGGAGCGAGTGGTAATGCGTTGACTCCGTTGACCGGCTGACGACGGTTATCGGTTCTCTGAAGGCGTGGATTGCTCTGGGTGCTGGAGCCTGCTGAGAGGAGGAAGACGTTGAGTGTCTGTATCTGCCTCTCTTGTATGTTCGTTGTGGATTCTCTGTGTTGTCCGTGGGTGAGAAGGAAATGATCCCTCTATTTATAGTTTTGCAGGCTGGCTGCTCATGCGCGCATGTAGGATGCGCCGGTGTGTGGGGACGCCACGTGGAAGTTGCTGATGGGGGCGCACGGATGATGCGTCCTGATTGGGAGGTTGAACTCTTCATACTGCTGTTGTGAGCCGGCACGTAGCAGAGGAGAAGATCTTTCTGTTGCTGAAATCTTGGATGAGTTGAGTCAAAGGACACGTGTCATCGACTCATGGCTCGAAGATCTCGGATTTGGGGGGCAGTGATCTGGTGAGCTGCGCCTTGGATCTGGGCGCAGGAGGAGACTGCGGCTCATAACCTTTAGGAGTTACAAACCATTTAGGGCGCATGGCTTTTGAGGCGCATGCAGGTGACCTTCCTTCTGTCTTTCGGGATCAGAGATCAGTCTGGGGCGCATGGCTTTTGAGGCGCATGCAAAGCTTCAACTGGAGACTCTTCTTCTGTCTTTAGGGATCAGTGAAGGGTCTGAGGCGCATGGCTTTTGAGGCGCATGCTGGTTTGGACGCATGGCCGTAGAGGCGTATGGCGATTTGGACGCATGGCCGTAGAGGCGCATGCGGATGGCCACGTGGCAGTAGCCGTCGGAGTCATGATGATGCTGACGTTGCCGACGCTTCGTTCTCTAAAAAAGCTGTCAACTGTTCAGACTTTGGGAAGCGTGCTGCCAACTCTGGTGTCAGTTCAGCATTTAATGTTTGTGATGTTCGATGGACAGCTGAGTGGGCACATTGGTTGGTGTTCCACTTGGCATGGAGATGTGGGGGCGCATCCTCTGTGATACGCCGGGTACTGTAGGGCACGTCTGTGTGATGCGCCTGATGCAGGAGGGCGCGTCCGTGCGATGCGCCGTTTGGCTGGCGCATCCGACATGTCCTTTAATGACGCGGCTGTCTCGCTCCTCGAGTGCTATAAATTGCCGTTTGGCTGAATTTGAGGCGTCCGGTTCATCCATTTAATACAAATTCATTGCACAGAATTCGGAGAGTCATCCACTTGGCGCGTGGGTTTGATTTGCCCGGCCTATAAATAGTGGCATGGAGAGAAGGTTTGCTCCTCATTCCCTCACGTACTTCCAACATGAACTTGGATATGTGGGTGCATTCTGTTGACGAAGTGCTCCCGAGGGTGAAGATGAGACGTCGTGTTGTCTTCGATGCACTTGAAGGTGACTGTTACATCCAAAAGACGGAGTCGAGGGCTTCCGAGGCAGGCGGAAGGTGCCTGTTGCATCCAAAGATAAGGATGTTCGGGCCTCGTCTCCGTTATTCCGGAAGAGCCGTAGATCGGAATGGCGGTGCTAGGCTCTTTCTTCCTTCAAAGTGGGTGTTGCCCACTCTGGTTGTGTTGAAAGCTGCTCCTTAAGCCGCGGTTTCGATCACGGTCTTCCTTCGCCTTTGGAGGCTCTTTTGAAGCCTCCCCTGGCCACAGCATTTGCGGTGCACTTCTCTTCCTTGGTTCCAGCCAGAGGGTTAAATGCTTTGCTTGGCGAAGCACTTATCAGGCGAGCCTGGCTGGAAGAGCGGCACATAACTGGGCTCTGCTCGGCCAGGTGAGCCTGGTTGGAAGAGTTGCACATAACTGAGCTGCTGAAGGGATACACATAACTGAGCTGGATGCACATAACTGAGCGGGATGCACATAACTGAGCTGCTGAAGAGATGGTAGGATGCGCCTGGCTGGAGACGCATGACATCTGCTGCGCCTGACTGACAGCGCATGGTGACTGCTGTGCCTATCGGAAGGCGCATGGTGGTTGCTGCGCCTATCTGGAAGGCGCATGGTGGTTGCTGGATGTAGATCTAGGATCCTTCCTTTGTAGAAATTCTCCTTTGTACCATCTTTTCTAGACATGTAATAGACTTTTATATATAAAATAAAAAGTCCTTCTTCAAATGTCTATGGCTTATTCGATTAGCTGTCTGAGTTCTGGCGCATATAATGCCTGGCGCATGGGCTTTCTGGTTGTGAAATTCTATGCTTCTACAAGACCCCCTTCAAAGTTTTCAAAACTTTTGAATAAGTTTTGGAATACTTTGAATAAGAAGCATGGAGGTCAGGGCGCATGATTTTTGGGCGCATGCTTGTTCGGGCGCTGCTCCTTTCAGTTGATGATGATGACGCCTTGGTAATCCAAAAGATTAATGATGATCTTTTGGTTGTATTTGTTGTTATCTCCTCACGGAACCCGAAGCGACGGCTGAGATTACACGTCATCGGTTCACGCGTGCGACCAAGTCCTATAAATAGGTAAGGGTTGGAGAGAGAGAGAGTTCATCTGCTCTGTGCCTTTGCTTTCTTTAGAGTTTTTTCTTCAAAACCCTAACTTTTTCTTCTCTGAGAGAATGGCTCCCAAGACTCCTCGCGGCGGTGCCGGCAAGGGGAAGGAGAAAGCGAAGGAGTTCGTTGGTGAGGATGCACCTATCACCCCTGCAACTCCGGCCGACGTTCGTCCTGAGGTGACGGGTGGGTCCATCTCCTTCACATAAGATTTTGGGCCAGACTGTGCTCTAACTCAGATTTGCCGACGCGTATGGACTTTTGTCCTGATGATACGCCGAGGTTCTACCCCGCCGACGTGCATAGGTTTACACCTTTATCATGCACCGAGGTTTAATGGCTGACGCGCATGGGTTTCGTACCCTGATGATGCGCCGAAGCCTTCGCTGACGCGCATGAGCTCACGCTCTGAATGCGCCGATGCTCCAATGCTGACGCGCATGGGCTTACGCCCTGATGATGCGCCGAAGCAAGTTGACGCGCATGGGCTTACGCCCTAATGATGCGCCGAAGCTCTGATGCTAGCGCGCATGGGCTTACGCCCTGATGATGCGCCGAAGCTATTTGACATTTTTCTTTTTGCCTGACTTCCATCTTTGTTGTATCAGTGTCGATGACGATCCCTTTGTTGAATGAGGTCCTTTTGGACGCTTCTCTTTGTCAGATGGGAGTTGATTTTGACGAGGCGGTAATCAATCCTGCGAAGGATGCTATCTTGCAGGACCAACCTCGTGAGAGAATGCTACAAATCCAGACCCAGTTGCCTCTTTTCCTCCAGAGTATGATGGAGAGTGGTAAACTGAAGTCTGCTGAATCCGAAAGTATAACTTTCTTAAAACCTGCCTTTCTGTTTGGCGACCGACTAGTCTCTTCCGAAGCGAAGATACTGAGGATTAGAGAAGACTGGTTCTTTTCTGTCAAAGGCATGGTTTTGTACATGCGGCAGGTTGACCGCCAGTTGCCGCTGACGGCTTTTTATCGTCTAGCTTCGAAGAGAAGGATGGGCTGGGAACTTACTCCCTCTCAAAGAGGGGCCTTGGGAGGTACCCTCTCAATTGACGCCTCCTCGAACCAGCGAGATACTTTGACCGCTTCACGGGCCGGTTCTTCTTTCAGTTACCGAGCCTTGCGTCCTGGGAGCATCTACAGTGAGGTCCCAAACGACACGTTTCCCTTCAGTGCCCCGATCTTTGCAAATCGGATGCTGACATCAAAGGTGATGTATCCGACAGGTAGCTTCAGAGTCGAAGGCTGGTGTCACTACATCCCGAAGTGGGACGAGTTGACCACTTGGGTGCTTTCAAGGTTCGAGGTTGAGCTTAAAGAGATCGGGCTGACAACCGCCATTCGGGCCACGCAGGCAGGCGTGGACCTCAATAAGCCTATGTTCCTTGCGCTCTTGGAGATTTTCAATGCCCAGACTGGTAGCTTCTTTACTCCGGTGGGGGAGTTGGGATTGGCCCTTCACGAGATGTACGAAGTGTCCAAGCTTCCTTGGGGCTCGGAACCGTACGAGGAATATTTTCCATCAAATGAAGAGATCCAAGTTCTGGAGGATAAGGACCCGGAGATGATGGCTGTTTTCAAAGAGGTGACAAGCCATCATTATCTGATGCACCGGAGGGACAAGGGCAAGACCCAGCCTCATGTGACTGCTTGGAGGGACTACGTCTTCAGGCAGGATTTGACGGATCCTTCGAGGATTTGGTTTGCGACTCCGCAGGGATTGAAGCCCGCGGAAGTGAGTTCTGAAATAAGCCGGCTGGACGAAAGGACCCCACACTCTAATGAGGGCGGCAAGGCTACGTACAGCTGTTTCTGGCACTGCGGGCACCGGATGTCATCCAAGGCAGTGTTGACGTCCTACTTGATGATATGGTTCCGGGATTGCGTATTTGCAGGTGGATCCGGTGCCGTCGAGAGGGTACATCGGAATCTCTTTTTGCCTGTGGTGAAGTTGGCCTGTGGACGACCGTTGGCTCTCCTTCCCGCGATGGTGTGCAACCTGTTGCGCGGTTTAAGGTCCTTTGCCGATGATGTGATCCACGAGAGAGGTAATAATGATAACTTCCCCCGGGCTGAGCTGCCCTTCCATTATTTTATGGGGTGGCTGATCTTGCATCATCCGAACGTGATGAGTCCCGGTCCGGAGGAGGACCATGTCGAAGGAGATGCCTTCATTCGCCGCTTCTATAAGAGGAAGTGGTCTTACACTGGCGTCCCCGTTTACAGGAGAGTCTTGTCCTACCTTCAGGGGTGGGAGATTGTCAAGGTTGGCCCGATCTTCAAAGATTTCGAGGCCGACCAAGATTTAGTTGACTCTGGCGAAGATGCGGTCACTCTGCCGAAATAGAGTTTTCGTTGGTTGCAGAGTATCCGGCCTTCTCACCTGGTCTACCGCAACCAGAATAGGTGTTATCTGGAGCCT
This sequence comes from Iris pallida, assembly GCA_029216955.1. Lineage (NCBI taxonomy): Eukaryota > Viridiplantae > Streptophyta > Magnoliopsida > Asparagales > Iridaceae > Iris > Iris pallida. The sequence continues at coordinate 27,973,879 of JANAVB010002199.1, read as the reverse complement.
TATCTGCCAAGCCGATTTGCTCGTCAGTTTGGCTATACCCTGTTAATGTTGCGGAATCCCAGTAGTAGTTTAGGCTTCATCGGGAGTTTGCTGGATGGAGCCCGGGGCTGGCAATATTATAACGCTGGATGCACTAGCGTTAAGTTCACCACGCCAGTTCGCAATCCTCGGCCGCCGATCCTATATCCGGCCGCCAAGCTGTATTGCACTATGACTGCTATGTCTCCTGGTTACGACAGGGAGACTAGTTTCATTATTGGAACCCAGCTGGAGGCGACAGCGAATATGTTGATGGCAGCCCGATCATATCGTCCACCAGAGTTGGCAGGATATCGGGCTGTTGCTACAGTACCAGTGGGAGACCCATCTGTCGGGAAAAGGCGTGCTGACACAGAAGCTGGTTCTTCTGTACCGAAAAGGTCGAGACGGGCGCCGACCCCGAAGGTTACGGAAGTGCCACCTATAACGCCAGCAGGATCAATCCCTGTTGAAGTATAGAATATTTCATAATTCCAAAAAAATTTTTGTCATTGTGGCGACTTATGCTCTTCTTCTTGTAGGAATTGAAGAAGAAGTCCCGTGTTTCAAAATCGGGCGCTAGTAAACCGAAGGAGGTGGCAGGCTCTTCTGATGAGCGCATTCCTCCGATGCTAATGTCTCCCGTGGAGGAAGGTCGCGAAGATGTTCCTACGGAGGTTTTAATATCTCCCGATTTCGAGGTCGCAACAACTTCTGGGAGAGCACCATCTGCCGTGGAGGCCTTGGATGCTGAGGGTCCTGCGGACTCGAGGTATCCTGATGATGAAGTGGACTGGAGTTCGTCGCCTTCCGATGACGTTCCTCCGGTCTTGCAAGAATCTGCTGCGGGGACAGCAGATATGGTTGAGATAGAGGAGAGGGTTGAATCCCCTCTTTATCATGATGAGGGGAGGTCGGCTGCATCATTGCCGAGTCCTACCCCGGCTTCAACCTTGGAAGTTGAGGCGGCTACCACTCAGGGGGTAGCGACAGATTCTGTCCCTGTTGAGGGACTCGATGATGAGACCTGTCTGCCAGTCAAGACCACTGCGACGGGTCAAGAGACAAGTGACAATCTCCCTATTCTGCCAAGGGAGGTGCCAACCGTTGATAGGATGTTGGGGGTAGAAGAGATGGCTGTTGACGTCGGAGGTTCTTCCGGGCTTGAGAAGGGTAAGGGTGTAGAACCCTCTGTAGCTCCTTCTACTTGGGGGACCATCTCGACGCCTGTGCCGGCTCCTTCTGTTGCTTCGGCTCCTCGGGCTGGAAGTCCAGCCCCTGTTGATGAAGAGCCCATTGATGCCGAGGTTCAAGCCTCGCTGATTGAGATTGGCGGATCTTCTTCCGGTTCGCGAACTGTAGTAGCTCCTCCAACTCCCGCGATGACGCCACAGGTCCTGGCGGATGCAGACGAGTATGTGAAATTCCTCGTCGAGGGGGTGTACAAAATATTGCAGAAGGGTGTATCTGCTGTGATGGATGCCAATGGGAGTTTTGCGACGACAAAAGCTCTGGCAATGCCCTGCATCGAGCTGATTCGTATTCACCAAGGCCACGACCACATGGCCAAAATTCTGGAGGCTTCGGTGATTGAGCTGGATGAGCGGCTCGCGGAACTTCAACGCATCCAGCGAAATGACCTTTCTGTCCTGATAGAGGCGGAGAAGGGGAAGCTGATCGCCGAGATCGAATCTTCACACCAGGCCACCATGGACATTTGGGAGCGCGAGGTGGCTGAGACTGAGGCTGCGGTAGAGCACTTGTCTCAGTCCATGAAGACTACGGTGGAAACTCGTGCTGCATTGGAAGCTAATATCGCGGATATCGACACCCAGATGTGCCGTCTTGAAGACCAACGGGCCCGACTCCAGTTAGAGGTCGAGCGTGTCCGGGCTGAACATGCGGCATTCAAGAAGGATGAAGCGGCTTTTACTCAGCGAACTCTTGCCTTGGCGCAGCAACGACAACAGCTTGATGAGAAGCATGCAAGTGATACTTCCGCTGGGGCCGTTGAATTGATGCGCCGAGAAGCAGAGCGACGAGTCCTGGCAACAGTGGAGGCCCGCGCAGTCGACTTAAAGCTTCGAGTCAAGGAGCTCTCAGCCCATCCTGGGGAGATTCAGGGACCATAGCTTTTTCCCTTTTTCTTTTGTGTTCTTTTGCAACCCTTACTGGGGATGATGTAGTTTCTTGTACTCCTTTTTCAGAAGAATAAAGAAGTCTACAACTCTTTTTTTTGTGATGTGTTCATCTTTTGTTGTCATGAACTTGATGATTTGCGTGGACCTATTATCTTTTGCGCACCTTGGTTTTCAGGTACAGATAATAAGTTTGAAGGAACCATTATGTTTGCTCAGAGGTAATGTGGACATGGCAATCATTGGGTTCGAAATGATAGAATCTCCCTACTCAGAGGTATTATGGACGTGGTAGGAATGATCTTGGGGGATACGCTGAACAACTCAGAGGTTATATGGACGTGGAAGTTCTGCGATCAATGTACAATAACGCAGGGGTTGTTTGTACAAGATGTTTACTCAGAGGTAATATGGACGTGGTAAACATGAAGGGTAGCGTAGGCTTACGAAGTGTAAGATTCTGCTTTGCAGGATGTAGAGAGACAACTCAGAGGTAATATGGACGTGGTTATCTTTCTACTGGAAGATGCCACAGAACAACTGGGTTCCGGAGGCGTATGAGTTTGTGAAAAGAGGTTGTTTGGGGAAGTACATGTCTGGAGGATGTCAAGAATAGTACTTCTTTAGGAACTTGCCGTTGATGGGCATCATGAACAAGTTCCCATTGGGTTTGGCGAGGCGGTAAGCACCGTTTGAGTATACCGTCTCTATGATGAAAGGTCCTTCCCACTTGGGCTCGAACTTTCCTGGTGTCTTGTGGGTCAACACCATTGGTCTTCTGACTGCTAACACCAGGTCGCCAACTTGGAAAGTCCTCTTTTTGACCTTTTTGTTGAAAGCCTGTGATATACGGGCTTGGTAGAGCTCGATGCGTTGTTGAGCTAAGAGACGTTTTTCGTCAAGTGCCTCCAGTTCTCGCAGACGACGACGTTGATTGTCCTCTTCTATGAGATCGTTTGTGATTGCCACGCGGAGCGAAGGTATCTGTATCTCGAGAGGCAGTACTGCTTCGCTCCCGTAGACCAGGGAGAATGGAGTGTTGCCTGTTGGGGTCCGTACCGTTGTGCGGTAGGCCCAAAGGCATTCGCCAAGCTTTTCGTCCCAGTCGCGTTTGTTGGATAACACGACCTTTTTGAGCAGCCTAACGATAGTTTTGTTGAATGCCTCAGCCAATCCGTTTGCTGCCGGATTGTAGGCAGTTGAGGCCACGTTCTGAATGCGATTCTTATCACAGAACCTGCTGAAAATGTGGCTGATAAACTGAGGGCCATTGTCATGGATGATCCGCCGGGGTACCCCAAAACGGTAAATGACATGGTGTTTGATAAAGCTGACCACCCTGGAGCTTTTTACTTCTGCTAGTGGAACTGCTTCCGCCCATTTGGAGAAGTAGTCGGTGATGGCCAGGATGAAACGGTGTCCTCTCGATGAAGGAGGGGTGATTGGCCCTACAATGTCCATGCCCCAGGCTTCGAAGGGCCAGGAGGCGACTGTAGGATGTAGCGGCTCCGATGGTGTATGTATGAAGTCTGCATGAAGTTGGCACGCGTGGCACTTCTTAGCATATTCGACAGCGTCGGCAACCATGGTTGGCCAGTAGTAGCCCATACGTCGCAGTCGATCTTGCAACTTAGGACCGGGTTGATGAGCTCCACAAGTTCCATCATGAGCTTCTTGAAGAGCTTCGGCTGCTTCTTCGTTAGACAGGCATCGAAGGAGGAGCCCATCGAAGGAGCGTCGGTACAGCATTTTGGTAGCCGTATCGTAGTAGAATCGAAGAGAGCGTCTCCTGACTGAGACGGCTTCATTCGGGTCCTCTGGAAGGATTCCGTAGACAGCGAAGTCGATGAACGGGAACCTCCAGTCTCGGACATTAACACCAGTGTTTGTCGACATGGCGTAAGCCACTTGCAAGCACAGGTTGTTTCTGGGACAAATCAGATCTCGTCCTGTTACCGTGATATAGTGTTGAGTCCCAAAGGGTGCTGCTAATGAGGCTGCGAGGCCGGCCAGAGCATCGGCCTCCAAGTTTTGTAAACGGGGAACATGTTCAATGAAGAACCCGGTGAAGGTTGAAATGATGTTCAACGCGACTTCATGATAAGGGATTAAATCTTCATGGCGAACTTCGTATTGTCCCCGAACCTGGTTTACGACGAGTTTTGAGTCGCCGTAAGCTTCCAGATGGTCGACCCCCAGCTATTGTGCGAGCTGGAGTCCCATGACGAGTACATTGTACTCGGCAACGTTGTTGGAGCACGGCTTCGAAAGAGAGTATGCACGCTGGATGACCAGCTGATCGGAGGAGACTAAGACTACCCCCACTCCTGCGATGATTTGGCCTTTGGGGCCTGTTCTCGAAGCGCCGTCGAAGAACATCCGCCAAACGGAGCTTCCTTCGGTGACGTTGGATTCTTGGACCTCATCCGGGATATCTTCATAGAGTTTTGAGGATTCTGGGATGGGGTGCACAGCTAAAAAGTCAGCCAGAGCTTGACCTTTAACAGCTTTTTGCGGTACAAATACCAGGTTGTACGGTGTTAGCAAGATCGCCCATGTAGCCAGCCGGGAGTTCAATGATCCTAGCTTCGTCATGAGGACTCTGAGCGGATTGACTCGGGAAATGACATGAATTGTCTGACCCAAGACATAATGACGAGTCTTCTGGATGGCAAACACCAAAGCCAAGCACTCCTTTTTGACGGGATTGTACCGGTGTTCGGCCCCAATGAGTGTTCGACTGAGGTAGTAGATTGCTTGCTCGTAGCCTGTATCGCTGTTTTGAGCCAGCAGAGCGCCAAAAGAATGATCCATGGCGCGAACGTAGAGGAGAAATGGTTTGCCGATGACTGGCGCTACCAGGACTGGTGGGCTCGTCAAGTAGGTTTTGATGTCGTCAAAAGCCTTCTGGCACTCTTCTGTCCAGACATAAGAGCCTCCCTTCTTCATGAGTTGAGTGAAGGGTTGACATTTACCGAAAAGGTTTGCTATGAACCTCCGGATATATGCCAGACGTCCATGTAGGCCCCGAAGTTCTCGAAGGTTCTTCGGAGGGTCCATGTTGAGGATGGCTTTGGTCTTCTCAGGATCAACATGAATGCCTTTCGCTGTGATGACGAAGTCCAAGAATTTGCCGCTAGAAACCCCCAGAAAGGATTTAGCGGGGTTCATTTTGAGTTGATGCGCCCGCATGAGATCGAAGACCGTCTTCAGGTCCTGTAGGTGATCTCTTTTGAGGCGGCTTTTGACTGCGATGTCGTCAACATAGCATTCGACTGTCTTACGAAGATGTTGACGGAAGATGGTGCTCATAGCTCGCTGGTATGTCGCACCGGCGTTCTTCAAGCCGAAGGACATTACTGTGTAGCAGAAAACACCCTTTGGAGTCCTGAACGACGTGTGTTTTGCGTCATCGGGGAACATCTTGATTTGATTGTAGCCTAAATACTCGTCCATGAAGGACATGCGCTCAAAGCCACATGTGTTGTCGATCATCACATCAGTGATTGGAAGCGGGAATTCGTCCTTCGGGCAAGCAGAGTTGAGATCCCTGAAGTCGATACAGACTCGTATCTTCCCGTTCTTCTTGGTGACAGGAACGATGTTGGCTACCCAATCCGGGTGTTGTTCCTCACGGATGAAGCCGCTAGTCAGGAGTTTGTCAACCTCCTGATCGATGGCATTCATGATGTCCGGACGGAAGCGTCGCTGCTGTTGTTTGATAGGTTTGGCATCAGGTAAGATGTTCAACCTATGCATTGCGATCTGTGGATCGAGTCCCGACATGTCTTCATAGCTCCAAGCGAAGACGTCGATATACTCTTTAGCCAGTTGGATTAAAGATTCTCGATCTTCTCCTTTCAGACTTTTACTGATGAAGATGGGTTTGGAAGAAGACCCCTCCCCGAGGTCGATCTGCTCGACTTCGTCTTCGGTGGGAGGTTCACGAAGCTCAAAACGAGATTCCCATTGTTCTCCTAGGCGTTGGGCCCAGGATTCTTCTTCGAAGGGTTCTGGCGCTTGGTCTTCGCCTTCACCTTTTTGAGGTTGTGCTGACGTCATGTTAGCTGACAGCACTTTCCTGAAGACTGATCCGATACTGGTATCGGAATCCCAAGTCGATGCTTCGGACGAATGGGAATGTTCTATGTCTTCTGCATCTGAACTCTCTGGGGTTGATGGCGGCGTGACATAGCCTAACCCTCGTCCAGTCCGATTATAATAGTCCTGTGGCTTTCCATTGGGCATCGAAAGCCGGACAGGGAGATGCCGACCCTTGCCGTAGTTTAAGCCTTTGTTGCTTTTCAGGTCGTAGCCCATCTTTTGGATGATGTGCTTAGCCGCATCCGTGTACCGATAGACTTGTACTCTGCCGGTATCAGGTTCGGGCTCGATTGACGGGAAGTCCCGACGACGTTCGACTTTGCCCGAGATGATGGTGCCTTGGTCTCGGCTCCGTGGAGGGACTATGAAGCCTCCTTGAGACGGGACTACTCGATTATGGTGGACGGTCGTTATTTGTGTTTGCAACGACCGTAGAGCGTTGTCTAATGTATACATGGCATTCCAGTGTGGAAGACAAGAATAATTAAAAGACACTCTATTATTGATAAAGTACGAGATCTTATCCCGTGGGATTACATTGTCAAAGGAGGGTGCCTCTACGTCAGCCGAGATATAATCACCAAGCTCCTCGTCTGTAAGAACTGGGGGTGGACTAGGAGAGTCCAACACAGCTTTGGGGTCTGAGAGGGTTATATGAGCCTTCTCTGACACCTTGGATGACTGCGACGGTTTGCCCTTGAGACGCACCTTGAGAGGTGCCTCGGTTGCGCCTCCGGTGAATGGTGCCTTCTCTTGTAATTTTGCCACCAGGGGAGCCGATGCTTGAGGAGGCTTTCCCTTGAGGCGTATCTTCAGGGGTGCTTCGCGAGCCGGCGCTTTTCCTGATAGCTTGATGCTCATTGGAGGCGCCTTCTGGGGTGGTTTCCCCTTCAGACGGATTTTCAAGGGGGCGTCGGGAGTCGTCTCAGGCTCCATGCCCGGCTCTGTTGCCGTCTCTGCCTCATCATCAGCGTCATTGGCTTCCTCCTCGTCAATGGGCTTGTACAAGTCGGAATCGGTGAAGTAGGCTTCAATCCCTTTGAAAGGATCGATGTCTACAAACTCCGTCCGGATGACGCCATTGGTGGATACATACTTCATGCACTGGTGGAGCGTGGAGGGCACCACCATGTACTCATGCAGCCATGGTCGACCGAGCAGGATGTTGTAGTTGACCTCGGCATCTACTACATAACAAGTCACCTCAGTTTTGAGGCTGCCAATGTGACACTTCAGTCGGATCTTGTCCAATGGCTCGCTCTTGCTAGCATTGAAGCCACTGATGGTTGTATTGGAGGGCGCCAGCCGGTACATCGGGATCCCCAGCTTTGATAGCACGCCTTCGGAATGATGCTTAGGGAAGACCCAGGATCGATCTGAATCCGGCTCACCTTGACCGAGCCAATGTACCCTGTATAATACAACGGTCGGTTATGTCGGTGATGCTTGAGCAGCATGTCTTGTTGGATGAAAGTTATGTTTGGGATAACTTTATCCGCACAATGACAGTGCGCACAAGTAGTTGGGAGGTCTTCAGGCTGCTTGACCTGACTGAGAAAGGATTCAGCGTCCTTCAGAGCTTCGCAGAGAGCTTCTCGAGAATCTTTAGAAAGACGCAGGAGCTCGAACAAAGACAGGCGCGCAGGTGTACTGGCTAATTGTGCCAGAATGTCGAAGTTGTGAGGCTTGGACAGCCCCGAAGCATTCTCCTTCCGTAGAGGTCTGTCAAAACGGGCCTCCACCTGCTTCTGCTTATTGGCTGCTGAGGGCTTAGATGGACCCTCCTCAGGGATGGTGCTAGGAGGCACCACCTCGGCGGCGGCTTCTCCGGACTGGGAGTTCTGTTGTGCACGTGTTTGCACTGGAAGTGCCTCTTCTGTTGAAGAAGAGACTGTGCGGCAAGACTTGATCTTCCTGCCTTTTGATTTGGAGGTAGGGCGTACCTCCGATTGAGTCACCTCGGAGACGAGGTCGGGGTGAACCCAGAGGACCTCTCCTCGAGATGTGGTGAGCGGGGTGAGTCCACTCACATTGTCACGAGTAGGTGGTAAGTTTACTACCTCCATTGTCGCCTTAGGGATGGGGACGACGCCATCCTGTGTGGTAGTTGGCGGCAAGGTGCCGAACTGAAGCGAAACCAGATTGGCCGACACCGTCTTCTCTTCATAGTCGACGGAGATTACATCCGCATTGATCATGCGCTGGATGTAATTCTTGAGGGCGTAGCAGTCCTTGGTCGGGTGTCCGACAAACCGATGGTAGTGACAGTACCTTGGGTTGTCCACTTCCCAACTTCATCGGGCCGCTTTGGGTCCGGTAGCTTGATCTTGTCACCCTGCTTTAGTATCTCGAAAAGTTGCAGGGTGTCGTCATCATTGAATGAATAAACCTCCTTGGGTCTTGGTGCCAGTGGAGGCTTCTGAGTAGGCGCAGATGCGCCTTTTGAGGCATTAACAGTTAATGCCTGTTTCTCCTTTGCTTCTCGTCCGGAGCTGTTAGTTGCAGACTTTTTTCCCTTATCGTCAAAGGCGGGGAAGCTGACACCCAGAAGACGTGCATTGGCCGCCTTCTTTTCTGCAGCTTCAGCTTCGATGATCAGGGAGCTCCAGTCAGGAGGGGGAGTAGAGTTGAGCCAGAGCTTTACTGCAGGCAACATGTTCATGCTGCAAGCGGAGGGGAGCGCATGTTCTGGCATGCCAGGAGGTAGCCTGAAGCAAGCCTGTCGGAAACGTTCGATGAACGCCCGAACCGTTTCCTTCTCCTTCTGACGTATCTCTATGAGAGACGCCATCGTCATGTCCTTTCCGCCGTCGTAGAAGCGGTCGAGGAAGAGGCGCGTCAGGTCGTCGAAGGACGATATGGAATTGTCGGGGAGGCTGCAGTACCAGTCATACGCTACTCCTTTCAGGGCCCCGACGAAGATGCTGGTGAGGAGCGCGTCCTCCTTCGGAAGATGCCCTGTCTGTGACTGGAAGTACGTCAGGTACCGTCGCGGAGAGTCCTTCCCGTCATATGGGGTGAGTGTTTGTGGTTTATACTTTGGGGGATAAACCACCTTGTTCCACTCGAGGGGATAAGGCTGTGGAATGCCTATCTTCTGGCGTTCCTCTTGCCTGTTCTTGGACTCGAAGCGCTCCCGCAGGTCTTTGATCATTTCGACCACATCCTCCGTAGAGCTAGGAGTCGGGAAAGGAGGTACCATCTGGATTGGAGCGTTTGAGGGCTCCGAGGTCCGAGGTGCTTCTGTATCCGAGGGCGCCCGTTGGAGGGGCACACTTGACTCCCCATTAGCTCCTGGGTCAGGACCAGTTGAAGGTGTCCTGATCAAGGCCGACCGCATCTCAAACACTGCTTGAGTCAGTGCTTGCATTGAGGCAGAGAGGGTTTTGAGTCCCCCCTCCAATGATCTATGCGCTGGACTATGTCCTGTGACGGCGCATCAGACTCGACATCATCCCCAACCATGTATACTGTCCTGACACGGCCAGGAGTGGATGGATTAGTTGAGGCTTCGCTTTCGGCCTCACTCTCATGCGGGGGAGTTACTTCTCCTGTGTTTGGCCACCCCCAGCCGCATTCTGGAGTTCATCTTCAATAGGTGCATCTGCAAGGGTCTGCTTGCCCTCAGCTCCGTCTTGAAGGACCTCTTCGTTTCCAGAACTACCCCTGGCAGTGTCCTCGAGGACATCCTTTTGAGGGGCTTCAGGGAGAGTAATCTCGCCTTGATGATGAAGATCCGTCGCAGCTGTGCTTTGGACATCTTCGTCTTCGGAAGGAGGCTCAACAAGGGTCTGGCTACCCCCAGCTTCTTCCAAGGACTTCTTCCTCGACCGAGTGCCTTCAAACACTCCAGAGGTTGAGACAGCTGCCTTGGTTTTCCTCGGCTGGCTTTTGGATGAAGACGAGGAATTAGCAGTCGTCTTCCGGATTGATGAGGAGTTGGAGACCACGTTGCATGAAGCAACCTTTGGCTCCTCTTCAGCTGACACCTTTGTCCCAAGGCGACGTCGGAGAGGTGTCGATGATTGCAGTCGTTGGAAGACCGACTGTCTTGGTGGAGCTGCCGTCTTGCAACAGCAGTTGATGGTGACCACCGCACAAGTATGCCCCGTGAGAGGCGCATCGTGCTTGTTGGTCGACTCTCCTGACCGGCGCTTATGAGTGATCACGTTGCGCAGGTCACTGGAGGAGAGTGGTGCCTTCACACCCCCTTCAGACGTATGGCAAGGCCAAACACCGGGGTGGTCAGGTGAGTGTTGCGCCCCCTGATCTAATACCAAGCAGGCATCACGATCAGTAGTGGGAGAACCACAACATTTGAAGTGACTTGAACGGACCTCAAACGCACAACCAGAGGAGGCGCGGAAGTTCAAGACTACTGAGTTTGCCTCTCTCGACTTGGTTGTGCACGCAGTAGATGCGCCCAAGCGAGATGAGGACTTTGAAGATCGACTCGTTGTTAGTGCAGAAGCACTTGAGTCAACCTTGTACAGCTTGCCATCGGCAGCGCGCGTGATGACGAGCGCGTGCCTCTGGCCGGCTGCTGGCATAGCACGTTTGTGGCGCATGGCCCGTGCCGCCTTGGATTTCTTCGTACCAGCCCGCTGGGGCGCATAGTACTCAGCATCCAAATTCTCCTCGCCATTACAGCGAGTGAGTCTGTCAAAGACAGAGGTTTTTTGTGGCGCATCAGAGGTGATGCACGGGGCATTGGCTGCGCCCCTGCTCCGTCGACGTATCTTCCTCGCCTGAGAGGGAGATGGCTGGGGAACGTGGTCGGCCGCACGCTTCCCCAAGAGATGTGCTGCATCGGCGGGCGCACCTTGGTTGCTGAGAACGTCAGCAGGAAGGGAAGGCTGGATTGCTGCATCCCCTTCAGTGGTGGTGCCCGAGGCGTCGATTTTGCGCACCCAGGCCGTGCGGATCTTCTTCGGCTTTGGTAGCCGCTTCGAAGGACTCGCACTTCCTTCAGAAATGAACTCCTCGTACGCCTGTTGATTAAGGCGCACGACCAGCGTCTTGTGGGAGGAGCCCACCTTCACGTCGTTGGCCTGTGACACGACTTTCTCGGAAGAGGAGAAAGAAGTCCCCAGCAGAGTCGCCAGCTTGTTTGCCATTAAAATTGTTTGATTGAAAAACTTTAATACAAACAGAACAGTGTTACAATGTAGGACTTAGACGTAGTCCTAGGAGTACACTTTTGTTTAAGCTGGGTCCTTAGTGCCAATAGAGCGAGTGGTAATGCGTTGACTCCATTGACCGGCTGACGACGGTTATCGGTTCTCTGAAGGCGTGGATTGCTCTGGGTGCTGGAGCTTGCTGAGAGGAGGAAGACGTTGAGTGTCTGTATCTGCCTCTCTTGTATGTTCGTTGTGGATTCTCTGTGTTGTCCGTGGGTGAGAAGGAAATGATCCCTCTATTTATAGTTTTGCAGGCTGGCTGCTCATGCGCGCATGTAGGATGCGCCGGTGTGTGGGGACGCCATATGGAAGTTGCTGATGGGGGCGCACGGATGATGCGCCCTGATTGGGAGGTTGAACTCTTCATACTGCTGTTGTGAGCCGGCACGTAGCAGAGGAGAAGATCTTTCTGTTGCTGAAATCTTGGACGAGTTGAGTCAAAGGACACGTGTCATCGACTCATGGCTCGAAGATCTCGGATTTGGGGGGGCAGTGATCTGGTGAGCTGCGCCTTGGATCTGGGCGCAGGAGGAGACTGCGGCTCATAACCTTTAGGAGTTACAAACCATTTAGGGCGCATGGTTTTTGAGGCGCATGCAGGTGACCTTCCTTCTGTCTTTCGGGATCAGAGATCAGTCTGGGGCGCATGGCTTTTGAGGCGCATGTAAAGCTTCAACTGGAGACTCTTCTTCTGTCTTTAGGGATCAGTGAAGGGTCTGAGGCGCATGGCTTTTGAGATGCATGCTGGTTTGGACGCATGGCCGTAGAGGCGCATGGCGATTTGGACGCATGGCCGTAGAGGCGCATGCGGATGGCCACGTGGCAGTAGCCGTCGGAGTCATGATGATGCTGACGTTGCCGACGCTTCGTTCTCTGAAAAAGCTGTCAACTGTTCAGACTTTGGGAAGCGTGCTGCCAACTCTGGTGTCAGTTCAGTATTTAATGTTTGTGATGTTCGATGGACAGCTGAGTGGGCACATTGGTTGGTGTTCCACTTGGCATGGAGATGTGGGGGCGCATCCTCTGTGATGCGCCGGGTACTGTAGGGCGCGTCTGTGTGATGCGCCTGATGCAGGAGGGCGCATCCGTGTGATGTGCCGTTTGGCTGGCGCATCCGACATGTCCTTTAATGACGCGGCTGTCTCGCTCCTCGAGTGCTATAAATAGCCGTTTGGCTGAATTTGAGGCGTCCGGTTCATCCATTTAATGCAAATTCATTGCACAGAATTCGGAGAGTCATCCACTTGGCGCGTGGGTTTGATTTGCCCGGCCTATAAATAGTGGCATGGAGAGAAGGTTTGCTCCTCATTCTCTCACGTACTTCCAACATGAACTTGGATATGTGGGTGCATTCTGTTGACGAAGTCCTCCCGAGGGTGAAGATGAGACGTCGTGTTGTCTTCGATGCACTTGAAGGTGACTGTTACATCCAAAAGATGGAGTCGAGGGCTTCCGAGGCAGGCGGAAGGTGCCTGTTGCATCCAAAGATAAGGATGTTCGGGCCTCGTCTCCGTTATTCCGGAAGAGCGGTAGATCGGAATGGCGGTGCTAGGCTCTTTCTTCCTTCAAAGTGGGTGTTGCCCACTCTGGTTGTGTTGAAAGCTGCTCCTTAAGCCGCGGTTTCGATCACGGTCTTCCTTCGCCTTTGGAGGCTCTTTTGAAGCCTCCCCTGGCCACAGCATTTGCGGTGCACTTCTCTTCCTTGGTTCCAGCCAGAGGGTTAAATGCTTTGCTTGGCGAAGCACTTATCAGGCGAGCCTGGCTGGAAGAGCGGCACATAACTGGGCTCTGCTCGGCCAGGTGAGCATGGTTGGAAGAGTTGCACATAACTGAGCTGCTGAAGGGATGTACATAACTGAGCTGGATGCACATAACTGAGCTGGATGCACATAACTGAGCTGCTGAAGAGATGGTAGGATGCGCCTGGCTGGAGGCGCATGACATCTGCTGCGCCTGGCTGACAGCGCATGGTGACTGCTGCGCCTATCGGAAGGCGCATGGTGGTTGCTGCGCCTATCTGGAAGGCGCATGGTGGTTGCTGGATGTAGATCTAGGATCCTTCCTTTGTAGAAATTCTCCTTTGTACCATCTTTTCTAGACATGTAATAGACTTTTATATATAAAATAAAAAGTCCTTCTTCGAATGTCTATGGCTTATTCGATTAGATGTCTGAGTTCTGGCGCATATAATGCCTGGCGCATGGGCTTTCTGGTTGTGAAATTCCATGCTTCTACATATACGACCACCAAAAGAGAGGTTTTCTCTATTTTCTCTTCTGCATCCCCATCAACAGAAAGAGAGGGACAAAGGATTCAGATTCCTCTTTGTCTTTAAGGGTCGTAGTGAGTTGGAAGATCGAACCCAATAAAGAGACGTTCGCTTCAAAATTCATCAAGCCTAGCAATGGATTCAGGTACGCTTCCGCAATTTAATTTATGTTCTTCATCTCATGAATCGACATGGTGCAATAAATATCTAACAAGTGGTATCAGAGCCTACATGTTTGATTTAGACAAATGTTAAAGGCCACCCCCAAATTACTAAGGGCCACCAACCTACTAAGGGCAACCATCCTACACTTATATTTTTACTATGGACAACCTAAAATGAATCATTTTACTAAGGGCTACCCAAAAAAAAAAAAAAAAAAACCCAAGACCCAACCCCTGCCTGTTCATTCCCCCCTCCGACAGCCCCCCCTTCCTCCCTCCTCCACGAAGTCCCCTCCCCCTCCGACAGCCCCCCTTCCCCCCTCCTTCACGAAGTCCCCTCCCCCTTTCCGACAGCCCCCCCTCCCCCCTCCACGAAATCCCCTGCCCCCTTCGACAGCCCCCCTCCACCTCAAAATCACCTCCCTCTCTCCGCTCTCTACTCTTCATCGAGCCGACAGCCTCGAGATACTCGAAAATCTTCTCGTCATTCTCCATGGGTCGCCAAAAACATTCTCAAGCTAGGTATGGTTACGTTTCCTTCTTTTTTTTTGCTCTATACAAATTTTGAAATTTTGCGCGTCTTGTTTATGAGGACCGTAGTGCCTACAGTCTACCCTGCAGTCCTTAATGTACTTAGGACTGCAGGCTTGGCCTGCAGTCACAGCCATGTATTTGAGAAAAAATATGAAGAAGGTTCTGTCAATTGGAGACTGTAGGGTAGACTTGCAGTCCTCAATCGACTTAGGACTGCAGGGAGTTTATTTTTTTGTATTATTTTTGCTATAATTTTGCATTACTTCTTCTTGCCATCGTAGTCGCGGGAAGGAAGGTGGCCAGAGAAAGCGTCCGACAGCGTCGGAACGGAAAACATGCCAATTAGTGCAGGAAGGTTCCAAGAGAAAGCGTCTGACAGTGTCGGAACAAAAAATATGCCAATTAGTGCGTTATGCCGAGAAACCTCTAGTTATAGACACTGAACCAGCTACGAGTCTAGGCAGAGTGAAGAGGGTGGCCTCGAAGAAGAAGGTTTTAGTTAGTTCTTCATCTAGCTCTGATGAGGAGTACGTACCACCAGTGTATGATCAAGGGGATGAAGGAGCTGGATCATCATCCCCACCCTCATCTCAACCCTCATCTCCCGAGAGTGAGGGCGATCCACGTCCAATTGGGTGCCCAATGTTAACATCAATAGAGCACCATATTGCATACAAAATCTGGAATGAACCTGTAAGTACAACGCCCTGCCTTATAGTGCTGGTATTGTATTCATTATCAAGTTGCAAATTATGTTGACACTTTGTTCTTTAAATGTTGGAATAGGCCCATATGCGTATCTTAAGACCTAACAATCACGGCACCAAATGTCGCTCTTGGGCGTACGACAACCTCGCAAACGACGTCAAGGCCCTTATTTCCCCTACCGGTTTGCATTATTTGGCAAAATATAGATATCAGACGGTTGACAACGCTCTAGTCTCTGCATTTGTCGAGCGTTGGCACCCGGAGACGAACAGTTTCCATCTTCGGTGGGGGGAGATGACGATTACGCTTGACGACGTTTATCAAATATTGGGTGTTCCTGTGGATGGTCGTCCGTGGGAGAGCGACAACGAAGAGCAGATGGTCTTCAATTGGTACGATGAGATGGTTTCACTGGTCGGCGAGTCCCTCGGACTAGAGCCGTCGGCATTTACATCTCTGGAAGGTTTCAAGAAGGGGCAATCTCTCCCTCTGAAATTTTTGGAGTCATTGGCTAGCGTGGTCGGGGTTGCTGATGATGCGAATAGGCTCGCCCGTGCTTACTTGATGTTTATTCTTGGATGTGTCGACATCACAGATAAGTCTGGAACTTCGATAAATTCGAGGTATCTTTTGGACTTCAGAAATCTGAATAACCTGGAAGAGGTTTCTTGGGGAAGCGGGCTTCTTGTATTCCTATACCGCGAGCTTGGGGCGGCATCTCGTGTCAATTCGAAGACTATTACCGGATGCCAGACCTTACTTCATGTAAGTTCTTTATTAGTTTATACTTGTGTATTTGCTAGCGTTGTTAACTTTTCTAATATTTTTCACCAAGGCATGGATTTATGAGCACTTTCCAACGCTCAAACGTGCGACAGTCGTAGGAGACTACGATGAGCGTCTGCCCAGGATGTGCAGATGGAAGCAAAACATATCCAACTCATCCGACGCCAAAAAATTAGACGCATTACATGTCTTGCGGAATGCGCTGTCATGTATTGATAAAGAAGAGGTAAAATATTTACTTATCTTACTTACCGTCCGTCACCGCATTAATGTTGTAATTGTCATCTACAGATAGTATGGGATCCGTACCGTGATGTGAGACAGAGTCGACCCATGCAACAAGTTGCTCTGTTCCACGGGATGCTTACTTGTCATGACATTGAGGAACCATACATGCCGAACCGAGTGCTTCGCCAGTTTGGTTACATACAGACGGTCCCGCGGGACACTCTCAGGGTAGTGACGGCTTCAAAGGGGGATAAGGCCCAAACCTACTATTAACCAAACTTCAATGCACTACCGGCTTCTTTTGTGGAGTGGCAAAGTCATTTATTACGCAATTTCGATCGTCGGCCGGTGGGCGAAATGTACGATTGTAGCGACGACTACATGCACCATCATGCGTACGTTGGCATGACTATCCTAACCAATCCAGACAAGCCCGGGCCATCCCTAAAAACTCCTATCCCGACCAAGGAAGCGTTGTACGCCGCTGTGCAGAAAATGGCAAGTGATCCATTCATTAGCATATGTTGTGTGACTATCTTAACTAATATATGTTTACATTTGTGCAGGGTAGAAAATTATGTGACTTGTCAAGAAGTCTCGTTATTTGCAAGGATGCAAACTATGTCGAAGTCGCCGCACAAATGTAAGACTTAGACACCCTGGCTGAATATCCTTTATCCGCAACGATGGAGCGACGCACGAAAAGAAGAAATGACCAATGAATGGAGCGACGCACAAAAAGAAGAAATGACCAATGACTTGTCTTGTTTTCCCATGTTATATTGGAATATTGTTTTTGAATGTTTGGAATGACTGGAATTATGGCTTGTCTTGTTTTGGAATGTTTGGAATGACCTATCATGTATTGGAATGTTGTTTTGGAATGTTTGGAATGACTTATCTTGTTTTGGAATGTTTTGGACTTTTATAGCTCTATTTTCAATTGTAATTATTCAATATGGAATGTTGTGGACTGGAATTATGGCTTATCTTGTTTTGGAATGTTTTGGACTTTTATAACTCTATTTTCAATTGTAATTATTCAATATGGAATGTTGTGGACTGGAATTATGGCTTGTCTTGTTTTGGAATGTTTGGGGCTGTGTGGTGAATGATGTGGGGCTGTGTGGTGAATGATATGGGCATTGTATCAGAGGTTGCAATGCCATTTCCTGCAGTCCCTGTAGTCCCTGTAGTATCAGAGGTTACAATGCCATTTCCTGCAGTCCCTGTAGTCATGTGTCAGAGGTTGCAATGTCAATATGGTTGCAATGCCATTTCCTGCAGTCCCTGTAGTCATGTATCAGTTAGATACTCTTGTGAGGGGATGTATCAGGCATGGTTCATTTATTAGTTAGATACTCTTGTGAGGGGATGTATCAGGCATGGTTCATGGTTCATGTGAGGGAATTGTCAGTTTTTAGTAAGTTAGATACTCTCAGTAAGAACACTAGAAGCAGGGGATGTGTTCATGTATCAGTTAGATACTCTTAGTTGCAGGGATGTATCAGGCATGGGAGTATGTTCTACTGAGGCTTGCATTTGTTGTAGGCCTTGCATTGTAATGTTTGAATTGGTATTGTTTGGCTTTGGGTCAAATGAGCTTGTAATAGGAATGAGCTTGTAGTCCTAAATTTTAGCTTTACTTGAACCTGCTTTACATGTACTTTCTAGTTATAGGAACCTAAATTTTAGCTTTACTTGAACCATAATGTCTTGAAACATTATTAAAGTGCAGTTTCCTGTAAAAGTGGCCAGTTCACAAACTTTTGGTTGCTTTTGCATCTTCTACCTTCGTTGGTTTTAAGAATTGATTAGGATTCATCATTGCTAGAAAGTCTCTGGAATATGTTCTTTTTTTGGCTTTTAAAAGCCTAAAAAACTGAGTCCAACTTTTGAATTCAGAACAATTAGAAGCTTTATGTAGCAAGTAGTAGTTTAATTGTGACATTTCATATATGTTTCTTTGGGCTATTTTAATTCTTTCTGTTTGATAACATTAGTTCTCCTTAAATCATGACAATTCAGATAAGAAGAATGAGAACAAGGAGGTTGCAGTGGAGGACTTCTTGCCTGCCACTGAAGCTTACAAAGCTATACAGTACTCCATGTAAGAATTCTTGATCTTCTCCATCAATCTTCCTGACTCCACATTGTACATCTAGTATTTGCCTTGTCGTGGTTCCTATAATATTTTTCTTCAGCCATAATATCAACTATATAATTCTTGTGAAAAAACTTGGTCTTATGGCTCCTTGTGATTTTGAGGCATTGTTGTTGGTCTTATGGCTCCTATGTAGTCTGCTGCAGATTTTACATGTAATAGCTGTTAAACTCTAAACTATAGGTAACCAAAGGTCAAAGAGAACTTCACAAAGCACAAGGCTCATATGGGCTTCTGCCAACGTAGGACTGTAGCCTAGGCTGCAGTCCTCAACGAAATTAGGACTGCAGGCCAAGCCTGCAGTCACTGCAGCCATGTATTTTTGGTAGAATGAGAGACTCATTTAGCTTCTGCCAACATAGGACTGCAGCCTAGGCTACAGTCCTCAACGAAATTAGGACTGCAGGCTTGGCATGCAGTCACTATAGCCATCCTTTTTTAGGTAGAATGAGAGACTCATTTAGCTTATGTCAACTTAGGACTGCAGCCTAGCCTGCAGCCCTCAATGCACATAGGACTGCAGGCCAAGGCTGCAATCACTGTAGCCTCCTCTTTTTGGTAGAATGAGACTCATTTAGCTTCTGTCAACTGAGGACTACAGCCTTAGCCTGCAGTCCTCAATGCACATAGGACTGCAGGCCAAGCCTGCAGTCACTGTAGCCATCCTTTTTTTTTCAAATTCCCTCTGACCTGAGCTTCTGTCAACTTAGGACTGCAGCCTAGCCTGCAGTCCTCAACTGAAGCTTCATTAGAAGTGCACAAACAAAACATAAATCAAAATCAAAATCATGAAATGTTGGATTAGAACATCATGAAATATAAGCTAATAGCCATGGTTTAAAGATACCGATACCGATACTGATACGATAGTAGTGATCCACAACTGAAGCTTTCCAACATAGTAGTGATCCACAAAATGGGGAAAGCTAAAACACTCAAGCACTAAAGCAAGCTAAACAGTAGCTTTTCAACATAACCCAAAATCTTCCAAAAAAAGAAAATACATAGTAGCTTTCCAAAATAGTAGCTATCCAACATAGTAGCTTCAGGTGCCGTAAAGCCTTACTATAACCCAAAAGAAAAAAGAAAATACACATTCATTCAATTACAACATCAAAATAGTGTGCGGGCCTGATTTCGGGGTCCTCGATCTTCATCAAACTCTTATAAGCATTTATTGCGCCCAAATAAGGAATCGTCCAACCGATCACTTCAGCTGGTGCATGCTTTGACCAACAACTCGCTGGTGGGGGAATAGGAGCATGTCGAATAAATCTGGGAATGACAAAGTGTTCTCCGACACGGCCAATTGCAGGAAGAGTAGTTCGAACGTGGTTGTCCGATGGATGGCACATTGGAAAGAAGGTATTGTTATTGTTAGGTGAAAGAAGTACTAGTGGTATACTATACCTATTAGCAAACAGGTATGCAGCGGAAGGGATGGATAAGTAGTTTGCTTTTCCACAAACGGTCTCATTGCAAACAAGGCTCGTCAACAAAGAACTAACCATTTCGATACCGAGTAACTTGGTGTACAATGGAAGATGTGACTGTAACTCTGAATGAAGCTCGGCTCGTACTTGTCTCCACCCTTCTTTATGATAATATCAAAGATCTCGGGCAAGAGCATGAAATCCACAATGTCCGTCAGCGGGAACATCATCAATAACCCATATATAGTGTCGTATCTCAAGCAAAAATGCGTCACTGTAGACGGCGCCAAGAGCAGAAGGTAAGTGTTTCTCAACTCCGTCAGCGGGAACATCATCGACTGTTTTCTGTTTCCTCCGGCAAGCAGACAACTTACTCCTCTGAGACCCAGTAGAAGGTAAGCTAGCTTCTGCTCTCTGAAACATTCGATCAACATGCTCGAATGAGGATGGATTTTGTCACGCCCCAGAACCAGAATACTGGAGAGCAAGGGCAGACATAGCCAGCTACGTACGTATATTGAAGTACATCCCACCTTGCTATACGGTCACGGCTGTCTAGATACATGAGGGTTTAACTACAAGCCTTCAGTCTCCTATGGACAAGAACAAGCCTATTGTCTCAATCATAAGCAAGTAAGTAAATGTTACAAGATGTAAGACCACCAAATATACAATAGTAAGGCGTCCCAAACATTACATATTTAGCTGATCATGAAGCTAGTCGTTACAAAATGTCAGGACTAGCAAGAGTTTAGTCATACATGATCAACCCTATGATCTGTCAATCATGTTACAGCCCGTAGACAGACAGTAAATAAAGGTGCAACCGAGCTAACAAGTGCTCGTCGGCTAAACGCCTCAAAAGAATAATTTTACAATAAAGTGGGAGAACAAAAAGAAAACCACTCGTTGCCAGGGTTACGTCTGGTGGTCACCATCTGGCTTGAAGACAGGTGGATCCTCTGGTGCTGCTCCGATATCTGGTCATACAAAACCAGCTGGGTCAAATCCCAGAAAGAGCAAGTGCCATAAATGAGGCTTCACTTAGGAACTAAAACCAGCAATTAGCACGAGTATATAAATAAGTAGTACGAACTGGAAATGAGGAAAAACATATCAGGATGATATACGACGAGATAATCATAGAACTATTCAGATAACCAGGTTACAAGCCGTAAACCAAACAAGGACCGGAGTTGTAACCCTTGAGCTTGGTTTTCCACCATTTATCGACAAGATAATATAAGAAATCAGGTCATGTAACAAGCTTGTACAAGATCAAGACAAGACTGGACTGATTATTCCTCATCCAACAATCACGGCCAAGCAATCAGTACGGCTTGATACTTTAACTAACTAGGGTTATCACAGGCCTAGTTACTAACAAGATGCAGCGAGATTATTTCACAGCCACAAGCCCTGCAGACCATCCAGGTTACCCAGGTCAAATATTAGGAATTGAATTCAGGTGGGTACATCATCCAGAAAATGCATGTACCCTTAAGTAGCTTGAAGGGTGCAACACATGACAGTGTGCTGGAAATGTCCCCTACTCGACGGCAGGCTACAGATCCCAAGCGCGTCCAGGTAACGGGATTGCCTGTAGCTGGAAAATCTCTTTATGACTACTGTGTTATTCTAGTTATTAGCTTTAGTCCATTTCAGTAGGTACCCCTGACCGTGGTACTCAGGGGGTCCCATCATAAGCATGATGCAAGACAAGACTAGTTCATTTGTACAAGCACAATCGTCCACGGTGTCTAGGTTATTCATACTTGTCATGTCAAGTAGCCGTCGCAACAGCTTATCTAGATATATCAGGTCAGGTTTACTTGTCACGAGTGCGCCACGGCGGGCCACTATCATGTCATGTATATCATGTCAATTATATCATGTCAATTTCACTGTCAGGAGTGCGCCACGACGGGCCACTATCATGTCATGTTACTTGTCAAGAGCGTACCCCTACGGGTCGCTTTCGTGTTCATGATACATGTACAAGATAGCATACTGCAAGCATTCTTGTCAAGGAACCCAAGTTACACAGAGAGTTACAAGGCATAAATTAATAATAATAATTAAATAATAAGATACAAGCCAGGAAAGAGCCATGCGGCTCGGGCATATGCTGGTCAGGAAGAAACAGGGCCATGCGGCTCAGGAAGAGCAGGGCCATGCGGTTCAGGAAGAGGTGAGTATATGCGGCTGGATTAATCAGGGTCATGCGGCTCGGACTCAGAAGCCCATGCGGCCGGGTCAGGGGGTTCTCATGCGGCTCGGGTAGAAGATTGACTCTTATGCGGCCGGGAAGGACTCGGGTCCTCATGCGGCTGGACTTAATTCATGCGGTCGGGTAAGACCCATGCGGCTGGGTTAGACTCATGCGGCTGGGTTAGACTTATGCGGCAGGGAACTATATGCGGCTGGAAATCAAATCTTCATGCGGCTGGAAATCACATGCAGCCCAGAATAGAACTTGT
Source organism: Iris pallida (assembly GCA_029216955.1). Lineage (NCBI taxonomy): Eukaryota > Viridiplantae > Streptophyta > Magnoliopsida > Asparagales > Iridaceae > Iris > Iris pallida. Next base: position 27,951,673 of record JANAVB010002199.1, on the reverse strand, counting down.
CGCATAAAGGCTATGCGGCCAAGTCCATCCGGCCAGCAACTGTTCTTTTTCTCCAATTTCCGAGAAGAAGAACCACGCAAGTCACTGCTTCCAAGCTCCATGAATCTTTCATCCAGAGTCCAAATCCGAACTTCCATAGGTCAAAATGGGGCAGAATAAAATTCTCTACAACATGGAACCATCAGAACTTGATAATAAAAAGATTAAATAGATGAAAATCCAAGATATCCGAAAATACAATAAACTTAGATCTACAAGAATTTAGCTATGGAAATTGAAAATGCCAAGCACTAAAGAGTCTTAGAATGTTGCAAGGAAGAGAATGGAACAATAAATCTTGATTTTCTCCATGAAGCAAGATGCACTTGCCTAGACCTTCCTGGTAGGTAAGGAGAAATGGTGGAGAAGAAGAAGAGTAAATGAGAAGAGAGAAAGGAGAATGGGTTAATAAATGGTAGTGGTGGTGGTAGGTAGGGGTTCTCCCCTTGGTTCATGTTGAACCAATAAGCAATCCAAGCCTAGCTGAACCGAACCAAGATGAACCAGAAATGAAAATGCCAAATAAACCAAGCAGGGAGACATGGAATACAAGTCGAGATACGTATACGTATTCCAAAATACGTAATACGAACCACAGGCATTACAACTCTATCCACCTTAAAAGAATTCCGTCCTCGGAATTTAATCAAGAGGCTAGAGATGCAAGGACAAGCTATGCTAATCACAAGCACGCTATAACTAAGCAATCAATCAAACAATCAATCATGCAAGTAAGAAATTTGAAGGTATGAGGAATACGGAAGACATCCTGCTAGGAACCTCTCTGCTGGTTCTGAATCTGAGCTTGGACCAGGGCATACTGCTGGGGTCTCTGCTGCTGGAAGACTTGTCTCCGGGTTGCTGTTGGTCCACGGGAGGTGCTCCGCCTTGCTGATCGGCAGGTCCAGGTACAATGCCGCTGAAGAAGACGACACAGGGAACAATAAGGAAGGACCAGGATAGGTCAACGATACAAGCATGCGATCAGAACAAGAATTTTAGGGATTCGGAGGATATGAACAGAGATTAAGGGCGAGTACTGATTGAGACATCTATTCGGTAAACTCTCACATATCTTGATTTACAAGACCATGCATGGGCCACCACTTAAACCATGTCACGCCCCAGAACCAGAATACTGGAGAGCGGGGGCAGACATAGCCAGCTACGTATATTGAAGTGCATCCCACCTCGCTATACGGTCACGGCTGTCTAGATACATGAGGGTTTAACTATAAGCCATCAGTCTCCTATGGTCAAGAACAAGCCTATTGTCTCAATCACAAGCAAGTAAGTAAATATTACAAGATGTAAGACCACCAAATATACAATAGTAAGGCGTCCCAAACATTATATATTTAGCTGATCATGAAGCTAGTCATTACAAAATGTCAGGACTAGTAAGAGTTTAGTCATACATGATCAACCCTAGGATCTGTCAATCATGTTACAGCCCGTAGGCAGACAGTAAATAAAGGTGCAACCGAGCTAACAAGTGCTCGTCGGCTAAATGCCTCAAAAGAATAATTTTACAATAAAGTGTAAGAATAAAAAAAAATCCACTCGTTGCCAGGGTTACGCCTGGTGATCACCATCTGGCTGGAAGACAGGAGTATCCTCTGGTGCTGCTCCGATATCTGGCCATACAAAACCAGCTGGGTCAAATCCCAGAAAGAGCAAGTACCACAAAGGAGACTTCACTTAGGAACTAAAACCAGCAATTAGCACGAGTATATAAATAAGTAGTATGAACTGGAAATAAGGAAAAATATATCAGGATGATATACGACGAGATAACCATGGAACTATTCAGATAATCAGGTTACAACCCGTAAACCAAACAAGGACCGGGGTTATAATCCTTCATCTGAACGGAGCTTGGTTTCCCACCATTTATCGACAAGATAGTATAAAAAATCAGGTCATGTAACAAGCTTGTACAATATCAAGACAAGACTGGACTGATTATTTCTCATCCAACAATCACGGCCAAGCAATCAGTACGGCTTAATACTTTAACTAACTAGGGTTATTACAGGCCTAGTTACTAACAAGATGCAGTGAGATTATTCCACAGCCACAAGCCCTGCAGACCATCCAGGTTACCCTGGTCGAATATTAGGAGTTGAATTCAGGTGGGTATATCGTCCAGGAAACGCATGTACCATTAAGTAGCTTGAAGGGTGCAACGCATGACAGTGTGCTGGAAATGTGCCATACTCGACGGCAGGCTATAGATCCCAAGTGCGCCCAGGTAACGGAATTGCCTATAGCTGGAAAATCTCTTTATGACTACTGTGTTATTCTAGTTCTTAGCCTTAGTCCATTTCAGTAGGTACCCCTGACCGTGGTACTCAGGGGTCCCATCATAAGCATGATGCAAGACAAGACTGGCTCATTTGTACAAGCATAATCGTCCATGGTGTCTAGGTTATTCATACTTGTCATGTCAAGTAGCCGTCGTAATAACTTATCAAGATATATCATGTCAGGTTTACTTGTCAGGAGTGTGCCACGGCGGGCCACTATCATGTCATGTATATTATGTCAATTATATCATATCAATTTTACTGTCAGGAGTGTGCCACGACGGGCCACTATCATGTCATGTCATGTTACTTGTCAATAGCGCACCCTTACGGGTCGCTGTCGTGTTCATGATACATGTACAGGATAGCATAGTGCAAGCATTCTTGTCAAGGAACCCAAGTTACACAGAGAGTTACAAGACATGAATTAATAATAATAATAATAATTAAATAATAAGATACAAGCCAGGGAAGAGCCATGCGGCTCGGGCATATGCTGGTTAAGAAGAAACAGGGCCATGCGGCACAGGAAGAGCAGGGCCATGCGGTTCAGGAAGAGGTGAGTATATGCGGCTGGGATTAATCAGGGTCATACGGCTCGGACTCAGAAGCCCATGCGGCCAGGTCAGGGGGTTCTCATGCAGCTCGGGTGCGGCCGGGTCAGGGGGTTCTCATGCGGCTCGGGTAGAAGATTGACTCTTATGCGGCCGGGAAGGACTCGGGTCCTCACGCGGCTGGACTTAATTCATGCGGTCGAGTAAGACCCATGCGGCTGGGTTAGACTCATGCGGCTGGGTTAGACTTATGCAGCAGGGAACTATATGCGGCTGGAAATCAAATCTTCATGCGACTGGAAATCACATGCGGCCCAGAATGGAACTTACCGCATAAAGGCTATGCGGCTAAGTCCATCCGGCCAGGAACTGCTCTTCTTCTCCAATTTTTTAGAAGAAGAACCATGCAAGTCACGGCTTCCACGCTCCATGAATCTTTCATCTAGAGTCCAAATCCGAACTTCCATAGGTCAAAATAGGGCAGAATAAAATTTTCTACAACATGGAACCATCAAAACTTGATAATAACAAGATTAAATAGTTGAAACCCCAAGAAATCCAAAAATACAATAAACTTATATCTAACAAGAATTTAGCCATGAAAATTGAAAATGCCAAGCACAAAAGAGTCTTAGAATATTGCAAGGAAGAGAATGGAATAATAAATCTTGAGTTCCTCCATGAAGCAAGATGCACTTGTCTAGACCTTCCTGGTAGGTAAGGAGAAATGGTGGGGAAGAAGAAGAGTAAATGAGGAGAGAGAAAGGAGAATGGGTTAATAAATGGTAGTGGTGGTGGTAGGTAGGGGTTCTCCCCTTAGTTCATGTTGAATCAATAAGCAACCCAAGCCTAGCCGAACCAAACCAAGATGAACCAGAAATGAAAATACCAAATAAACCAAGCAGCGAGACATGCAATACAAGTTGAAATACGTACACGTATTCTAAAATACATAATACGAACCACAGGCATTACAGATTTCTCTGAGTAGACTGGATCTTCTTCTTTTGTGTGCTAGTCAGTCTTGTCTGTGGTCTTCCCTTACGAACGGAAAAAATGGATGGCTCTTGCAATCGAGTAGATGATGGGTTAGCAAGTTCATGTATTTGGTTCTCGATAGAATATCTTTCTGGTCCAAGTGAGGCACACCATCTAGCATGGAGTACTTTCACCTGCGGCAGAGAGTAGAAGTCATCTTCAAGAGCAACCGGAGGCATAATTGACAGTTGTCTCCACCCTTGATCGATATCGTCTACCGGGATTGGTCTTCCTTCACGTCAATACAAGTTGATTTTATGTGCACACGGTAGGCCGAGAGAATGGCGATATGCACAACCACAAACATCAGGATCAAACCAACGAATTTAGCCCTCTCAATCTCCTCCATTAGTAATCCCAGCGCTTTGTGGGACACTTCGTGAGTTAAGACATCCAACATGTGTTCTTTTTTATGATCATATTTTGTAATATTGAGACTCATCTCAAATGATGCTTTAATCTCGTGGAGGGCAGACGATATCATCATATCCATCGCTTCCCAAACAGACACGAAGTTACCAAGCGATGACCGAAGGCGTAACTTCAAACTTGAGTGCGCTCCCTCGGCCCGATTTGTAGTGGTTGTGCCATAATGCTTCAACTTGTTGGTCCACGCTAAAACAAATTGCTCTTTATGTGGTGCTAGCCAAGTATCGTTGATGTAAGATATACATGCCGTATTCTCGGCCCCCACTTCTCCTTGAACAAGTACCATGTCGTGTCGTAACTGTCTATGGTAGTGGCTCGCCACACAAGTTCCCAATCCTTATAGAATTCAGTAAACCGGACCTTATCGAGCTTTCCATCCACCTTTTGGAACTTTAGCTTACCCTATGATTGAACATTTCGATTTATATGCCAACTACATAAGATTTTTTGTGCGGCAAAACATATCGCATCCACAGCACTCATTAGTGCATATTCTCTGTCTGTAACAAAAATGGAGGGCTCTTTTTGTTCATTGTAAAGTGATTTGACTCTTAACATCGTCCAGGTGTAATCCGCGATAGTCTCACTCTTCATGAAACAGAATGCGACCGTGAAACTTTTTCCTGTTGAGGTGAATCCGACGACATGAAAAAGTGGCATCTTGTATTTATTTGTCTTATACGTGCAATCAAGGATCAATATGTCGGCAAAGGACCTAGCCAAGTGTATTGAATAAGGATGAGCCCATAAGATTGAAAGAACTTCCTGCAAATCTGCGTGTCTTCTACTGTACTAGACATAGTGACTATCGAAAAGCAACTTTATCAGTTGCTGCATCGCCATTCTTCCCATTATTTTATCAGATTTTTCTCCAGCTAAGGCATTGTAGATGGTCCATAGTGTCGACTTCGTGTCGACGTTTTCTTGTCGCAAGGCTGTGTGAATCTGTCTAGGGGAAACTCCGCTAGTGGCTAGTTTTTTCAACTAGTATCTTCTGATCACTATTCAATCTTTCGGCGTAAGCATTACCCACGAGTGTGTCGACAATAGGGTGATTGTGACTTTCATTCTTCACTTGGACTGTATAATCCGTCATACATCCTTGTGATACAATCTTTAAGGCGAAAGGACAACCATATTTCTTCGTCCCTCATCTTCTACGTTTGACGACGTTCAGATTCATGCTTTCATAATCTTTTGCGCTTTTATGACTCCTAAAAATACCACCTCTTTCACGTCCGAGTTCTAACTTTTTCCATCCTGCATCTCCTCTCTCGGATTTCACAATGACAACAACAATGTTATGTAGGCGTCCAACTTCTCTGCACCATCCAAGCGCTGCATCACAAGAAGGAAATGTAGAGGATGTTGAGAATAAGTGTCCTACATCAACATTATGTGGGACAACAAGATCTGTACAATGTACGACCTGCAAAGTAATAAAAAATTAAATTTATAATTATAGAAGATCTCTAAAATCAAATTGTATAGGACTGCAGTACTAGACTACAGTCCAGTCCTTTTAAAGGACTGCAGCAATGGACTGCAGTACATTCCTCTTCCAGACTGCAGGACTGGACTGCAGTCCATTCCTTGTACAGGACTGTAGGCTAGGACTGCAGTCCTCTCTTTGTACATGCGTATTCTCTGTGTACAGGCGTATGAAATCTCAAAAATTGACATTTCTTGTACTTACCGACAATGGTTCACACGTAATCGTTGGTTCTTGGGGAGCCATAATGGGATTGGATGACCCAATCTCTTCTTCAACAATATTTTGGTCCATAATTCTAAACAAAGATTGAGTGTCAACACAATAACCTAATTTTTAAAAAACAAAATAAAAAAAGAGATAGAGAACTACCGAAGATAGACAACTTCAATAGAGGTAGGGACAACAACAATGGAGGAGGGGACACCAATGGTGGAGGTGGGGACAACTATGGAGGAGGTGGGGACAATAATGGAGGTGGGGATTGAGAGAAGTGGTTTGGGGATTGAGAAAAGAGGAAGAAGACAAAGGAAGAAGATGGTGGCCCTTAGTGTTTTGAAAATGGCAAACTTGTAATTATTTAAAAAATTTAAGTTGGTGGCCCTTAGTAAAAAGGAAGTGGCCTTTAACATTTGCCTTGATTTATGAGATCGAAATTTCAGAATCAATTTTTTGGTTGTTTAGGAACCCTAGATTGTTCCATATAATTTAATTTAGGGTTCTGAATACTCGATCAAAGTTTTTGGATTAATTTTGGTCGGCATAAGTTGTTGTTGTATTGAATTTTTTTTCGTCATATACTTCTCTGACGAACTTTGATGTAGATCACAAATTGATAATAATATGTACAGACTTAGGCTTGATCTTTATTTATTTTTGACTTTATTTGTTAATGGATTTTGATTGTGATTCGGTCGTTCCTCAATTGCTTCATTTACCTCTGCGAGTGGCTTCAATCTTAATTGGGTCATAGCATACAACTAATTAGTTTTACTGTTTGCTTAATATTTATGGTGGAATATAATTTATATATTTCCTTAGTGTTGTACTAGATGGCTAAATAAAGAGAACAACTATTGTGATCTTGTCTTCTACTTCTGAGTTGTTTCCGTACATAAACAACTGTTCCAACATGTTTGCACATCATAATTTATTTATTTTATTTTTTGCATACATGGTTCTCCATTGCTTACAAGTACATTGATTTATTGTCAATCCTTCGTTAATTTGATCGCCATATTAAGAAAATCTTGATAGAATTCATAATTTATGTACGGTAATGATCTCTCAGTTCATGCTTAAATATAAGATATGGAGACATGTGAGGACGACGGTGGAATTTCTTTCCATATCTATGAATATGTTTATTAATGTGTAGATATGTGATGATACAGAATTAATATTTAAATTATGCAAAAGTTTTCACGTGTTTATTATGTAGTAAATAAATTTGGGCATATTTACATAATTCAGTTTTGTCAACATTCAAATTATTGGTGTTTCTTTATAAATAACAATAATTGTCTAGCATTCTAAGTAGACCAATCGAAAAAAGATGTCACCAAAGTGACCTCTCTTGCGTAGATAGTCTACGAGGGATGTCGGATGTTTGTGTGTGTATATTCATGCGGGTATTAGCTGGCCTAAAGGAAGGTTAATACTTGGCCGAATTGTACACATACTTGTGGTGATAAATGTGTGACAATTATACGGTTTACATGTGAATAATAACCCGATCCAAAGATAGGCTTATTATTTGACATGACTTATTGTCAACGTTTGATCACTACACTAAGAGTACCACTTGCAGTTAATATCACTTTTCAAAGACTTGATATTAATGATGCACTAGATATCTTGAGATGGGCTTCACCATTATTTGAATTTGTTTGACTATCTTTTATTCTTTGGTTATTAATTAGAGCATATTTGTTTATTTATTTTTGTTCTCTTTTCAGTTAATGTTGCTATAATATCTGCCAATACGAATTCAATTTCCATGCTTAGTAGGATAAATTTTAAGGGCAAAAAAAAAAGAAATACAGAAGCTGCTGAGGGTTTGGCTCAAAAGAAACAACAATATAAAACTAATGGTTGTTTTTTTGTGACAAGTCAGGACACACAAGGAAAAGTACATTTCTAAATTTGGTCTGTTTTGAGGTTAATTTAGCTTCAGTACCTAGAAACACATGGTGGTTAGATTCTGGTGCTACTACCCACATTAGTGTTTCTAGACAAGGTTGTCTGAGCTACCGAAAGCCAATTGATGGTGAAAGATACATCTATGTGGGTGACAGCAAGTCGGTAGATGTGGAAGCAATAGGACATTTTAGGTTATTATTGAGAACCGGTTATTATTTGGATTTGATAGATACTTTTATTGTACCGTCTTTTAGACGAAATTTAGTTTCAGTTTTCTTACTGGACAAATCTGGTTATCATTGTTTATTTGGAAACAATAAGTTTAGTCTATCTTTAAATTCAAATATTGTTGGTAGTGGTTCCCTTAATGTTTATGATAACCTATATTCACTTGAAACTATTGTATCTTACAATGAAATCTTGCATGTGGAGTCACGTAGTACTAAATGCAAAATTAATAATGAAAATTCAGCCTCATTATGGCACAAGCGACTAGGTCACATCTCTAGAAATAGAGTTAAACGACTCGGGTCTGATGGAATTTTGGATTCCCTTGATTTCACAGACTTTAATGTCTGTGTTGAATGTGTAAAGGAAAAACAGACCAAAATAAAGAGATTAGGTGCCAATAGGTCTACAGAAGTCTTAGAATTGATTAATACTGATATCTGTGGACCATTTCCTTCGGCTTCTTGGAATGGTCAAGAATATTTTATATCATTCATAGACGACTATTCTAGATACGGCTACCTATATCTCATTCATGAGAAATCACAGTCTTTGGACGTATTCAAATCATTTAAAGCTGAAGTTGAGAACCAACTCAACAGAAGAATAAAAGTCGTCAGGTCTGACAGTGGTGGAGAATACTATGGTAGATCTGATGGATCAGGTGAACAACGTCCAGGACCGTTTGCTAAATTCCTAGAGGAATGTGGAATCGTCCTACAGTACACCATTCCAGGATCACCTAGCATGAATGGTGTAGCTGAAAGACGAAATAGGACTCTTAAGGATATGGTGAGAAGTATGATTAGTCATTCTACCTTACTAGAGTCACTCTGGGGTGAAGCACTTAAAAACAACAGCTTACATTCTGAATAGAGTGTCAACTAAAGCGGCTGCAAAAACACCTTATGAGCTTTGGACGAACAGAAAACCTAGTTTGAAGCATTTACATATTTGGGGTTTTCCAGCTGAGGCAACGCCTTATAGGCCATATGAAAAGAAATTGGACCCCAAAATTGTAAGCAGCTACTTTATTGGTTATGCGGAGCGATCAAGGGGTTATAAATTTTACGATCCCATAAAAGGATAATTTTTGAGATGGAAACTGCTATATTTTTTTAGGATGTTGAGTTTGGGGGAAGAAATAAAGTTAGGGACATTGTATTTGAGGAGGAATCGATTACGATCCCTACTATCATTTTTGACGATGTGCAGATTTCTGTACATGTCATTGATCAAGAAGTGAATCTGAAACCTCAACAAGACAATGTTGAATTACCTCTACAAGTCGATGTTGAGCTACCTCAACAAGACAACATAGAGGCACCCCCCATTCAAGATGAGGCAGTTGTTCCTGAGGAACAAACTCAAGAATTGGTATCATTAAGACGGTCCACCAGAGAAAGGAGAAATGCAATTTCGGATAATTTTATCATATTTCTCCAAGAACATGAGGAAGACCATGGAATATTAGAAGATGATCCAATCAACTTCCGTCACGCCATGGAAAGTTCCAATTCTCAAAAGTGGATTGATGCAATGAATGAGGAATATAAGTCCATGCAAGACAATAAAGTTTGGGAACTCGTCCCATTACCAAAAGATGTGAAGCCCATTAGTTGTAAATGGATATTTAAAACCAAGAAGGATTCTAAGGGTAATGTGGAGAAGCATAAAGTACGTATTGTAGCTAAAGGCTTTACTCAAAAGGAAGGGATTGATTTTAAAGAGACTTTCTCTCCGATTTCTTCGAAAGACTCTTTTAGAACAATCATGGCACTTATTGCATATTTTGATCTTGAGTTACATCAAACGGATGTCAAAACGGCGTTTCTCAATGGTAACATTGACGAAACTATTTATATGGTGCAGCCAGAAAACTGTGTCGGAAGATCCAAAGAATATGGTTTGCAAATTGATAAAATCCATTTATGTACTCAATCAATCTTCTCGTCAGTGGTACTATAAATTTCACCAAGTTGTTACCTCGTTTGGTTTTGAGGTTAACGTTGTTGAAGATTGTGTGTATCACAAATTCAGTGGGAGTAAAATTATTTTTCTGGTTTTGTATGTTGATGACATACTGCTTGCCACAAATGATATAGGCATATTGCATGACACTAAGAAATTTTTATCAAATAACTTTGAGATGAAAGATCTTGGTGATGCCTCTTTTGTATTAGAAATTCAAATACATCGAGATCGTTCTCGAGATATTCTTGGATTATCACAAAAGAGCTATATCGATAAAGTGCTTAAAAGATTTGACATGCAAGAATGCAAACTAGGTGACACCCCAGTCCCTAAAGGAGACATGTTCAGTCTCAATCAGTGCCATAAGAATAGCCTTGAAATTAAGAAAATGCAATTGATCCCCTATTCATCAGTTGTGGGGAGTCTAATGTATGTTCAGGTGTGTACGCATCCGAATATTGCGTACATAGTTGGAATTCTAGGCAGATATTTAAGTAACCCTGGGATGGATCATTGAAAAGCAGCCAAACGGGTCATGAGATACTTACAGAGAACAAAGGGTTACATGCTCACTTATAGGAGATCGGATCAGCTGGAGATCATAGGGTATTCCGACTCCGATTTTGCTGGATGCCAAGACAGCAGGAGATCCACATCAGGTTATGTTTACCTGTTAGCTTGAGGAGCTATATCTTGGAAAAATGTCAAACAAACACTCATAGCTTCGTCCACTATGGCAGCAGAGTTTATAGCATATTTTGAGGCATCTAATCATGGAATATGGTTGCAAAATTTTGTCACTGGGCTGCGCATTCTGGAGGGTGTTGAAAGACCACTCAAGTTATATTGTGACAATAAATCAGCAGTACTATATTCTAATAACAACAGGAGCTCGTATAAGTCAGAGCATATTGACATAAAGTTCCGAGTTGTGAAGGAGCGAATTCAGAATGCAGTAAAGTGTCCATAGAGCACATTGGGACAAACTCCATGTTAGCGGATCCGCTCACAAAATGGTTACCACCCAATGTCTTTCATGAGCACACTGCCCATATGGGTGTTATCTCATTTGATGATATGTCAGTTTAGTGGGACTTTGTATTTTATATATTTGTGTGCTATTTGGTTTTGGACACATTTATGTATTAAAGTATTTTTGGATATTATCTGATCAGATATATGAAAATTCAGTTCATTCTTTTTTCATTATGTTAAAGTATTGATCTCATTAAAGTTAAGGAGGATCAGTTGGAAATAGACATGTATTGATCACATTGCGTATAATTTTCATGTTATGCATCCATGATTGATCTATGTCGTTTAGCTATATCGGTATATGTGACCATTGATGGTTTAGTTACGCTACATATGACGAATGCCGCTTTGATCCTATGTTGATATGATTAATGGACGAGATTGTCCGGATATACCCTAAGGATTAAGATAGCAATTTATGAGCTCACTAAGGTTAACACAATTATAAGGTTACATATGTGGCCCAGTGGGAGATTGTTGGATTATTCAATAATATGGGGCCACACATGTAAAATTAATTGTGTTGGGCTATCTAAATAATTAAGCCAAATTAAAGTGGTCCATTTGAAAATTGGCTTAAGAGTATAATCGTCATGGAATTAAGATGTAGATACCGGAGATAATTCTAATTTGATGAGGGGCCAAATTAGAAATATCAAAACACACATATATATATGTGTATTCATTAGGGTTATGGTCCCCAACTTATACGGCCACCAAAAGAGAGATTTTCTCTTTTTTCTCTTCTGCATTCCCATCAACAGAAAGAGAGGGACAAAGGATTCAGATTCTTCTTTGTCATTAAGGGTCGTAGCAAGTTGGAAGATCGAACACAATAAAGAGACGTTTGCTTCAAGATCCATCAAGCCTAGCAATGGATTCAGGTACGCTTCCGTAATTTAATTTATGTTCTTCATCTCATGAATCGACATAGTACAATAAATATCTAACATTATATTCTACAGAAATTATATTATTTAGAAATTGTTCAATAAAGTTAAATGGTAAATAAATGATTTAGTTGAGAATATAATTGTTAAAACATATATTTTTTATTTTCATTCATTCCCCTTTTCTTTCCATACCAAACAAAGAGAATTGTTTTTCCTTCATTTTTCATCCCTCCTACCAAACACAAAGGAAGAAAATTGTATTTCCTTTCCATAAAGATAGAAAATATATATCAACTATTTTTCCTTCCTCTCACTTTTCTACCCTTCCTACCAAACACACCCTAACACTATGGGTGAATCTATACACACCACACTCCTTACTAAGCACACCACAAAAAAAAAAATGAAATTCATATCCTATCAGACCTCTCCTCCTCCTCCGTGGGTGGAGGTCGGGGTCGGAGGGTCAGAGGAGGAGGAGGAGGAGGACGAGGGGGGGGGGGGGGGGGGGATGGAGGGTAGGATTGACATTTCAATTTTTGTTTTGTTTTGTTGGGGTGTGCTTAGTAAGAGCATCTCCAACCCTATTGTGAGTTTAGAAAAAATGGTTGCCACATAGGAATGACAAACTTTCATTCTAAAAATTCTTATCCAATGCAAATGTAGAATAAAACATGAAGTTGACATGGCAATGACATGGCAAGGAGAATGTTAAGTTGGTTGTCTAGATATAGATAATGCACTTAACAATGACTTAGTCTCCACATCATCAATTATGAATAGAAATATTTCTTAAAAAGTTGAAGAAGTGAAGGAGTTGCCTTGAAAGTTGAAAAAAATACTTTTTATTGTCTCCTCAATACTTTTGCATTGGAGAGAGTTTTTCTATCTCATTGTCTTTTGAGATATAATTTTGCCACATAAACAAGACATTGTCTTGTGGCTCATGCCACATAGGAGCCACCTAAGACTCACAACACTTGACAAGACAATAGGGTTGGAGATGCTCTAAGAGGTGGGGTGTGTATAGATTCACATTATTGGCACTCCTAAAATGTTATCATGCACTCTTCAATGCATGCATAAATTAATGTCAGATTTTATGCAAAAATAGATTTGAAATTTGAATGATAGAAAATTAAAAATGGGTGCATGATCACATTTTAAGAGTGTTGATAACATCACCCAAATTTTAAAGAGAAATTTTGAGTTGCAGCCCATATTATTTAACCATATTCAAGGGGCCCCCCACTGTTTTACCATACAATACCCCCCATTTTCGTTAAAAACTAACGGTCAACTCTATTGACCGTTACTTTTTGACCGAAAAAACCCCTAGCAAATTACCATTATTACCAATTTTTTCTCGTCAGCTTGGAAAAATGAAAGGGACATTTTGGTCAAAAATTAACGGTCAACGAAGTTGATAGTTGGTTTTTGACATAAATGGAAGGTATTGTACATTATGATAAAACAGTGAGGTGCACCCTGAATATAGTTAAATAATGTGGGGTGCAACTCAAAATTTGTCAAAAACCACAACAAATTAATTCCACGGTTTCCACCCATCCCAATATCCAGAGATCGAACGGTTAGAAGATGACCACGACCCAAAAACGTGCGGTCTTCCCTCCCCAACAATAAGCATCCACGTGGCTTCTTCCTCTTCGTCCCCGGAGCAAAATAAACGTCATCAATGGCTCTCCACATAATAGCCAACACTCCGACAACAGCAGCAGTACCCATCGCCATTCGCAACACCACCATCAAGAACCCCAACAACAACAACAACAACTCGCCTCAGAATGGCGGCGGCGGGGGCGGCGAAGAGCTCCCTCATAGATCCGGACGGCGGGGCGCTGGTGGATCTGGTGGTGCCGGCGGGGGAGAGGGCGGCGAGGAGGGAGGAGGCGGCGGCGATGCCGAGGGTGGCTCTGGGGAGGGTGGAGCTGGAGTGGGCCCACGTGGTGGCGGAGGGGTGGGCCAGCCCGCTGAGGGGCTTCATGAGGGAGCACGAGTACCTGCAGAGCCTCCACTTCAACTCCCTGAGGTGCGCGGACGGGTCGCTCGTCAACATGTCGGTGCCGATCGTGCTGGCGATCGGCGACGCGGAGAAGGAGGCTGTTGGGGCCTCCCCCAACGTCGCGCTCGCCGGGCCCGACGGGGACCTGGTCGCCATCTTGAGGGGGTGGGTATATCACAACTTTGGAAATGCTCACTCACATTATTTCTAGACTTGGGCTTAATTTCAATTGTTTCTCAATTTGATATCCTAAACTTTAGGGTCTGCTTGGCAATTGTAGGGGTAGCGGTTATGAGGTGTTTTTAGAGTACCGGTTATGAGCGGTTGTGAGGGGTCCGGTTTTGGATGGTTTTTAAGTAGCGGCTTTTAAACCAGTCCAATCCATGCTTGGTAATTCACTATAACGAGCGGTTCTGAATTTTTTTTACACGAATAAATTAAATAGGGAGGGGTATCAGTAGTTATAATTATATATATTTTTGTGAGGATATAAATGGAATAAAAAAATAGAGCCGCTCAAAATCCACCGATTTGGGGTGTTTATAAAGCCACCCAAAAATACATTACACCGTTTTGGGGGGTTTTTGAGCCGACCAAAACCGGTGCCTCAAAAAAATTAACAAGCAGGGGTTTTCATAAACGATCGGTTCAAAAACACCCCAAAACCGATGAAAACACCGTTACCAAGCAGACCCTTAATATCATACCCATCACTACCCGTAACTATTGAATATTTTTAAGTCGACGCCATCGGTTAGTCAGGGATTAATTTTTCCGTTTCAGCAAAAATAAATAATATTTTTTACCAAATTACCCCTCCAATCCCATGTGGTGGTATTTGAAGTGACCACGAATGAGGGGGATATTTTTGGGCAAATGTTAAAGGCCACCCCCTTTTTACTAGGCAAATGTTAAAGGCCACCCCCTTTTTACTAAGGGCCACCAACTTAAAATTTTAAAAAAATTACAAGTTTGCTATTTTGAAAACACTAAGGGCCACCCCGCTTCTGTCAATCGAGGACTGCAGGACTTGCCTGCAGTCCAAAGTGAACACAGGACTGCAGTGCTTGCCTGCAGTCCTAGATTTTTTTTAAAATTTTCAACTTACAGTGACTGCAGGACTTGCCTGCAGTCCAAAGTGAAGACAGGACTGCAGGCAAGCCCTGCAGCCCCCCGAGCGCGGACTCCGGCCCACTGGCGCCCTCCGCGAGGATGGACGACTTCCTGGCCGCGCTGTGGGGGCTGTCGCCCAAGATCATGGTCGTCACGGAGCACGAGTCCAACCACAACGGGGCCGCGCTGAGCGAGAGGTTCATGGAGGCCCTCAACTTCTACGCGGCGCTGTTCGACTGCCTGGAGTCGACGGTGGCGCGACAGTCGTTGGAGCGGGCGAGGGTGGAGAAGCTGCTGTTCGGGGAGGAGATCAACAACATCATCGCCTGCGAGGGGCTGGAGCGGAGGGAGAGGCACGAGAAGCTCGAGAGGTGGGTGCGGAGGCTGGACGGAGCCGGGTTCGGGAGGGTGCCGCTGAGCTACTACGGGCTGCTGCAGGCGAGGAGGAGCTCGAGGAGGAGGAGCTGAGGAGGCGGAGGAGTTCGAGGAGGAGGGGGGAACGAACGGGGAAGGGGGGTTTGGGTTTTGGGTTTTTTGTTTTCTTTTTGTTTTCTTTTTTTCCCCGTTCGTTCCCCCCTCCTCCTCGAACTCCTCCGCCTCCTCAGCTCCTCCTCCTCGAGCTCCTCCTCGCCTGCAGCAGCCCGTAGTAGCTCAGCGGCACCCTCCCGAATCCGGCTCCGTCCTGCCTCCGCATCCACCTCTCGAGCTTCTCGTGCCTCTCCTTCCGCTCCAGCCCCTCGCAGGCGATGATGTTGTTGATCTCCTCCCCGAACAGCAGCTTCTCCACCCTCGCCCGCTCCACCGACTGCCGCGCCACCATCGACTCCAGGCAGTCGAACAGCGCCGCGTAGAAGTTGAGGGCCTCCATGAACCTCTCGCTCAGCGCGGCCCCGTTGTGGTTGGACTCGTGCTCCGTGACGACCATGATCTTGGGCGACAGCCCCCACAGTGCGGCCAGGAAGCCGTCCATCCTCGCGGAGGGCGCCAGTGGGCCGGAGTCCGCGCTCGGGGGGCTGCAGGGCTTGCCTGCAGTCCTGTCTTCACTTTGGACTGCAGGCAAGCCCTGCAGTCACTGTAAGTTGAAAATTTTAAAAAAAATCTAGGACTGCAGGCAAGCACTGCAGTCCTGTGTTCACTTTGGACTGCAGGCAAGCCCTGCAGTCCTCGATTGACAGAAGCAGGGTGGCCCTTAGTGTTTTCAAAATGGCAAACTTGTAATTTTTTTTAAAATTTTAAGTTGGTGGCCCTTAGTAAAAAGGGGGTGGCCTTTAACATTTGCCTATTTTTGTCATTTAGAATTTTTCGTGAACACTGATAGTTTTTAGATTTTACAATTATATTTGAGATATTAAGTTGTCTAATATTAAAGTTTAGGATATTAAGTTAAAAAATTTGAATAGTTGAGGGTATCAAGTTGAAATTTAGCCGTACACTTGTAGTTGCCGTACATATATAGTATATTAATATCCGATTTGCCAATTATTGTCCTAAAATATTATAATTCACAACTCGATACCTTAAAATATTAACGGTTTGCAACTTGCTACTCTGTGTTAGGTACCGCATTAAGGAATATAGGAAGTAAGATTGTTAACAGTGTAGGTTTAGAAGTTCCATTTACTTGCAAATTTGTTTATATTAGAGCTGGATTCACGCAATATAATAGTCTATTTTTTAAAACTAGACGAGATTTGACCCCGGGTATACGATTTTAAAGACCTTGCCATTGCACCCAAACTCGAGAGTTGTGACTAGGGTTGAGTGTTAGTATATTTATATTATTTTAATAGCATTTCTAGTCACATAATATGTGTTTTTATTCTATTTTGTCATCGGCCATCTTTCTACTTGCCAGTGTTTGACTGTATGTGTGCCTTATGGTATTGAGGATTCTCTCTTTCAATGGTGGGATGATTTGCTGTACTTATTAGATATATGATGTTGGATATAAGAGAAGATTTGATGCTCAAGGCATTGCTATTACCAAATCATTTTAACAGGTTCCTGAAAAAAATGGAGGTTTGCTGTGTTCTTCTTATAGGTATATTTGGCATATAACATAGTTGGGACTTATTTATGGTTGGTGGTACTTTATGGAGAACTTCACCTCGGATAATCATCAGAAGAGAAATCGTTTAATGACATGTCGGGGTAAAAGAGCTTGGGTCTATGTAGAAAGTGTGTGGAAGGTTGATGTATAACCTGCTTCTATGAGTCTCCTGTGGGGTACGTGGTGGGAGAAGGTTTGAGCTAGGATCAAACTCGGATTTTGATAGAACATGGTGAACTGTTTTTACTTCTCCCTATGGTTTAAACAAAACAAAGTATTCTATCTTGTCATTGATGGAGTTGAAAAATGTTTCAAGAAAAGAGATTGCCTATCAGGTTCCTATGTCGATTCCGAATGTGACTTTTTTTTTTTTTTTTGATTCCGAATGTGAATTGACACCCATATTCGTGTAGGTTGGGGGGGGGGGGGGGGGGGGGGGGAGCAGGCTCTTGCCAGCTTCTTTGAAAAGTTCCTCTCTCATTAGCTTTCCAATTTTCTTTTGTAAGAAAGGTCATTGCTAATTCCGCCAGCACTAGAATATGCACAAGAAATTCTGTACACAACCACCTTGGAACATAGAACTAGGATGGACAGAAGGAATTCCGTACATAACAACATGGAGTCCTATGAAACAAACGAAAGTAAGTTGCCATACCGGATACCCCACTTAAGGAAATCCCAAATAGTACACTTGTTTGGAGCTAATTTCAAACATCGAAAAACTTGGGACTCGTACTTGCAGTTAGCCAACAAAAGATCCATGCATAGCATGACTCAAAGGTCTTCCTTTGAGGTTTGTTTGGATTAACTGAGCATGTTCGACTTGGAGATTTTCCTAGCTGTCAGATGAGCTAAGTGTTGGTGCTATTGCTCCTTGACATGAAGAGAGCTTGCTCTAAACATGCCTAGTAAAGTTTAGTCCCAAACGGAAAGTGCACCATGAGTTATCTCAACATATATACTTATATGTGTTGTTGGGATATGCACATGAGGTGGTGACCCTAAGGAGGGAACCATGTGGGTGATTTTACTAGGAGGTAAGGATAAGGCTCCAAGTAAAGCATTCATGTTTTTTGCTCTTGGAAAATTAATTTCCATTGGAGCTAAGCCCCGTAGGGGCGTAGCGACTCGGACTCGGGCTCATGGGCTCATGAGGCGTAATGTGGCGTTTTGTTGGCGCACTTAGCACGTCAGTATCGTCGCTAGGCTCATAGTGCGCTCAAGTTGTGTGAGCCTCTTGCGCAGCCGACTGCGCTGCCAGATGCGCGGCTAAGGTGCGCGGCTCAGTTGCGCGGTCAGTTGCGCAGCCAGTTGAGCGCCCAGGTGCGCGGCCCAGTTGCACTGCCAAGTTGCGTGGCCAGTTAAGCTGCCAAGTTGCGCGGCCAGTTGTGCGCGACCCTGGTGTGCGCCCAGGTTGCGCTGGGTGCGCAGGGCGCGCAGCGCGCGCAGGTTGCACAGGAGAGCGCTGGTTGTGCTGGGCACGCGCAACTCGTTCAGTGACGCTGTTTCACACAAATCGTGGCTGTCCACGTTCTGACCGTTTCATAACGTGCGATAACTAATCCGGGGATTTCGGATATGACATCATATCGTCGCGCGCATTGCGGATCTGAGCGGTTACAGCAGGACACTATATATAGGGTCTCTCTTCTCACAGAAAAAAAAGATTCTTTTCAGACGAAAAAATTCTATACGAGAGCAGAGAGAGTTCCTCGACCCATTCGTGTTCCAGCGCCCCCTGTAGCTCCTCGCGCCACCAGTATTTCTTTCTTGTCTTTCCGAGCAGTCCGCTCTTGCGCAGATCAACAGAGCGTTCCAGAGTTCTTTTGAACTTGCTGGTTCCTGGAAGCTGACCGTGAGGGCGGATCTAGCTTTGAGCACTGGTGTTCTTGACACCCCAGCAGGCTTTTCCATTATTATTGTTTTTACGAAAGTCTTTTTAGACTATTCGTACGCTGCCTTTAACGGAAAATTTTTTTAGATTTTTCGTTTACAGAGTCCTTCTAGGATTTCTGCTTTGCACCTTCCTTTGAAGTGCTGCAATCGTGTCACAATAGTTTACTTCTGACTTTACGCCCAGGGAACAACAATCTCAAAGCTAGATCAGAAGATGGAAAACTCTCGTGCCTCTCTCCTCGATACCAGCTTTAACAAACTGGAGAAGTTCGACGGAAAACACTTTCAAATCTGGAAGAGAAAAATCACCCTCAACCTTCAACTAGTGGACGTCGATCATGTGTTGATTGAGGCTGAACCAACGATTCCAGAAGGTGGTACAGCAGATGCCATTGCTGCTGCACAAGTCAAACTGACCAAATGGAGAAGGGATAATAGTCTCTGTAGGCTATTGATTCTGAATGCAATGGAGGACTCCCTGGCAGAGTCATACTCCAAGCAAACTTCTGCCAGGGACATCTGGGAGTCCTTGGAAAAGCTGTATGAAGATGACAATAGGTCGAAAATCTTCATCGTCGAGAAGTACCACAAGTGGCTCTTCGAAGACGAAAAGACAATGTTGCCACAGGTGAAAGAGTTCTTGAAGTTGTGCCAGAAGCTAGAAGACGAGAAAATGCCCCTCGTCGACAATTTTGTCGTTGGAGGGATCGTCTCGAAACTTCCTGCTGGATGGAGTACTTTCTATGCAAGAATGCATCGGAAGAAGTTGGACATTTGCTTGGAAGATCTCCTACAAGAGATCCATGTTGAGGACGAGATGCGTTCTCAAAAGAAGATGGACACTCTGTCCAAACAATTGGCTAAGGCCAATCTGGTGCAGACAAGAGAGTCCAAGGGGAAGCAGGCGACTTCTCATCACAAAAAGAAGAACTCCACTAATCTGAAAGTGAAGGGTCCTTCATTCAAGCATCCGAAGTCCAAGTCCCACATGACTTATTTTAATTGTGGCAAGAAAGGCCACTACAAAAGTGAATGCAGATCCAAGCCAAAACAATCAGAGAAATGTGAGCCTAGTAAAGTTTATTTGGTTTCTAACGTTGTTGCTATGATCGCTCAGGTTACTACTGTGGGGGCTGACTCTGACTGGTGGATAGACACCGGTGTGACGTGTCATGTCTGTTCTGCAATGAATGGTTTGTCACGTACCAGTCAACGTCTGAAAAAGTTGTCATGGCGAACCAGGTCCAAGTTGAAGTTCTGGGAATCGGGACTGTGGAGCTGAAACTCACTTCCGGGAACACTCTGACGCTCCAAGGAGTGAAGCATGTTCCGGTGATTGCCAAGAACCTGATCTCTGGGAGCCTGCTTAGCAACGCAGGCTTGAGGATGGACATTAATGCTGGTCAGATGGCGATGTCCAAGAAGGGAACATACTTCGGAAAGGCTTATCAAACCGAAGGGATGTTTAAAATTCAGTTTGTAAACCAGTCTAATGAAATTAATGCAGTCGCTCTTTCTGATTATTCTCTTGAGTTGTGGCATAATAGGCTAGAACATGTTCATTGTTAAAGAATAAACAAAATGTCTAGTCTAGGGCTTATCTCCAAATGTGGGGGTAAGGTAGAGAAGTGTGAAGTATGTGCTCAGACGAAGATCACAAGAAAACCCTTTCCTCGGGTCAATCGAAGCACAGATCTTCTGGAGTTGGTGCACTCCGATATCTGTGACTTCAAACAATTCTCTACAAAAGTCGGGATGAAGTATTTCATAACCTTCATCGATGACTTCTCTAAGTACACATTCGTCTACTTGCTCAAATCTAAAGACGAAGCGTTCGAGAAGTTCAAGGAGTTCAGGGCCGAAGCTGAACGGCAAACTGGACAACAACTCAAGAGGTTGAGAAGTGATCGAGACGGAGAATATCGGTCTCATGAATTCGCATCGTTCTGCAAAGAACATGAAATCATCTGCGAGACTACTGCTCCGTATTCTCCTCAATCTAACGGAGCAGCAGAGAGGAAGAACCGAACGTTGACAGAAATGATGAACTCAATGCTGCTAACTGCAAGGTCTTCCAAAATGCTACTGGGGAGAAGCTGCATTAACGGCCACATTCATTCTGAATAGAGTGCCATATGCAACTTATGACATAACTCCTCATGAACTCTGGTTCAAAATCAGACCTAACTTGAATGTCATTTGAGTGTGGGGGTGTCTGACTTACTTGAAGCTCCCAGATCTGAAGATTCAGAAGCTGGGGACAAGGACTACGAAAACCATCTTCTTGGGGTATGCCGAGAAGAGTGATGTCCGGAGATTTCTTGACATTGAGTCAAATCATATCATCGAATCTCGCAATGCTGAATACTTTGAAAACAAGTTTGCAAGACACAAAAATATTGTTCTTCCAGACATTCCGGAGAATGGTGAAGGTGCAAATGAGACTGAGATCTCATATGAACCAGTAGTCCAAGATGATATTGTTGGTGGGGAAACAACAATTGAACCAGAACTCGTTGAGCCGTCAACGAAACGAGCAAGGAGGCCAAAGAGCTTCGGAGATGACTTCGTCACCTATCATGTGGAAGCAGATCCGCTTACCTATGATGAGGCGATTAAAACCAGAGATGTTGTCTTCTGGAAGGAGGCAATAGACAACGAAATTGACTCAGTTACCTCCAAAACCCATCGGATGCAAGTGGATCTTCAAGAAGAAGATGAAAGATGATGGAACCATTGACAAGTTCAAGGCCAGGCTAGTGGCCAAGGGATTTTCTCAAAAGCAGGGGATCGATTACTTTGACACATATGTTCCAGTAGCACGGATGACAACCATCAGATTGTTCATTGCTCTTGCGCCAATACACAAGCTGGTGATACATCAGATGGATGTGAAAACAACATTCCTGAATGGCGAGCTGACCGAGGAGATTTAGTTGCAACAGCCAAAAGGATTTATCGTTAGAGACCTAGAAGACAAAGTCTACAAGTTGGTGAAATCTCTGTACTGCTTAAAGCAAGCACCCAAAATGTGGTATGAGAAGTTTGACAAAGTTCTAAAGTCAAACGACTACAGGGTCAGCGAAACAGACAAGTGTGTCTATACTAAATTTGCTGACGGGAGAAGAGTCATCGTTTGTCTATACGTGGACGACATGCTAATCCTAGGAACGGATATAAACTGTGTCACGGAGACAAAGAAGTTCCTCTCGACAAAGTTCAGTATGAAAGACTTGGGAGATGCTGATGTTATCTTGGGACTCAAGATCTTTCAGACGGACACTGGATTGGCACTGTCACAATCGGCACTGTCACAATCTCATTACATTGAGAAGATGCTCACTCGATATGGGTATCATGATCTTCCTATAATTGATACATCGTACCAAAGTGACCAGAAGCTGGAGCCAAACTCGAAGGAAAGCGTCAGGCAATTGGAGTACGCTAGCGTCATCGGGAGTTTGATGTACGCTACTACTGCCACTAGGCCTGACATAGCTTTTGCCGTGGGAATGCTGAGTCGATTCACTAGAAATTCAGGCGTTGAGCACTGGAAAGCTGTGAAGCGTGTTATGAGATATCTCAAGAAGACTCTTGACATATGCACTGCACTTCAGCGGAGAGCCGCCGGTAGTAGAAGGCTTCAGTGATGCCAGCTAGTGCTCTGAGTTGGAGAGCGAGAGGTCCACTGGTGGATTCATTTTCACAATGGGTGGAGCTGCTATATCGTGGAAGTCGAAGAAGCAGACTATGCTCTTGCGGTCATCTATGGAATCTGAGTTCTTTGCACTTGATACCGCAGCAGATGAAGCAGAGTGGTTTCGGGAGCTCATGTATGATCTTCCAGTGGTTAGAGCGTAGATACCGCCAATTCCGATATACTGCGACAACCAGGCGATTGCGGCGGTGGCATCAAATGATCTCTTCAACGGGAAGAAGAGAACTGTGCGGTTAAAGCACAGGGCAGTGAACGACCTCATCAAGAGAGGTGTGATTGCAGTAATCGATGTTCGGAGTCAGGAGAACCTGGCGGATTCGTTCACGAAGGGTCTCAAGTGCCAACTAGTTGAAGACACAGCAGGGAAGATGGACTTGAAGGCATTCTGATAGTATGTATTTGTAATCCTACCATAAAGTTTTATGTTATTAGTTCAAAGAGAAATCTACTAGACATCTAACTTTCGGTTCAAGGGAGGACCACTAACTGGGAAACTATCAGGTAACAGTGGGTACTTGTTCTTGAGAACATATACGGGTTACGAACCTATAACCAATGTTGTCTACTATGTGTTTTCTGCGAAAAACGGATCCTGTGTTGATGTTGGCTTAAATGTCTTAATGAGTTCTTAGGCAGAGTGAATGTCTGGTGTGGTTTATAGGAAGCACGGTAGCGCAGCACTACAAGGAGTAAAACTCTATGCTACAGTGGGATGACTCCACCATGAGGTTCCCAGGTAAGGATAATGCCTCGGCTTTGCAAGCCAAGTCATAGCGGCGTAGCACCGCAAATAGGCAGGTAGCCTAATGCTGTATGATGAAATTAAAGAGTTGTAGACAACACTACAAAGGGGAGGGTGATCCCATGTTACAGTGGCACGACACCACGATGAGGTACCCGGGTAGGGGTAAAGCCTCGGCCTTGCAAGCCATGTCGTTGCGACGTAACACCGCAAGGAAGCCTTAGGCTTCATGCTGGGTAGAATGGCACTACAAAGAGGCTGTGACCTCATGTTGCAGTAGTATGACACTACGATGAGGTTCCCGGATAGGGGTAATGTCTCGGCTTTAGGCCATGTCATAGCGGCGTAGCACCGCAAGGAAGCGCAAGGCTTCATGTCATGTCTCTTTAATAAAGAACTTACCTATAGCGTATGGAAAGAAATATTAGGCCGTCTCTTGAGGGTAAACTTGTAGACGTCCAAAATTATACAATGAAACCAGGCTGGCACAGGACCTTTAATGTGCAACCAGAAGCACATGTAACTATACTTTGTGAGTGGGAAGAATTACAATTGTGGTGCAGAATTCAAGACGTAGTCCATTCTTGTATCACATTGTTATTCAACCCATGCGGAAAGATTCAAGTCGTCAGCGACATCTATCATAATGCAAAATGGACAATTACTGTGGGGAATGCTCAACCCTAGACACATATATGTTAAGAATGTGGGAGATTGTTGGTGCTATTGCTCCTTGACATGAAGAGAGCTTGCTCTCAACATGCCTAGTAAAGTTTAGTTCCAAACGGAAAGTGCACCATGAGTTATCTCAACATATATACTTGTATGTGTTTTGGGGATATACACATGGGGTGGTGACCCTAAGGAGGGAACCATGTGGGTGATTTTATTAGGAGGTAAGGATAAGGCTCCAAGTAAAGCATTCATGCTTTTTGCTCTTGGAAAATTAATTTTCATTGGAGCTAAGTCCCGTAGGGGCTTAGCGACTCGGACTCGGACTCGGACTCGGGCTCATGGGCTCATGAGGCGTAATGTGACGTTTTGTTGGCGCATTTTGCACTTAGCAAGTCAGTATCGTCGCTAGACGCATAGTGCGCTCAAGTTGCGCGAGCCTCTTGCGCTGCCAGATGCGCGGCTCAGTTGCGCGGCCAGTTGACCTGCCAAGTTGCGCAGCCAAGTTGCGCGGCCAGTTGAGCTGCCAAGTTGCGCGGGTTGCGCAGGTTGCGCCAGGTGCGCAGGGCGCACGGGGAGCGCTGGTTGTGCTGGACACGCGCAACTCGTTCAGTGGCGCTGTTTCGCACAGATCGTGGCTGTCCACGTTATGACCGTTTCGTAACGTGCGATAACTGATCCGGGGGTTTCGGATCTGACATCATATCGTCGCGCACATTGCGGATCTGAGCGGTTACAGCAGGGCACTATATATAGGGCCTCTCTTCTCACAGAAAAAAGAAGATTCTGTTCAAACGAAAAAATTCTATACGAGAGCAGAGAGAGTTCCTCGACCCATTCGTGTTCCAGCGTCCCCTGTAGCTCCTCGCGCCACCAGTATTTCTTCCTTGTCTTTTCGAGCAGTCCGTTCTTGAGCAGATCAACAGAGCGTTTCAGAGTTCTTTTGAATTTGCTGGTTCCTGGAAGCTGACCGTGAGGGCGGATCTAGGTTTGAGCACTGGTGTTCTTGACACCCCTGCAGGCTTTTCCATTATTGTTGTTTTTACGAAAGTCTTTTTAGACTATTCGTATGCTGCCTTTAACGGAAATTTTTTTTAGATTTTTCGTTTACAGAGTCCTTCTAGGATTTCTGCTTTGCACCTTCCTTTGAAGTGCTGCAATCGTGTCACAAGAGTTTACTTCTGACTTTACGCCCAGGGAATAACACTAAGTTCCAAGGACGAAGAAGAATAAGTCAAGGAACAACTATTTCTAGAGAGGATCTGAAAGTACACGTTAAAGTTTGAGGAGAAGTTGAAGTGATCACAACAGAAATACAAGGAGAGGCATGATAGAAATTGTGCATGGGTAACACGGTGTGATTTCAGTTAAGCAAGGAGCATGCGTAAGTCATCTACTGGTGAAGGAAAAAGGGAAGATAATGATGCGGGGAAAAAAGAGTCGATTAAGAAGCTAATAAGGCAACCAGTTGATTTATCTCATTCCAAAGTTTCCCTACTTCTTTCACAATTTAATTTTAAATTGTTGATAAGACTCCATCTTAGTTCAGCCAACTGCCAGCCACAGTCATCAGCCTGGACTGAAGAAGCCAACTGCCAAACCAGCCTGGACTGAAGAGCCTGGACTGAAGAAGCCAACTGCCAATGCAGCTACAGCCATCCAGCCTGGAAATTACAAGACATCAGTTAGAAATAGTTGAAGAGAAGGCTGACTCAGCACACTGAGTCAGCAACCTTGTAACTGTCTGTAACTACCTATAAATACTAATGAGGAATGTAAGAGCAGGAGAGAAATTTGTATGCTACTTTCCTGCACATTTTCATTTCAATAAAACAGTTACAACTTCTTCTTCCTCTTGATTTTCTTGATTCTCCTGCAAGATCGGAAGCCATGGCTTCCCAAGCTCAAACTCCTTCCAATTCAAGTGTGAATGGAAGAGGAGTTAACAATTTGGTATCATAGCGCGTTCGCGAATCCAGTGGCGAGAACGACGGGGTCGATCCAGTCGTCGTCCCCAATCTGAGAGGGAACCCTCCTCCTCCTCAGGAAGGAGAAAGAAGGTTCCAAGCCATTGAAGGTACAATCTACACTTTAAACTCCAAGTTTGATCGATTGATGGAGGAATTAGCAAGATCAAGAAGAGGGTTTGATCTTCCCCAAATGTTCCCACACACGATGGGAACTTCCTTTCTTCCTCACCCCACATTGGGAGCACCACCCCTAATGAGCACACCTCATGCTCAACCGATTGTCTCCCAAATTCATGGAGGAACATCAACTGGAAATTCTCTGAGTAACAATATTGCCAGTGTTCCAATAGCCATGACCATGCCATTTTTTCAAACACCTATAGCTCCATTAAATCCTGTGCCTGGGTTTATGTCAACTGCTATGGGGGAACAAGTTCCCACCCAAGGCTTCATGCCACCTGCCATGGGAGCACAATTCCCTGTACATGGGTTCATGCCAACGGCCATAGGGGGAACACATAGTGGGGGCAGTCCCCATACACAGAGGCAATTTCCTGTGAATCTTCAACAAAGCACTGCACATGAACAGATAGGAAACAAGCCCACCTTGAGGCTCAAATTTCCAGAATATGATGGTACTGGTGATGTGGAGGACTGGCTCATGAGAGCAAATCGTTACTTTGCTTATTATGGAGTAGTTGAAGATGTTGACAGGTTGAAGGCATGTTCAGTACAACTCCAGGGGACAGCATCTTGCTGGTATGATTGGGTGATGCAAGTTAAGGGAGGATTCATGACATGGGCAAGTTTCTGTAAAGCCATCAAATCTCAATTTGGTTCTTCTAAATTCACTGATTACATGATAGACTTGAGGCTCCTCAAACATGAAACCACTGTGCAAGACTATGATCTGAAGTATCAAAGGATTTCTCAAAGAATTCAAGGAATGTCTGAGCAATGTCTGGTTAGTCACTACATAGGTGGTCTAAAAGAAGACATTAGATATGAGGTTCAGCTTTCAAAACCTGAAGATTTAACTACTGCCATGGAAATGGCTAGACTCCATGAAGCAAAGATATCTGCCATGAAGAGGACATATAGAGGTTCATTCCATGGGAACAGATCAGGGTATAGCCCAGGGTCTGGAGAGTTCATAAATACTCAGGAACCTGGCAGAAAGAATCCTTCACAAACTGCCATAGGGGGAAATTCCATTCCTATAGGAAAACCCACATCCACAATATCC
This sequence comes from Iris pallida, assembly GCA_029216955.1. NCBI lineage: Eukaryota > Viridiplantae > Streptophyta > Magnoliopsida > Asparagales > Iridaceae > Iris > Iris pallida. The sequence continues at coordinate 27,924,110 of JANAVB010002199.1, read as the reverse complement.
CCTAGTGAGCTTTTGAGAAGAAAAAAGCTGGGTCTCTGCTTTCTATGTGAAGAGAAGTGGACAAGGGGGCACCAATGCAAAGACAAAAGATTATGCATGTTAATTGCAGATGGTGAACTTTCAGAACAAGAAGAAACAGAACAGGAGGAACAAATCCAGAACCAAGAAGAGAGTTCCTTTGCTATCTCTCTCCAAGCTCTGTCAGGAGCAGTAAATCATTCCACCATGAGACTCAGAGGTACCATTCAAAACAAACCAGTAATCATACTAGTAGATTCTGGGTCAACACATAGTTTCATTGACACAAAATTCAGTGAGAGGTTGAATCTGCCTGTGCATGATAATAAGCCCTTTGAAGTGTTAGTGGCTAATGGGGACAAATTGACAAGCCAAGGTATGTACAAAGAAGTGTTGATAGAATGCCAGGGTAAGAAGATCACAGCAAGTTTGTTGCAGCTTCCAATAAGTGGCTGCCAAGTTGTGTTGGGAGCCAATTGGTTGAGCACCTTGGGGGATATAGTATGGAACTTCCAAGACCTATCTATGAAGTTCAATGTTAAAGGTGAAGTTCAGCATTTCAAAGGAATTAAAACAGAAGACCAGCAGTGGACTGAACCTGTCAATAAGGATTTCAGGCAGAGGGGTCAAGTCTTTGTGATACAATTATGTTCACAAGATGTCATTCCTGACAGTCAGACAAAACTCAGTGAGGAACATACTGCAACAAAATTAGACAAGATTCTACAGGAATATGGGGAGATTCTTGAAGAACCAAAAGGCTTACCTCCAAAAAGAGGTTATGATCACCAAGTTCCACTAGTTCCTGGAGCCCCACCTGTATGTAACAGACCCTATAGACATCCATATACTCACAAGAATGAGATTGAAAAACAGGTGAAGGAAATGTTACAGTCAGGCATCATTCGACCAAGTAACAGCTGCTACTCATCACCAGTGATTTTGGTGAAGAAAGGAGATGGTAGTTGGAGAATGTGCATTGATTACAGATCCTTAAATCAATATACCATCAAAGATAAGTTCCCTATTCCCTTCATTGATGAACTGTTTGATGAATTGCATGGGGCTACAGTTTTCACTAAACTGGACTTAAGGTCTGGGTATCACCAGGTCAGAATGAAGGAGGAGGATATACATAAAACTGCTTTTAGAACACATGAAGGGCATTATGAATTTTTAGTGATGCCTTTTGGGCTCACAAATGCTCCCTCAACTTTTCAAGCCATGATGAATGATGTGTTCAGGCCTTTTCTAAGGAAGTTTGTCCTCGTTTTCTTTGATGATATACTCATCTACAGTAAATCCAAAGAGGAACACTATGAACATTTGAAATCAGTCTGCCAGAAGCTAGTAGACAACCAACTCAAAGTTAAGAAAAGCAAGTGCTCCTTTGTCCAGGATCAAGTGAAGTATCTGGGACATGTCATATCTGCAAGGGGAGTAGAGGTGGACACTGACAAGGTTAAAGCAGTAGAACAGTGGCCTACTCCACAAACAATCAAAGAATTGAGAGGATTTTTGGGGTTAACTGGGTATTACAGGAGGTTCATAAAAGGATATGGACTCATAGCTACCCCTTTGACCAATTTATTAAAAAAGGGAGCTTTCCAATGGAGTGATCAAGCTCAAGAGTCATTCCTCCTACTGAAGACAGCTCTAACCCAACCACCAGTGCTCAGGATGCCAGATTTTCAGATGGAATTTGTCCTGGAATGTGATGCTTCTGGGGAAGGAATAGGGGCAGTCTTAATGCAGGAAGAAAGGCCTATAGCCTTCTTAAGTCAGAGCTTAAAAGGCAAAGCAAAAGTGTTGTCTACATATGAGAAAGAAATGTTAGCCATACTTTTAGCAGTCAAAAAGTGGAGCCAATACCTATGGGGAAGGGTGTTTATAATAAGGACAGATCATAAGTCCTTAAAACACATGCTTGAACAGAGAATTCACACAGAGGCTCAGTCCAAATGGGTCATGAAGCTGCATGGTTTTCATTTCAGAGTGGAATACAAGAAAGGGAGAGACAACACAGCAGCAGACAGTCTCTCTCGAAGAGGGGGAGGGGAGATACAAGCAGCAGCAATTACCATCCTAACTGCAGGATGGATTGATCAGCTTAAAGCAGAAATGATACATTCAACCTACTATCAAGACCTACTTAAGCAATGGGAGGATGGACACTTAGATACTACCAAGTATACTTGGAGTAATGGACTCTTGTATTATAAAGGCAGGCTAGTGTTAGATCCCAAATCTGATTTTGTTCTTACAATGATGAAAGAACATCATGACATGCTAACTGGAGGGCATTCTGGGGTACTGAAGACTCTCCACAGGCTGAAAAGGGGGTGTTATTGGAAAGGAATGAAAAATGATGTTAGGAGATATGTGCAATCTTGTAAAATCTGCCAAAGGAATAAACATGAAAATCTATCTCCTGCAGGCTTATTAAACCCCCTGCCAATTCCTGAGAAGGTATGAGAAGATATCTCTATGGATTTCATAGAGGGGTTACCAAAAAGCCATCACAAAACCACTATATTTGTAGTAGTTGACAGATTATCAAAATACATACACTTGTTTGCTCTGAAACACCCTTTCACTGCTGTTGTAGTAGCTCAGACCTTTGTGGATGGAGTTTTTAAGTTGCATGGAATGCCTAAATCTGTGGTGAGTGATAGGGACCCTCTCTTCACAAGTCAGTTTTGGAAGGAGTTTTTTAAACTGCAGGGAACTCAGTTGAAGTACTCCACTGCTTACCACCCTCAGTCTGATGGTCAGACAGAAGTGACAAATAGATGTGTTGAAGCCTATCTAAGGTGCTTCTGTAATCACAAGCCCAAAGAATGGAGCCAACTGTTACCTTGGGCAGAATTTTGGTTCAACACCAATTGGCACACATCTACTAAAACTACCCCTTTTGAAGCCTTATATGGCAGGCCTCCTCCCAACATCCTGACTTATGTTCCTGACATGGTACAAGACAGAGAAGTTGCTCAAGCTTTAGCAAACAGGGATCAAGCCTTGCAGATATTGAGGGATAACCTGACTCTTGCCCAGGACAGAATGAAAAAGTTTGCAGATTTACACAGAACTGAAAGAAGCTTTGAAGTGGGAGATAGGGTGTACTTAAAGCTACAACCCTATAGGCAAATTTCAGTGGGACAGAGAAGGCCTCAAAAGCTTTCTCCCAAATACTATGGTCCTTATCAAATTGTGGAGAAGATTGGGCATGTAGCCTATAAACTCGATCTTCCACCTGAAGCCATGATTCATCCAGTGTTTCATGTGTCACAGTTAAAGAAGCACATTAGTCAGAGGCTGGAAATTCAGACAGGGGTGCCAAGTTCTTCTGTAGAGACTATGCATGAGCCTGAGTGGATACTAGACAGGAGATTGGTGAAGAAGAATAACAGAGCTGCAGTGGATCTCCTGGTCCAGTGGAAGGACATGGAGAATCAAACCTGGGTTCCCTATGAAGAATTCATCAGGACTTATCCTCACTTTGACCTTGAGGCAAGATGAAAATAAGGGAGGGGTATTGATAAGACTCCATCTTAGTTCAGCCAACTGCCAGCCACAGTCATCAGCCTGGACTGAAGAAGCCAACTGCCAATGCAGCTACAGCCATCCAGCCTGGAAATTACAAGACATCAGTTAGAAATAGTTGAAGAGAAGGCTGACTCAGCACACTGAGTCAGCAACCTTGTAACTGTCTGTAACTACCTATAAATACTAATGAGGAATGTAAGAGCAGGAGAGAAATTTGTATGCTACTTTCCTGCACATTTTCATTTCAATAAAACAGTTACTTCTTCTTCTTCTTCCTCTTGATTTTCTTGATTCTCCTGCAAGATCGGAAGCCATGGCTTCCCAAGCTCAAACTCCTTCCAATTCAAGTGTGAATGGAAGAGGAGTTAACAATTGTTGAGTATTTATTAACAAGTAGTTAGTTTCATGTAAGTAGCGGAAACTAGGGTTATGGTGTGGACAAAAGTTATTATTCCTTGAGGTTCCCTGGAGTTTCCCCAAAGCAGGTGAATATAGATACTTGCTCTTGGATGTAGATCTTTAGCGTCACAATCTTCCTGAGTTTCATGAACCAGGTCTTCATGTTTTATTACTGAAAGTCTACTACCATGAGGGCTTACATAATGCTGCATGTTGTTCAATTATTTACTGTACACGTGCCCTGGGTTACCTTTATCATAAGAACATCAATAGGGTTTAGGTTATTGCCTGCTAGCAACATGATTGTGTTTTAGAAAATTCAGTCAATTCATTAAGCAATCGAGTCGGATCAAAACAATATTTCTTCCATAGTGTTCCAGAGAAATTTAAGGAACACTTTTGTTTCATGTATAACAATTGAGCCCAAATTAAAGATAAATATGAGGAGGATGGAGTATTAGAAGACTTCTATCGGGTTTTTGAAGGAGGAGAAGTGCGGAATTGGATGATCGGTCCTCGCCGGAGGTTGAAGAGTCAGATGGAGAAGAGAGATGGGGAATAGGACCTGTAACGTTTGGGAATGAAGGGAGGGGTATTTTGTCCTGGAAGTACCTCTTTTTGAGGCACACATGCCTCATTTGGACAGAAATCACTTGAGTTATTTACAGGGTAGGTTTTAAGTAGGTTATTACTTCTCCTACAGCTTTCTTTTTCTAATACAGTATTTAACTAATACTAGTAAAAGCACGTGTGTTGCACGTAAAATAATTTTTCTTATTTCTAATATTATCAAAATATAATTTAAATTAAGATTTGTTATATATATATTTCAATTAAGCTTTAGAGAAATTTAATTTAAATTTAATTGTAATTTGTTATGGATATATGCAGTGTTCTAAATTTCGTCTAGGCGGCGCCTAGGCCGAAAATTTGTCTTTATTTTCAAAAAAAATAAAAAAAATAGTTAATTTTTTTGAATACTTACCTCGGCCGCTGCTGCTGGAGTGATGGAGAGGAGAGAGATGGAGGGAGGGTAGACTCTCTCTCCTCTCCCCCTTATATTTAGGGCATAGACCAAAAAAAAAATTGACACAAAATGTGAGAGGGGATTGAACTCAGCACCTAAGACCAAATATGTGAAAATGACTTACACACTTGCTACTAGCCATAAGAGCACATGAGCTTTTGTGTTTTTTTGTTACATATAAATTATATATGTTTGTACTTAACATATATTTAAAAAAATATATATTCAACCTAGGCGGCCTAGGCACTAGTCGGCCCTCCGGCGCACCGACTCCCCCTAGCGAAATTTAGAACATTGGATATACGTGAATAAAAGAGAGGGTATTCAGTTATGCGGAAGAAAAATAAAAAAGAGGGTATTCGGTTATGCGGAAGAAAAGAAGAAAAAATTTAAAAATATAATTTTTCGTAATTTTTTTTTAAATTAAATGGTTGATGCGGTTTAGACGACTCATTTTTTAGCCGTTTCGAGTCCGCATTATATAGTAGAAGATGGTTGATAAGTTTCTCCTATCCTAATTTAGTCAATTATTGTGCAAACAAATTTGATTTTTTGGTTCTGTAATATATTTATGCTTGAGAATCATATCACATCTCTAACTGTTTGTTTTTTCCCATAGTATGATATGTGCTTAATGCACTGTGTTGTATGATCATGCAGAGTAGAAATATACAAGCATCACAAAGAAGAAAGGATTGCCAGGACATGGGGAACAACAGCTCCTGGATTACCTTACGTTGAAGCTGCAATTGCTCCAGCTGGAGATTGGATCATAGGGGGAGATCTCGAAGTTCTAGAGCCCATCAAATACAATGACGGACTTGACCACTATAGGCTCTCTCCTAGAGAACTTCGTAAGGAATTTGACAGACGTGAGGCTGATGCTGTGTTTGCTTTTCAGTTGAGAAACCCTGTACATAACGGGCATGCATTGTTGATGAATGATACTCGAAGGCGCCTTCTGGAAATGGGCTATAAGAACCCAATTCTACTTCTCCATCCTTTGGGAGGTTTTACAAAGGAAGATGACGTGCCCTTGGATGTACGGATGGAACAACACAGCAAGGTCAGTTCCAATTACTAGCTTTTATTAGAATTTTTTGCTTCCAAGAAGCTTGTCAAAGTTGCTTGCGTGTTGTATATACCACCCTCAGGTTTTAGAGGAAGGAGTTTTGGACCCTGAGACCACTATTGTTGCGATCTTCCCTTCGCCAATGCATTATGCAGGGCCAACGGAAGTGCAGTGGCATGCTAAGGCAAGGGTTAATGCTGGGGCCAATTTCTACATAGTTGGGCGTGATCCTGCTGGAATGGGTCATCCAACAGAGAAGAGGGACCTGTATGACCCAGATCATGGGAAAAAAGTTCTGAGCATGGCTCCTGGCTTAGAGAAGCTAAATATATTGCCCTTTAGAGTATGTCCCTGCTTTTAGTTTATACTTGAATTCAGTACTTTTTGTGATATGTTTATCGTGTTTGGGAGTGCAGGAAACTACATTTAAGGTTTTCTCAAATGGTTATTCCATAGCCTGAATCACCATCTACAGTAGACACAAAAAATTGTCATTACCAAATTAGTCATTATCTGGCGATATTCTTTTTACTCTTTTAATTGTTCCTCTCAATTTATCAAGTTTAAGTTCGTAAGCAAATATCTAAACTTGTTTGACCAAAGTGTTCCCAAATTGCCTAGAGGAATCTGACCTTTATTTGTCCTTGAACTCCGTAGGTTCCTTAAATTTTCTGTAACCATCTTCCACATTATACTCGAGATATACTCGAGTTAACAAAGTTATACTAATTGTTAAATACTCTTGTTTTAGAATAGAAAATGTGGCATTAACTAGAATAATGATGTTCAGATTTCTCATGTCTTTACATGCATATGGGTGCTCTACCATCAGCATCTTTCCATATTTCTCATGTTTTGACATTGTCACGGAGTTGCTGGCAGGTAGCTGCATATGACACAGTAGAAAAGAAGATGGCATTTTTCGATCCATCTCGTGCCAAAGACTTTCTCTTCATCTCAGGAACCATGGTATAGTGGTGGTTGGTTGTTCTAATCAGTTTCTTTTAGTAGGCAGCATGCCATTGCAAACGATGTACTCTCTACGAGAACTATTAGCTTCTTAACCTGAAATAACCTTCAAAATGTCATTGCTGCAGATGAGAACGTATGCCAGGAACGGGGAGAGCCCTCCTGATGGTTTCATGTGCCCGGGCGGGTGGCAGGTTTTGGTAAATTACTACAAGAGCTTGCAAGCTGAAGAAACAGGACAGCAATAAAGTATGCAGAAAGAATTGCTGATTGGACATTATTGGTGAAAATTTTCTAGGAGAGGAGGATGTGGATGTTATAAAACATAGTCCGCCAATTTTTTGGATTTGGAATGCAATTTAGTGGTTGCTTGGTTGTGTAAATGAAAATTCTTTTTACAAAAAACTGTTGTAGTGGATGTTACAGTCATTACATTTGGTTTCAACAAAAGCTGCAGGAATTGGAACATTTATTATAGCTTTTGTTACAATGTTGGCATGTCACTTTTACTACAAAACATACAGTAGAACTAGTGTAAAACTGCAGCACCAATTACGGCATTAGCACTTGCGACTAACCAAACAATTATGCTCATGCACTGCAAGTTCCAAAAACTATTTAGGATGATATAGTTAGGGGCGGACACAAGTCGGGACAAGTAGGGTCAACTAATCCTACTGGAAAAATATTTTCTTAAAAGTCCTAAAATTCATTCGCTACAGAAGACTCCCTTGACGAGAACTACGTAAGATATGTGTTTGTTTGCTGGAATCTCATTTTTGTAGGATAAGAGTCTCATATCCTTTCGAGTTGGGTGCCCCCAACATTTGATGCTGGTGAAGCTTTTGCTATGACGGCTAGTAGAGATTTTATTGTTCTCTTTTCTCCAAAACTACTGAAATTAAAAATGTTTTTTTTGGGACTATAGTGAAGCTCTACTAAATCATCTTCCGATTTTATGTTACGAAATAGTCTACTCGTACATTTATCGCGGTGTCGAAGAAGGTATGCAAGTGCCACACCATTGCCTCCATCAGTTCTTAGAGCATCTCCAACCCTATTGTGAGTTTGGAAAAAAGTTAATGCCACGTAGGAATGGCAAAATTTTATTCAAAAGTTATTCTCCAATGCAATTGTCAAGTCAATTGTGAAGCTTATGTGGCAAAAATTAAAGAAGACATTGTGAAGTTGATTGTCTTGTTCTAGACAATGCACTTGACAATGTCTTCTCTTCCATGTCATCAATTATGAATAAAAAATATTAGAAAAAAGAAAGAAGATGAGTAGTTGTCTTAAAAGTTGCCTTGGAAGTTGGAAAAAATATTTTTTATTGTCTTCTCAATACTTTTGCATTGGAGAGAGTTTTTCTATCTCATTGTCTTTTGAGATATAATTTTGCCACATAAACAAGACATTGTCTTGTGGCTCATGCCACATAGGAGCCACCTAAGACTCACAACACTTAACAAGACAATAGGGTTGGAGATGCTCTTAGCCGCGACATTGAATGATAGGTATTCAATTTGATTGCTTTTAAAATTCATTTTTGTATAGTTTCAGTTCTAACCAATGTTGTAAAAACCGGACCGGACCGGCGGTTGGACCGGGTCCAACCGGTTTAAACCAAAAAATCGACCCGGTTCGACTAAAATCGAATCTTTTAAACAACTGTCGGTTTTTTGTCAAAACCGGGTTCAACTGGTGAACCGGCCGAACCGGTTCACAATTGAACCGGCCAATTTTGGTTATTTTTTATTGTAAAAAAAATTCAAAATAAATTATTATGTGAAATTTGGACCATTTGATTATTTATTTGGTTTTAATCGACCTTATAGTTGTAAAATTAAACCGAACTAACATACTTATGACCAAACCAAACTAAACCAAGAAATAAATATGGATATTTTACCTATTTGAATCAAACTAAACCAAGTCTATTGAACTCCAATTAAACCCTGGTTGAACCCCGGTCCGACCTATAACAAAAAATTTTGTTTCGATTATCGGTCTGATTTTTTAAACATTGGTTCTAACCAATTCTGAACTTTGATAACTCCTAACTAGTAAGTTTTGATTCTAGGGAATAGATATCTTGTTGGATGGATTATTTGGAGCAACAAACGGGTTAACCACCCCTCTTAAATCCTAACCAATGTTTTAAAAACCGGACCGGACCGGCCGGTTCAACCGGTTCACCCGTGAACCGGTCGTTTTTCCGGTCCGGTTCAGTATTGATCCGGTTTTGTTTAAAAGTTAGTATTTTTGTAAAAAATTAATGGCCATGAGGGATTAATTTGGACCACTTAAGTTAACCCAGTGGTTGAACCACTGGTTGAACCAATTTGATCCGATCCAGTACCTTGGCCGGGTCAACCACCGGTCCGGTTTTTAAAACATTGATCCTAACTAGGGCCCGTGCATTGGTTTCAGCGGCCTTTACTATGTGATTTTATTAGTGGACTTTTTTTACATTTGAGCTTGACCCTCTCTCTCTCTCTGTCTTAAATTTTTTTGCTTCTGCCCCTGGATACAGTCACAAGTAGAACCATTTAAACTCTCCTTGTACTTTCATTGGTTGTCCACACAATTTATTTATACACGCGAAATTAGCTATTGAGGTTGACCCCCTCTCTCTTAAAGTAGTTTTGGAGTCCGCTGCGGGTGCATGAAATATGAGTTCCTTGTATATACCAGGTAAAAAATCCATACATATTTCCATCAAGTCCAAAGTAGACTTAGATGAAATATGGATGATTATGGTTACTGAGGTATAGATAGCGCACTGCCATTAATGTTGTGGTGTAGGCTGAACTTGACAACGTAATCATATTATTTGAAATTTTTGCTGCTTTAAAAAAAATAGTAAGAGTAAGCTTTCGGTTTCAACCAAATCGAAATAGTCAAAACCGTAACTCTAAAATTTGCCTAGACTCAATGAAGTGTTAATAGACAATTATTCTTCCCTCTAGCTACTTAAATACTCGGATAACAAGATGCAATTTTGAAACCTAACAGTTGTAACAACGGTTCAAGGAGTCTAGAGAAAAAGAACCAATGTTTTAAAAAACGAACTGATGATCCAACTGAAATTTTTTGGTATAGGTCGGACCAGGTTCAAATAGATTTGGTTTGGTTCAAATAGTTAAAGTATCTATATTTACTTCTTGGTTTACTTTGGTTTGGTCATAAGTATGTTGGTTTGGTTTAATTTTACAACTATAAGGTCGATCAAAACCAAACCAAGAAGCAAATGGTTCAAATTTCACATGATAATTTATTTTTTTGAATTAAAAAAAATTGGCCGGTTCAATTGTGAAACGGTTCGATCATTTCACCAGTTGAATCCGGTTTTGACAAAAATCCAACGATTCTTTAAAAGATCCAGTTTTAGTCGAACCGGACCGACTTTTTGACATAAATCGGTTGGATCCGATCCAACCGCCGGTCCGGCCCGGGTTTTTACAACATTGAAGATAACAATGAAGATCAACAGAACCTAACCCAATTACTTCCTATCAAAAAATAAAAGAGACCAGATGAGAAACCGGACCAAAAAATAGATTGATCCGACTCAAAGAAGAGATCAAAACTGTCATCCATTCCTCCTAACAAACTTCTCCTTTGGACTCGGACAATCATTCATTCATTCCCAACTGTCGTTCCACAAAGTTTGCGCAACCGTCCAATGCAACATTCCATTGGAGGAGTTTAAAAGGAGGCGAAGGGAACTCCCATCAACAACTCACAAGGCCAATTAACCCTTTTCTTTCTTCCAAGGGAGAAAAAATAAAATTAAAAAAACAAACCAGATGGCTAAATCTCTCGCCGCCGCGCTCGCCGTCGCCCTCTGCTTCGTCGGGGTCGCCCTCGCCGCTAGCGACTCCTTCACCATCCAGGGCCGGGTCTACTGCGACACGTGCCGGGCTGGATTCGAGACCTCCATCACCGAGTACATTGGAGGTATCGTAACTGTGCATTGTTGATGTTCTCATAATCTTGAAAATGTTGCAGGTTTGAGTTGTCCGAGCCGAATTAGCTTGTTTTTTGTTGTCGCGTGATCCTTGTTATGGGCTGCTCCAAAGGAGGGGTCACATTCGACCCCGATCTCTTGCATGTCACGTCAGACTTGGAGGGTTGTAAGAGGAAGATTGTCCAAGTCCGAAGTCCTGTCGGACCGACCCTGCTAGCTGTCGGGGTCGGCCCAGGGGTAAATCAGACAAGACTTTCGGACTTGGACAACCCTCCTCTGCTAATTAGGGCAACTCTCAGGGCCGCTCAGCGTGATCTCGATAGAGGTCGGGATCACAGGTGACCGTCCAGGATCGGTCAATAATAAGGGTCGAGGGACAACCAAAACTATCTCCAGATTATATGAATTAGTATTAACTTGTGATATATTAATGTTGAGTAGGAGGCCGTGTGACGGTGGAGTGCAAGAACTACACGACGGAGGAGGTGACCCTGAGGAGGGAGGTGGAGGTGGACGCGACGGGGACGTACAGCGTGGAGGTGGAGGGGAGCCACGAGGAGGAGATATGCGAGGTGGTGCTCGGGGAGAGCGCGCGGGGGGACTGCAGGGAGGTGAAGGAAGGGAGGGAGCGCGCCCGCGTGGTGCTCTCGCGCGACAGCGGCATCTCCTCCGGCGTCCGCTACGCGAACTCCCTCGGCTACCTCAAGGAGGAGCCCCTCCCGGCCTGCGGCAAGCTCCTCCAGATGTACGCATTGTCCGACGACCTGGTGTAGTAAATATTTAATTCAACGAACGCGCGCGCGCGACTAGGAACATATTTGTGATGGGATGTGATTTCCTAGTCCTATATCTATGCCACCACTGGTTTGTATGGCCTCGTGAAAGTTATTTCAATTCTGCTTAATAAAATGATCATTCAAATGCATTTTTTTTATGCATAATTCTTGTGTTTTTGCGTACGTGCATTTGTGTTTTCTTTGAATTTTCCCAACTGTCAATATCTTGTGCAGTGCAGGAAAATTATTGTGGCTGGCATGATGGATAGGGGTGAGCATTATTCGGTTTTGGACCGAAAATCGAATTTAACCGAATCGAATAAGGAATTCGGTTCGGTTTTAAATAAATTCGGTTTCGGTTCGGTTTCGGTTTTGAAAATACTAAATTTTTTTATTCGGTTTTGGGATTCGGTTTCGGTCCAAAACCGAAAACCGAATAAAAAAAAAAGTATATATATATATATATATATATATATATATATATATATATATATATATATATATATATATATATGTGTGTGTGTGTGTGTGTGTGTAAGTGTGTGTGTGTTAATTATAGGTATATACTAAATATATATAGGTATATGTTATATGTATATACTGAATATATCTAGATATATTTAGTTATTATATATATTAACAAAAAAAAACACACAAAAAACGCCAAAAAATCGAATAAACCGAAAATCGAACCGATTTAATTCGGTTCGGTTATTGACCAATTCGGTTCGGTTTCGGTTTGCTTATTCGGTTTCGGTCCAATTCGATTTTTGCTTATTCGGTTCGGTTGGAACCGAATAAACGGCCGAATGCTCACCCCTAATGATGGAAAGAAACGCAATCATCTCTACTAATATAAGGAGGTTTCAAAAAACCGTCCGTCATCAACCATTTTGTTTTAAATATTAAAAAAAATTAAGTCTTGTCACCATAGTTATTTTTTCAAGTAGTTTAAAATAAACTTAAAATCTTAAATCCTTTATGAATATATATAAATACTAAAATGTTTAGAATTTAAATTATATTTAAACTAACTACATGATATTATCTAAAATACATATCCAAAAGTTTAAAATAATAAATAATAATTAAAATATATTCATCATATTATATTTAAAATATTCTAACATAATTTAAATTTTTATTTTTCAATCATATTGTAGATTTTTATTTTCTTTTTTTTAACGTGAAAGTAAAAGTAACCAGTAGTAAAAGTAAAATATTCTAACTAGTAGTATTTTAATTCAAAATGTTGTTTCGTGTTTGTATGTTTCTGTTTAGGATGCATGTTTGGTTGGTTGTAAGCAAGTGGAGTAAAGTAAAAAAAATTTTTACAAAAGTTGGATAAGTTTTATAAAAAAAATTGTTTGGTTACAAAATTTTGTTATATATAAAATTTACCTATTTGTTATCTACATAACATTTATTTAAAATATAGAATTATTTATTTGATTTCTCTTAAAATAACATATTTTTAAAATTATCTATGTTATTTAAATCAAATTAATTTTGCTTATGGATAATAATAAACCGCAGCACCAACATACCCAACCACAAACGACCCACTTTTTAAACCACATCAATTAAACCAAACCAAGACTGGGAGTCTGAAAAAATTTTAATTTGGAATTTTTTTAAACTTATTTTTTAAACTATTTCGTTAGAAATATCATCATACGATAGTAAATTCCTGTTAAAATAATCAACAGATAATAATAAACAAATTTTGTACAATAATATAATGTATACAATTATATTCAAATAATTGTACATAAATGAATTTAGGTGGAACTAAATCGTTATTGTTTATTGTTTGAGGGTAGATGTGTTAATTGCAAAATTTTGAAGATGAAATAATATGAGAATATTATGTTTTGAATTTTGAAAATGAAAATGAAGTTTTTTTTTTAAAGAATGAATTGGAGATAACCTTACTCAACTAATTTAGCCTTGTCCGAGCTCTCTAGCCTAGTGGTATTAGAGCGGACATCCGGAGGGGCCTGCAAGGTTCGAGCCCCCCAATTTTGTGTGCGCGTGTAATTTGAAAAAAAAAAAAAAAACACAACGTTAGCCTTTTGTTCATAAACCCTTTTGTTTCTTGTTATTCGGAAAAAAAAAAAAAACATAGGATCCACGTATCCTGGCCATAGGGCCCATAATCTTGTGAATCTTGAATATTCTTTGGGCTACACGAGATTTTTGGTAAGAGTTTGCATGATGTTATGTAAAATCTTGTCTAGTTAGACTCAGTCTAGGACTTGATATGAGGCTCATGAGACGGTTATCTTAGGCCTAAAATTTGAAAGGACACCAATTTTTTAATACTATTTAACATATGTAAATCCAATTATGAATAAAAGTCTACAGTTCCATTCTAATCATTTTAATACGTGTAAAAGTCATATACTAGAATACCAAGCGATAAGCCAGTTAGTCAGACTTAAGAAAATTGGTACAGTCGCTGTCAAAATTCTCTCCCATTTTGTCGCTCTAACAATTTGAAGCTTTCAATCTCCTCTACCTTTATGTTGTTGTGAATCTCCTATACCGGTCTATGTGTATGTGTGTGTATTTCTTGGAGATAATTGAACAATGGTAACAAGTTGTAATTTTATTTTATTTTATTTGGAACATTTTTAATTTTATTAGTATTTCATCGACATATGTTATTTTATTTATTATTTTATTTCTTGATTTTTGTATTGATAATACTATTGTATCATCGTCGATGAAAAAAATAAATTATATGAACATTAAGCTTTGAGGGCACCATTTTAAGAATTCGTCTCAGGTCTCAAAATATAAAGTTCGACATTGGTTAGACTGCACAAGATTTTAGTTTCAGGTCTCAAAATATAAAGTTCAACATTGATTAGACTGCACAAGATTTTAGTTTCATCGGACTCAAATCATGACGAATAACAACTCGCTAGATTCTTCGAGCTATTATGGATATCAAATCCTTAGGTTAAAAACTAAAGGCAAATTCTATAATTGTGATGATAGTTAAATATTTATATTATTCCATTATATCACTCAACCGTTGGTCTATGGGTCCAAAGTTGATTCATGTGGTATTAAAACTTTTGTATATGTAAAGTTTTCTCATAATGCACGCTCGATCCATACCCTACTGCACCAAGATTTTACAGTTGTACTAAGCAGAGACAGAGATAACCATGGCATAGTAGGGACAATTGCTTCGGCTATTTTTTCTTTAAAAAAATTATCTATATATTTTTTTTTCAATATTACCCTCACTAAAAATCTTTTTTGACCACATTATCCCAATTTGTCCTTATTGTCTATATAGTCTATAGAATAAAAACTATACCGTTTATTCTAGAAAATTAAAAGTCGAATATTTTTGACAAAAATTCTCCTTCTCCCATACTTTATTTAATTGTAATTTGATCGTCTATATCTTAATATGTATACATTTGAATATTTTAATTGGCCAGGTACTAAAAAGACTATTATTATCCAATTAAATTTCAATACAGTTTTTATTTATTATTACATACTTTTTATACTGTATAATTAGATGAATTCGAGTAATTATTTTTTGGGTAATTTGGTAATAGGGTCTCATATAATATTTGGTATTAGGATTTTGGTCTTCGTAATGTCCAATATTAGAATTTGGGTCTCTACAGGTAACACATTTGGACGTCAACAGTGAATATGAATGAGACTCAAATCCTAATGTTGGACATTATGGAGACTCAAACTCTAATATCAAATATTATATAAGAATACCATATTACTAAATATTTCTTTAAAAAAAAAAAAAATACTTCCGCCGTGGATAATAAGAAGTAAAGAAGTAAGATGGGGAGAAAGAAGAAGAACTAGTTGGACTTGGGCATTGTTTCTGATGTGGCCCCACTCACTTCTTCTAGCTCCTCTTATCAACTATTTCTCTTGTATTGCTCTTTGAATTTTGTGCGATTTTGGATTCGAGGACACGACACTAATAACAAGCTCCAATAATAGAAAGTAAAGTTGACGAAAGGTTTAAGTTGGGTTTTAGGCGCTTCGTCGAAGAACAAGTCAAACTTCATTCTCATCATTCTTTTTTAAATCAGGACATTCTTTTTTAATTGTACCCCAAAATTCTCTGGGCAACCACTCCGCTCGCTCTTCTCCATTTGAGGAGTTTAAAAGAAGGGACGAGAATAAAGCACAAACCAAAATGGCCAAGTATGTGGCAGCACTCTCCCTCGCCCTCTGCTTCGTCTCCTTCGTCCTTTGCTTTGTCGGCATTGCTCTTGTGTATGATTCCTTCCTTATCTATGGTCGACTTTCTTGCGACACGTGTCGTGCCGGATTCGACACCTCCTTCCTCTCCGAGTACAATGGAGGTCTGTCGCTACATAATTTTATCATGCATCGTTACTTGTTACGTATCTCAATAACAACTCACTCAGAAACCGCACATTTGACGTTATAGTCAATAATATTACAGCATTGACTTTGACAGTACTCGTCAGTGACGACAATGTGGATATCAAGGGCACGGAGATTAGAACTTGTCAGGCGGTCCTGCACGAAAGCGCACCAAAAAGCTGTGGCGCGGTCAAGGAAGGGAAGGATCGTGTCCGTGTCCGTGTCCTACTTCCACAAGATGCCGACAATTGTCTCAACCATCTATACGTGGAACCCCTCGGCTATCTCAAAGACGAACCCCCTCCTAGAGTGAGGCAAGATACTTGAAATATATGGCTTGTCTATTGATCTTGGGTAGGTTGAGCCTTTACTTCTAACGGCCATTGATAAAGGAACAACAACAAAAAATTGTTAGGAAACTATCAAGAGTGTTAAAATTTTTGACAATCCTAAAATAAATCCAAGTTTTAAGAATGGCCATTTATTGAATATATACATAAGTTCTTAAAGCCCCTCTCTTGAACTCTTTAGTTTGGAGTATGTGCTTTGAGAACTGTATTTCGTCCTTTACTAACGGATAATATTTATAGATAAGTCCCTTCCGATTTACATTACTCGAATTAAAATTTAGGGATATTTAGTAATAGGATCTCACGTATATATGAAAATTAGAATTTGGGTCTCGAAAATGACCAATATTAGAGTTTGTCTCGAAATCACTGTTCATAGCCTACGTGAACAACGGTGATTTTGAGACCCAAATTCTAACGTTGGTCATTTTCGAGACCCAAATCCTAATTTTCATATATATGTGAGACCATGTTA
This sequence comes from Iris pallida, assembly GCA_029216955.1. Lineage (NCBI taxonomy): Eukaryota > Viridiplantae > Streptophyta > Magnoliopsida > Asparagales > Iridaceae > Iris > Iris pallida. The sequence goes on along the minus strand of JANAVB010002199.1, from coordinate 27,907,119 downwards.
CTAAATAACCCCAAAATTTCCTATTGCAGTGCACTAACACTTACTCTTGCATTTGCCAAGTATTCCCTTATTTTTATTGTGGAATGTGGAGTGACTACTCAAAATGGCAACTATATTAAAGTTTGAGAATTATTTTAGTTAAGCAGGCCAACATTGCCTCTCGAGTTTGAGTATATATAAGTATATAACCAAATTTCCAAACAATTTGACAGAAACTGGTCTCAAGTATTTACAACAATATCAGACCGAAAACTAAAAAAATCTACGTGAAAATTAAAAATTATCTGCCTGGTGTCAAATTGATCAGGATAATATGGATGAAACCACCCACAACTAACAATATGATCAAGAATTTCAGGTGAGTGAATAATTTGCAAGTCAGATTAAGGAATATAAGAACAATAGCCTTGGGTTCACATTAAGAAAAATAAAACTGGAAGCTAAAGAGAAATTTGATATCACGAAGCAAAAGAGAACATGATTAGCGTTTATCAAAATCTAATTTCTTTTAACTGTTACCATAAATAAGACTGGGTACATTATTTTGACAGCTCGATAAAAAGTGGAGGTTTCGCATTCTCACATCCTGCCCCTCAGTGATGACCTTTTGCCTCTGCCTTCTTTTGCGACTTCACTTTTCCCTGAAAGAGCATAAAAAAAAAAAATAGGTGTATGCCTAGAGAGCAAATAAGGAAGTATATTTCTTGCCAAAACTAGCAAGCCCTAGGAGCATCGGGGCTTTCCACTGATCCAGCTAAGGCTCTACTGATTTTGCTATCTATCAGATTTCGAGATCACCACATTTTTTTAATATATCGGTTCTTGGTCCATTTTGGCATTAGATTACGAATTTGCACCCTTGGAATGAGTAATCAGATTATTCGAAGATTATTCAAATTACCTGGTGTATGGTAATTTTCCCCTCGAAATAATGTTAATAATTCAAAGAAATATCTTTTACGAAATAAATTCTAAGAATATATATATATATATATATATATATATATATATATATATATATATATATGTGTGTGTGTGTGTGTGTGTGTGTGTGTTTGCGCGCACATGCATGTGTTTATATTTATTTATTTTTATTTTTGTTATATACATACATGTGTGTGTGTGTGAGAGAGAGAAAAAGCTTTGCTGTTTAACAATAACAAATATGAGAAAACAAGCAAAAAAACATTAATCATCAACACCCAAAAAAAAAAAATATTAATCATCAACACCCATGTAAAACATAAACAAAGTAGAAACATGACACCTGCAGCATGTTGTTGAAAAACAAAAAAAGTAGAAACATAGATATTGGAAAAAAGGAAAAAATAAAATAAAAAAAGCCTTTGCAGACCCGACTTCGTGATGACGTCGCTGATGCCCCGCCATTTTCTTCTCTGGCCCTCATGAGAGGGAAGATAAAGGAAGTTAGGGATTGAGAATTTGTGAAGAAGACGAGTGTGTTTGCTTGAGAGTAAGGGTGGGAGAAACAGAGGGGAACACTGAAGGTTGGGACGGCAAGTATGTGCGTATATCATGGTCCCTTCAACACCTTTCATCTCCAATGATAGGAAAGCTGACACGGAGTAGGATGGACCAGAAAGTATGCAGTACAATCAACACAATTACTTCAAGATCCAATTCCTGAGGAGCATTATACCTTTCGATCTAGAAGGCCAGTTATCATCCATAGCTCTTAGGACATGAATGTTAAATAAAAGCTACGTCATATCCCCACCTGAAGTGATCCTGATTTTGGATCAAATATTAAATTGCAGGTGGTAATCAGTTGGAAAAACCCTGATCCGAAGTGGATGGGATTGAACTAGGGAAGAACTAGGTTTCCAGTCCACCACATATATATATATATATACATGCGCAAGTGAACGCCCCATACGGGAAATATACATGAACCTGAATTCCTTTGCTGTAAAGAATTTGAGGTTTATGAATATATAAACATGAAAAAATATTGCTTGAGATTTAGGTTCATAGGAATTTGGAAGATAAGGACTCCGGATTCATGAATTAGAATAGAAAATCAAGGGATGTGATTATCAATGAAAACATAGGTGCATATACAGACATGACACGCATTCAAAATACCAACATTTTCTGAAATTTCAGGACATAGGACCATAGGTACAACATGGATAGTAATACACATATATAAGATCTAAATGATGTGGATATTTGCATGTTTTGGATACTCACTAGTTTTTTTTAAAAAAGACTACAAAAGACATGCTGCAAAAAAAAATTGCTTTCTCATATCTCGTTTATATTTGGCAGGAGAGTGACCCACAACAACTTAATTTGAGCCTTATCTTGGGTCCCTATTGGAACCTAAATACGGGCGCACAATGTTAGATGGGTGTCAAGTTGAACATGTGACCAACATGGACACTGTTCTATGGATCACTACCCGTGCAAAGCCTAATTGGAGAGATTAAAGATTCAGATTTATCATAATTTAGAGGAAGAGACTTCATGATCTATACTATGTATTGTATATTCGCTCTTTGTTTATATCTAAGCATGGACACTCAAAAATCCATGATGTGTCCATGTCAGACACATGCCATGGACGCTCCAAAACACACTAGTACACCAAAATAGGTGCTGAATCCCTGTTGCAGTGTATAAAACATGTTGTCAAATCCATGTCTGCAACATAGGTTCTATGGATAACACCTTTAGCATAAACATTTCATCAACTTGGAAATTGTCTGTGCAACATAGGTTCTATGGATAACACCTTTAGCATAAACATTTAATCAACTTGGAAATTATGGTGCGTGTTCAGTTGGAAGTCTCTAAGAGCTTTCAAAATCATGTTTCTGTTCTCTCTATAAGAAGTCTTAAACAAGACCAGAATGTTCAGGGATATTAATCTTCACCCCCCCCCCCCCCCCCCCCCCCCCCCCCCCCTTCTTCATATAGAGGTCCCACATTTCACCACCTTAATTTCTATTCAGTTAATATCTCATTAGTTCTGAGCTATCTCAAAACTCCAAGGATTATTCTGACCTAAATTCTCCGAGGAGCACAACATACAACCCTATGTCCATCCACTTTACATACTCTTTGTCTCAAAGGAGTCTCTATGAACCCCTAAAAGGTTCCTGGCTTTCACCTCCTATCCATCTCTGCCAACTACAGAACTAATTTACCTGATCCTGTTTCTCAGAGTTCTTGCAACAGCTTGTGGCAGTCCACATGTAGACCTCTGACACTTTGGTTGACCTGGGTATACAACATCAGTTGATCCAGACATGAACACCAGTGAGTGACACGATTTCAATGAGATTATCCAACATTTGTCTGTGATGCGTCGATAGTCGGCTTAGAAATTTATCAAGTCCGAGTACCAGTGGATCCCCACTTTTGCTGAGCATGAGTTTATTCTCTGCTCCTTCCTTCGGGAAGAAACCTCCCTCTTGTCCACCCGCAAGGCAGTACTGAAATTCCTATGTTTGAGCCAAATGTTCTGAACCATACTCAATTGTCCAGAATCGAAGATGTCCTAGCTATACTATGAACGCTATCCTATTCACTCGCCGATTGGCACTATATACAGTAAGGAAGATAACTCACACAGGGTGACCACCTCCACCCTACTTCAATGATTCAATCTTGCAGTGGTATGTCCTACCCGCAATTTCTACCGTGCAATGCAAGGCAAGCCAACCTCATTCACCAAGTCAATGCACTCTGTTGATTAGCCTCCAGCATGTGCATGGCTGATTTCTACCATCCTATGTGGCTCTGTTGGGAGTATTTTCGTGTTGGACAACTTTGCTCTTTAAATTTTGTCAATGGTTGCTCAGATTTATAAACATCTAGTTCCATGTTCAGCCAACCAAATTTCTTAAATCATATAGATCGTTTGTACTCCATAGATACCTATATCCTTTGTCACATTTGCTATAATCAGTACATCTCTCGTTTCCCATAGTTATCTTAAAAACTATTGAAAACTTAAGCCTATCCTTGTCAGAATATTAGACACAAGCAATATTTAGTTAGAAATATTTGTATTCCCATACATCTAAAAAAATAAGAAAAATAAGAAAACAACCAACTACTGTAACTAATGCAACTAAGGGTCTGCTTGGATTGAGGAGAATAAAAATAGGTAGAGTTAAGTGGGGTTAAGTGAAGAGAAGTTAAGTGAGGGAGAGTAGAGTCGATAAATATAACCTTGCTTGGACTGGAGGGAGAGTTAAGTGGGATATGTTTAATAACTCTTGCTAGGATTGGAGGTTTTGACCGAAAGGAGGATTAATAAAAATATAATAGTTACCAAAATACCCTTATTACATGTCAAAAAAGTAAATTTGATTGTAATTTTAATTAGAACTTGTCAAAATATCTTCACAAATAAGGAAGCTACGGCGCAGTATGTTGAAAGGAAAAAAAGAAAAGAAAAAGGTCATAATATTTTATAGGGCAAATAAGTGATATCTATGACATTTTAAACAAAACTCCTCAATCCCCCTCATTAAAAATGGACAAAAAAATGTTAAACAAACCCCCACCCTCAACCCAAGCATTTTCTTTTCCCCTCACTAACTATCTTAGGAAAAGTCTATTTTGACCGCCCGCAGGGCTGGCCCGCGCCCGCGTGGCGGCCGGCATTTGCCCCCCCCCCCCCCCCCCCCCGGCTAACGCGGGCCCACCCCAGGCCGGGAGGCCAATGCCGACGCGCTGCGTGGCCGTGGGCCGGCCCCCGCGGCGGTCAAAATAGCAGCACTCAATATCTTAACCCTCAATCCAAGCAGACCTTAGATTACATCGAACCGTATCAGGATGAGCCATGAGGCAAACACAGACCCTAAATTACATCGAACCGTATCAGGATTAGCAAACACGATAAGGAACCAAAGAGACCCAAGCCCCCAACTAAAATCCATTAAGAACATAGGTCCATCGGATAAAGGACAAAGTCCTAAAGAAAAACACAAACTCTGCAAGTGAAATATTCAGCATACAATATCCGCGTAAGCGGCTACTGCAAGTCCCCATCCAGAGAACCAGAACCGGTAACCCGGACCGGATGATCAACGCCATCAATCAAATAGATGAAAATATATATATACACACCAACACAGATCAGCAAGGTTAACATTCGCCGATCAACACTGGATTGTAGATGGAAGCAATGAGGACCCACTAGATCAAGAACATCAGACAACTCTTAAATAAAACATAATTTGATCTTCCTAATTTCAGATCTAACAAATTTCTGATCGAATCGGCAAAGAGTGGAGGGGTTTATACCTGGAGATAGGAGAGCTTGATGGATCCATAGACGACACCAAAGGTCAAGGCCGAAGCACGAGCCACCTGTTGTCGTTGTTCATAAATTCATTCCATCTCAATCATTACTATTATAGATCATCTCAATCTATGGAGAGAGAGAGAGAGAGAGAGAGAGAGAGAGTCTTACGAAGGCTAGAGTGCTGACACCAGAGTAAGGTCCAGGAACCGCCATTGATGAAGAGAGAAGAATTGGGAACGAAGGAGAGAAAGAAGCTGCTGCCCACAAAACCCTAATCTATACGAGTTTACCTTTTATTGCCAGTATAAAAAAAAGTAAGAAAAAATGGGTTTTTTTTTTCCCCTTATATAGTAGAGTACGTTTATTTGATTTCAACCGTACCAAAACTGGGTCAAAACATAATAAATCAAAAATCTAAAAATCTAAAATCGAACCAAAATTAACTAAAATTAAAACAGACTCGAATAATCAATCGATTTGTTCGGTTAGGATCGTAATTAAATTATATTAAAATTTATAATTTTTATACAAAATTTGCATATTTTAAAATTGTACTTAAAGTTGGACTAGTTAAATTATCAAAGTTGGACTTCAAAACACATATATTAAATTGTTGTTTTGAATGTATACATATTTTTACATAATTTCATATAAAATTGACAATATTTACATAATTTCATGTCCTATTCGGTTTTGGACCGAATTTAAAACCCAATACCAAAATCGAATAAGAAATTTTAGTATTTTCAATACCACAAAACAGATTTTTTTTTTTTTTTTTCCGAACCGAATAGAATCTCTTATTCGGATCGATTTGGTTCAATTTTCAGTCCAAAACCAAATAATGATCACCCCTAGTGGAGAGGACCGGCCGACAACCAAATTAAAGTTAATTCGGGTTTGGGTTGTCAAATTTGTTTATTAGATATGGATACTGAAGATTCGGTCTATTGAAACGAGAGAGAGAGAGAGAGAGAGAGAGAGAGAGAGAGAGAGAGAGAGGTAGCAGGTACTCATGCATGCAATATCATTTAGGGTCTGCTTGGATTTAGGGAGAAAAAAAAACTAAGTAGAGTTAAGTGGGGTTAAACGAGGGGGAGAAGAGTCACTACATAGAACTTTGTTTGAATTGGAAGGAGAGTTAAGCGGGGATGTTTAATAACTCTTGCTTGGATTGAAGGTTTTGAATAAGAAAATGATTAATAAAAATATAATAGTTACCAAAATAACCTTATTACATTTCATAAAATTAAATTTGATTGAAATTATAGTTAAAACTTATCAAAATATCTTCACAAATTAGAAAACTAAGGAACAACATGTTGAAAATGAGAAAAATTATGATATTTTATAGAACAAATAAAGAGCATTTATGACTTTCTAAACAAAACCCTCAAACACCCCCCCCCCCCCCCCCCCCCCTCCCCGTTAACCCTCCGATTTAGGAGATTAAAAAAAATGGACAAAAGAGGGTAAAATAAACCCTCAAATCAAACATAATTTTATTTTTTTCCTCACGTAACTCTCTTAACCCTCAATCCAGGCAGACCCTTAGTCCAAAGCAATTGAGAAAAATCCGCAATCAGGTTCATATACAAAGAGGCAGAATACTAGACTAATTACAAACATCGAACGGGTGCATGAGTCATGACCAATTATGTAAATAAGTTTTATGCAATAGGGGACACCATCAAACTAGACATTACTAAAAAAAAGGTTACAAATCTAACAACTTCACAAGTTATCTGTGTATACATACACGATTGAAGTACAAAGGTTTTGCCTGAGTTAATTGGAAGAGTTTCAGTTAAATAGACATCTCTGCTTTGTTTGTGTACAAAGGTTTTGTAAATGATCAACGCCATAACACTTTTCTCCCCGAGATCCGAAACTTGCCCTTAAATAAAACAGACCAGGAAACGTAACGAGATTTTGCCACGAGGAACCCGGCTTCAGAGGTACTTTCCCACTCGGAATGTTCTTTATTTCCAAAGCTTGACAGACTTGTCATGACTCACAGAAGCCACCAAACCTGTTGCAGGAAATGCTGCCAGGGCTGCAATCAGACCTTCATGTGCTGGAAGGGTCATGGTTTTGTTCTGACCCATGTCCCACAGTTCTAGAGACTGCAAAAAGAAATTCACCGCCGAGTTTAAGTTATATTACAATACATGAACAGTAAACATTCAAGTGCCAAATAAGAGGTATTTTTTCTCAAGGAAATAAGAACAGTGCACAATTTCTACCGAAAGAAGTGATTTCATGTAGAGTGAAGAAAAGATTGATCTAGGAAAAGAAAATGTATCTGGGTGTTTTCCTTTACTGTGCAACAAACAGTAGACACCAAATTCGAAGTAGATAGATGAGCATTCAACAGTCAAAAAAGATATATATGGATTACATACCTCTAAAGACGAGTTTTCAGTTAATGTTCATGACCTTTTTACTTTCACATAACTACCATGAACTTCTCAGGTAATTTCACTTTCCTAACCCTCTGTCAGTCCATTAAACTTATGATATTCAGGACCATCCTACCTCTCAATATAAAAATGTAACATCCACTAATTAACAGTCATTTTATATTTTCTGTTAGTAATTTCATGGAGTTACATGGTATTTAAGTGATAAAAAAATGTTTTTAAGGAATGATTTTGAGAAGAAAAAAAAGGTCATGGTAGTAAAGTGAATATACAACAAAATTCAAGGTATTTTTAGTAAAAATTAGCCCAAAAGTATTTCAACACCCCAGTGCTCCTCATTGGGCAGCACTTCATAAGCTGAATCACATACATGTGGTCAGAGTATATGTGAACTCACTTCCTTCAATAGCAAAGATGTCCTTTGGGTCTACTGTGAAGATGACCAACAAATATAAGTTAGAGATGCCAATTAAAGACTCTTCTTGTATTCAGCCTGATCCCCTATAGTTAATCATTTTAATCTCGCAGATATTTTGAGTAAAATTTCATTGAAGTAACTCATACATCCCATTTATCTCAATCTTCTCAAGGCAATATATTATTCCCATTTAGCTCAATCTTCTCTAGGCAATATATGTCCTTGAATCGTTGGACCCTAGAAACCATTGTTTACATGAAAATAGACCTATTTTAAGCCCTAATAATCTAATATGTTTGTCAAATGGCTTGCTGCAATAGGATCACCGTTTCTAACTGATACATAGAATTGTTATCACCCTTTCTAACTGGTGTGCATCAAATACCCTCTGGAAAAGAAGACCAAAAGAATATCCCAATGATTTTTGCGCATTTTATCGCCGATTGAAGCTACCTCTAATCTCCCATAAATTGATGATCAATCATTTTGCTACCAGAATAAAATGAAAGATCAAAATGATCCTATAGATCTCTAAGCTTTAGAACTACTATTTCGTGGTACTAATAAACATCTCAATAGCTCTGATCTACTACCAAATTACCAATACGACAAGTTGTGATAGTGTATGGTATTAGATAAGTGGGGACGAACGAAGAAGCACCACACACATCCTAAGGATCAATTCCGTAATTAAAGTGCGAAACTCCATGTTGTTTGATTTAGGCATTAATATCCGGGGCTTTCAATACAAGGAAGAAGTGCCCAATATCGTGAGAAGATAGAAGGCTTAATTGTAACTTGATACCCTCAACTATTCTAGTTTTTCAACTTGATATCCTAAACTTTGATATACATCAACTTGATACCCTAAAAAGGAACAAAATACCCTCAACTATTCCGTAATTAAAGTGTAATACTCCTTCATTTTGTTAGATTTAGGCATTAATATCTGGGGCTTCCAATCCAAGGAAGCAAGTGCCCAATATTGTGAGAAGATAAAATATTAAATAGTTAGCGATTGAATGTGTCAACATGAGAATTCTGTACTCTTTGAAACCTCGGTTGATAAGTTACATATGTACTGAAAATCTCTATTGTCAGTATCTTACAATACACATATCTATCTTACGATACGGTATGATACAACCTGTAAGAATTGTTGAACAATACGAAGGGTCAATTTATCTTGCAATTGTTTATCATACGATACTATGTAGTACTCGACAAAGAAATTATGGGCTAATCTGAAATTAAACTGATTTAAGTGTTAAATGGTTTAGAAATCATTGCTCTACAACCTGACACTACTAACTCTTAAGAAGATTCAACCTGAATACTCATATAGCATTTTAAAATCCGTCCATTTTTTTCAATCTCCTCTTTGAGTGAACTCATAAGATGAGCTCCTTTATGGCGTCGTTCGTCAACTTCCAACATCTCAAATAACATTTTTTGCATGTCATCTAGCATCTCTAGAGACTTCAAATTTCAGGCAACTATTTTTTTAAAAGGATTTTTTTAATGTCTCCTTTTTCTCCCTTGATTTTTTCTTGAATTCTCTATGTTTTGTATTGGTTATTTCTTACAGGAATTTTCCATCTCTGATTTCTATGATTTTAAAAGTCAAAAGTTTTTTTAGAAACTACCATATACATCAAAATACTATTTGAACGTCAACAAACTGATTGTTGTTAAGAGTCGAGATTTTATTGTTGCAACGATGTTATACTCGTGAATAATATCATCATCAAATAATGACGTTAATTTTTTTTTGGTCTTAGTTGTTGACTTTATCATGGACTTGTCACTTATTGCATGAGAATGCCCCTTCTTGTTACTCAGTGTGAATATTATCCATATATGAATGTTTATATTAGTTTCAACCACATTTCCTATGGAACAATGTATTCTAGGATATACATGAAACAACAATCAAGTAAATATGTCAAACTTATGGAAGAGGAGCTCCGGAGACTACGAGCTCTGAACACCCTACTATGCTGGAAATTAGGGTTAGAGTTATGAAATTGGCGTTAGGATAAGGATTGGGGTTAGTGTTAGGACTGGGAAATCTAGGGATAGGCTTCTGGAAATTTTGAGGATTAGGGTTTTTGGAGAATTTGGGAATTACAACTCTAATATCATGTTAGAATCATGGAATCAATTAATCTAATAGTCACCATGCCCTAGGGTATATATGCAAGTACAATCAGATATGGTCCATTGTCACAATCGGATATGGGACAATATTCAGTACCTCCAACAAAATCGATGCACGATAAGTATCTCAATTTGACAATCTAGTTGGCAGATCTAGTTGGCTAAGTGAGCTGCCTATCTATTGCCAGCCCAATGTATAAACTATCGAATTCCAATTACTTTTCTGGAACCAAGGGTACACAGCATGTGGGAGCATGTTGGATCCTTATTGATCTAGGTTTGGACCTAACTTACCTATTAGAGGAACCCTAGGTGCTATGCACATAAGAAGTGTGCTAATGTTATCATCACAAGACAATAAACACGTCACCCGGATGAAAGCTGTTTGTTGGGTGATGATGCCCATTATTTTGGTCATTATTTTATTGACACAAGCAGTACTTTGGAGTCTAATTTTGAAAAATCATGTTATAGACGCTCCACAAAGCAGACAAATGGACAGATGCAAACCAAGAAAAGGCTTCCAAAATTAATTGAAGGAAAGAAACACTAATGAGTCATGCATCATACCGATCTTCTTACTAAACAGCATACCACAAATATGAGAACCCTGAAGTCTGAATTTTTGACTAAAAATTAAAAGGTCAAAACTATGAATTGAGACAAATAACACCAAATCTTAAAGAGGGGACACTTGCCTGGTAACCTCCAATGACCAACAAAGTAGGGTAGCTAGGGTGGAACACACATGACTGGAATTTAGTTCCATTACAGTTCCATTCATGCACACATTCACCTTCACTTCCCGAACCAACTGACCACACTCTGACAGAGTCTTCACTAACAGAAGCCACAAGCTCCCCAGTAGGATCCCAGCAAAAAGAATCAACACGCTTCATATGCCCCTTCAGTTTAATAAAGGCATAGCAAAAACATCAGATAAACAAACCAAGGAAACAAAGAAAAGTGAACATTAGAACTAGAAATAAAATGATTAATCGAGTAACAATACACATCATAGAACAAATAACTGCCTGTAGAGAAGTCGGAATGCACATGCTAAAGGCTAAAATAAATTTAACAATAATCAGCAAGATACTGATCAAGGTTCAGAAAATAAGCCAATAAGCATACACATTCGCGGTATTCAAACGAACAGCGCTGACTGGATAACCAAAATCTGCACTCAAAATATTTTAACTTAAATCTTTCTTTTCTTATAAGTTAATACAACTTTAATTTTTTTTAATTTTTCTTCTGAAGTACCTGAATTCGATATTCTGATCCGCAACCAATATAATTGACGAAACTAACAATATCAATAGTCATAAAAAACATTTAATATTGATACTGATACTATATTATTAAACCCTGGTTATAATACAGATCTACAGAAAGCATTGTGTCCTTGAAATTTCTCTACGACGACAATGATGTGGAGTTATATTAAGATATGGAACTGGAGAAAGCATTCACGTATAATGAATGATTAGATTTTATTGTATCATATCATACATGCACATATATGTTACTGTGATAATTGCCAAGGATATCGGCAAACTTAGTTGCAACCCATTTAATGTTACAAGGAAGAGTTGACAACCACTCATAATTCCCTCCTAGTCCCCTGAAACATCCAAACACACTTAAAAATCCAATTTCCTTTAGGCATCCTAGATGTTTTATATTTTTGATGAATGATGTAGATATCCCAGTTAAATTGCACTTTGGTACTGTACACTGATACAACCAGATTTATTTTGGTTTATGTTACGTCCTAGTAGCTCCTCAATTGTGTTTACACCAGTCCTACCAGTATTTACAGAAATCTCAAAACAAAATCCCCTTTCCAGTAACAAATTCTCATTTAAAATCTTAATCTAATGCCTCCTTTCAGAAGATGGTGACATTATTAGTAAAATAACTATACACCAACCTGTAATGAAAACCGACAGGCTTGTGTCTCCGCATCTATTATGGATATGGCATTCTGGAAAGCAGCAGCCAGATATTTACCTAAACGGGGTTGAAATCTCATTTGGGTGGAACCACCCTGCAAAACACACAAGAATTAGACAGGTAGGAAAAAGAAAAAGGAAAGCATTCACGTGCGTGCTTTGCACGTGTATTTTATGCTAATTTGTTGTATAATAAGTTTTTTAGGAAATGTAATATAATAAGTTATAATTATTTGAAAAAAAAAATTATATTTCACCAACTTTTATTATACTATCTTTTTCCTTTTCCAAAAGTGAAATATTCGCAAGGAAATTTGTTTTCGTAAAAAATTTTTTTTTCCTTTTTTTGTGATGGAAAGACATTTTTGTAAATGATTGGTATTTATACCATTATATTTTTATAAGGAAAAAAAAGTAATGGTGGGGAGACATGATAATGGATAGTACATATTTATTATGGTAGTCGGTATTAATGATGGTAGTAGACAAATGATATTTGTATAATAATTACGATTACACCCTTAATTATATTGTTTTAACTAATTAAATAATGTAAGCTAAGGGCATTTTAGGAATCATGAAAGTTTCACGGTGAAGCCTTTCAACTTTTCCTGTTATATAATAGTATAGATTAGGGAAGCAAGCTCAAAGATAAAATACTAATGGGATCAAAGTCCAAAGAAAAAAAATTATTAATACCTTGAAAACTCCAGCGCAGCTACCATTAGTAATGCTCCAATAACGTATTTCTCCGTCCTCATCACAGGAACAAATGAGGTCCTCCTTATTTGGGTGGAAGTCAAGAGACATTACAGATGTAGAATGCCCCGTAAATGTGCGAAGCGAATAGCCAGGCTGCATATTGGAGTCAGGTACATAAACTTCTTGTTCAGAAGACAGTAATTCACAAACAAATTAATCCAAATTATGTATTCGGAGAAACAGAACTAGCATACATTTTCTACTGCAGAGAAAAATATTTTCTTTCATGAGTTTTGGCAGATAACTATATCATATGGCAAACTGAAATGAAAAGGATATTGACAGGTTTCTCCTCGATTAAGTTTCTCACAGGTGCAATTTGTGCAACAATCATTGATATCTTCGGAAATGAACTTTAGCTGGAGATACAGGGCACTCAGTTGTTTATCGAGTACGATAAACACTTTAATGCTTGAATTCAAAGCAGAGATACTTGTTACAATATGTTGCCTGACTACATGTGTAAATGCTGAAACAAAAAGGAACATCAAATTGTAAGCGTATTTACTTTCATACGTCTGGATATCCATTCACCTGTAATAGTCCACGTAATAAATATACCAAAGGTCATGGTCTGTGTTTAAGAATGCATAACCATTACATGCAGAGAAAGATTTGATAATTTTTAAAAAAAAAAAAAAAAACCTGATCTCCAATGACCCATATAGTTAGCCATGAAGCAGCTCATACACATTCTGATAACCTAGGAAGCACGGGCACTACAAAAATGTGGGTCTTGTCGTGTTGGACATGTATTGGACACTCTCGGACACTCCAAAATACACTAGGACCCACCAAAAAAGGGGTGGTGTCCGTGTCATTGTGTCCTTACCATATCGTGTAGTATCCACAACCGTGCAACATAGACGAAAATATCATATTTGACTGGTTTCCATCACTTTGCTTATAATCATAATATTTTTGCTCCAGATAGATATTGGTCAAATAAGCAGGCATTAATATGAAATGCGGAAAAAGAAAACTGACAGACAAAATTGGAAAATGAAAAGAGACAGGATTTCGACAATATACTTAGAAAGAAATTGCAATTAGAAAAATAAACATGCAAAGGAAAGACACTGACATTATCTGCATCCCAGACCCTCACTGTTTTGTCATGAGAAGATGTAGCCAGTCGAGGCATACTTGAGCTGAACCGAACATCAGTAATCATGGAAGTATGTTCTTCTAATGTAGATTGTGGTTTTAATGTATCTGTGTGCCACAGAACAGCCTGCATTGAGAAAACCAAAAAAACAAATATAAGAAAATCTCTATCAGCAGCAAAATGAATCTCGTCCAAACTAACAGCTAGAATTATAAGTCAAAACGGTCCGCCTGGGAGAAAGCTCCCTCACCTTCTTATCATGGCCACCAGTAGCTAACAGTTTCCCATCCGAAGAAAAATGGCAGCAGACGACTTTGTTTGCACTTGCACGGGCTGATCTAATCTCAGAAAACGTAAAACCTGGCAATGCAACTTACATGATCTCAAGAGCAATCCAAGAAAGACAACTAGGACTACATATATCGAAATGAGCATCAGCTACTGGTAAAAGCAAAGCAGAAAGATGGAACTGAAACAGCATATCACCTTTGTTTCCGTCTCGACCTGCTGTATCTCTAAGATCTGTGTCATCATGAGAGAAAAAAGACTCGACATTTTCATCCAACGATCCGTCATCCATAAATCGGTCAATACCAGCCTGCAGTTTAACATCTTATCATATAATGCGGCCAAATGGAAGAACCAATGACAGATTTGAGCAAAGTAAATGTCTGCAATAATTTTCCTACATTTTGTATAATGAACCAAACAATGAATCAGGTCAACTACATTCTTATTTTTGTGAAGTTCAGGGGGCGAGAAAAGGCAATTAGAGTACAACATGCGTCATTTTCAATTCAATAATGCACCCTCAACTTCCATGTGGATCGTTATGTGATTATCATACAACGATAATGCTCGCAAATGATATAACAATTCACATCAATTGGAGTATAGATTCCCACGACTTAGATAACATAGATTTAAATGGACGCTTGACAAAGTTCATTGTAAGAACGTCAGCTAACTTGAATTTGCTAGAAATGTAGGGCAAGCAAACTACTTCCAGAAAACCCTCTCCATGTAAGGTAATCTGAAGCTGACTAGTCGTTATTTGTATTGAAGATTAGTTGTCATTATGAATTGAATCATCTCTCATACAAATAGCCACATATTCCAAATTTCAACAGCGTAGGCTATGTTGCACGGATACGATGGCACAACATGGAGGGGTGAGAATAAAAATTTAATATACATACATGACAAATTTGAAACCTAGGATTACAATATGGAGGGGATACAATAATAAATTAATATATAAATAACGTATTAACCTTAGCTTTCATGTCTAGATAGAAACAAAAATTAATAAATGTAAGATTTCGAAACACAATAAATTGGTCTCACTAGAACGAAAATAGAAGCTGAATCTCCATAATTGCCATAAGAGAAAGGAAAATTCTTTTAAGAAAGATGGAAAGAAATTTTCATTTATAAAATAATTAAAGAAACTATGAGAAAAATGTCACACCTAATATCTTCCAAGCACCATTCAAACTCTCACTTGCATTAGTATTCTCATTTAAATCATTGGTGCACCATAGATATCCCAATTCCCAAATAGTGATTTATTCCAAAATACTTTAGAAAGTGCATTTGACATGTATCCTTAAATTATTCATCTCTAGGTAAAAGATACAGTTTGGTACAGGTACAACATCGCAAGTTGAAGTACACATGCAACATAGCTCGTACACATCAATGTTACATGGGTTACAGTTGGCTTCAATATGCGGTACATACATTCCCTAGTACACGACATGGGGGTAACTTAACCAATATATGCTATTTGGGAGTAGTCACTTAAGAGGAGGTCCTTTGAATTTGTGCACGTAAATAGAAGAAATAACATTACATTTCTCTCGTCTTCTCTCTAGGACACTTTAAAGTTCAAATAGGTTAAGAAGAGTAATGTAAATCTGCATTTGGTAGCAAAGAGTTCATACCAAACCCTACAAATATTTTCTCTGGTACACTTCAACTAATTGATTTTATTGTATTTACTAATTATGTTCAGTTAATATCTTTGAAAAAAAATTAGAATTCATCTTTTTAAGATGTAGATAGTCACATCTCAAAAAAAAAGATGTACATAGTTGGTTATCGTGATAAAGAAACACATTGTGTTTTAAGTTGCGAGACCCATTACACTTTTCCAGAGGGTGTAGCGTAAATTTGGTAAGTCTGGTAGGAAACTCTGTAGGATGGCCAGAAGCCATATTGCATGGAAAAGTATATGATAAAACATGATAAAGACACATCCACTAATTTTTGCAGTAAGTAGGAAGATGGGAATTATATGTTAGTTATACAGACACACATGCTGGAAACCATGATTTCTTCTTGCTCTTGGTCAGAAGAATCTCCCCAATCATTATTCATGGCTCAGTAGTAAGTATGGCATCATATGTACCAGTAGAGAACTTACAAGGATAAGAATATGATACAACATGATACAGACACATGCACTGATTTCACAATAGTAGGAAGAATGGAGTAAACGTGAGACAGACACACATACTGGAAACCATGAGTTTCTTCTTGCTCTAGGTCAGAAGAATCTCCCCAATCATGATTCGTGACTCAGTAGTAAGAATGGCATCATATGTACCAGTAGAGAACTTACAAGGCCATCCATCTCAAAATCCACTTTTTTAGAACAGTACACTCTACCTGGGATACTCTTTCAAGACAATAATGCATCGCACGACTTCAGGGATTTCACACCAGCAGATGACCAAAAGGAGATGAAGGTATGTAGCATTAGCATTTGTAGGATGCAACTATTCTGCTCCTAGATTGCAGGCTTAAAAATTTAAACGCACATATATATACAAGGGAGTGTCCAGGAGCTCATGTAGGGCTTACGTCGTCACCTAGAAGCATAGGACTAGGAGTTTCTCGTGGTAGGGCTTCATAGCTTTGGAAGAACCAAGATAACGTGTGGTGGAAATTCTAATAGAGGATGCGAGGAAAGTGATCTATATTTACAACTGGATATTTATGCATATTAACCATAACCACCACCACCACCCGGCACCCCCCATGATTCAACACTTACCAACTGGGCTGAAGATATTGTTACAGTACAGTCAGTACCAAAAGCGCTTAACGGCTTTGAAGAGCTGCAGTTTTGTTGAAGTGAAGACACTGACATCACATCTCCAGGTGTGTGCGTGGAGGGAGTTGAGGGCGCCGAGTTTGGAGAGGGTCCAGCAGTGTTTGCAGTTCCTGAACTATTGGCAGGGCCAGAGGACGACACAGGCTGTTTTCTCTTATTACCACTTTGATTCTTGAGAGCCTGTATTATGCACAAGTACAAGAATATTTAGTAAATATGAAAATAAAATAATCAAGAAATTCACTAAAAAGAGGATAAATTGTCAGAGATGCACAGCTAAGAAATAAAACCACCACTCAAACATGTGGAGTGAGATCCAAGGAGCTGATTACTTACAAGTTTAACTGATTGCTAAAATCTAATATTAGAAAAAGGTGTCAAAATAAGTTCTTTAAAAAGATAAATAAACATTCTCCTGGGATCAGCTTAAAGAAAGTTATGTAAAAACTAAGCTTTTAGAATTAGCTCTTGCTCAGAATAAAATGATTACTTATTTACCAAATTGCATTTATAAATTAAAACATCTACATTAAAATTAGATGGAATATATGATTAGTATCAGTCCTTCCTTGTCATTTCTAATCTCAAAGATCCCTGCTCCCTCTTAGCTTTTATAAAGCATTCATCATTCTCCAAAATAACTGTCCTTCAGTATAATTGTCTCGCCCAAATAGGATCAATGGCCACTTAATGTAGTGAATGCAAACAAAGATATTTGCAGGGATTTCATACACTATTTATACAGTTAAGTACATAAAATGAACCATTCAGACATCAAACAAAGTGAAGGAAACTCATGACAAGAATGAAAGTCTTATCTGTTATACCCAAAAGAAATTGTATCAGAAAACGAACATTAGATTAAAAAAACACAGATTTCAACTAAGCACCTAACAAAACAAAACTCAAAAGAGACGAGTTCCTGCTGCAGAGTGTTGAAATAATCATCTCATAACATAATTGCCATGTGTGAAAAAGCCTAAAATGGTGTGGAATTCAGGCCTTTGGATACTATATCAAGTTTCCCAAATTCAGTAAGCCAAACAAATTCAAAACACAACTTATTGTAAGTTGCATAAGAATTATAAATAAGCATAAAGATAAGACTGATTTCAGGATTGTCATTCCTTTTCACTTTTTGGTGTCATAGAGATTAATGCAATTTCCTATGGAAAAAATTGAATTGTATTACCTCTTCACCTAGAGACTTTGTAGTCTAGGGGAACTTGGAATGCACTCGTTAGTTGCATCAGTTTAAAATGCATATCCTAAAGGTAAGTCTACCTCCTTGCCAAATGTAAGCCTAGGTTTTATGGCATGAGACACTCATGCTCATAGCTACCTTGGCTAGGATTTGGCACCAACATAGACTGTTGAAGTCAGATCGACAGTCGGTTATAAAAACTTTGTCAAAGCTTTTATGAAGCTTTCTTATGCTCTATAGCCAGCACGGGAGAAGACGGATGATAATGATAAACCTGATCAGTTCCTCTAAAATGTTTGGGGTGTTTCCAGTTTCCACTTACCGTTACACTATCAACATTCATCTTCTCCTGTTGATGAACATACTGATTTGAACTTTGGGACTGCTGACTTACAGTAGCATTGTGCTGCTGCTGTCGATTGCTGCTCTGTAGTTGCTGATGCTGATGCTGCTGCTGCAACTGAGCTATTTTCTACTACAAAAAAAACAAGAAAGTTAAAGAAGGTTGAGTGCATCAAGAACCAAAAGAAGACTGTCCTCTAGAATGGAAGTGATTAACATTAAAAGGAAATAGTTACATCTTCAGTTTTCATCATAAGATTCATAACATTGTTAGTCCGGGACACATAAACCAAGAACTAAATTTAAACTCCACCAAGATCCATTTAACAAGTGAATCAAGTCATGATAGGACCAAACTCCAATAAATACTGGTATATGCAAAGGAAGTTAAGAGATAAAAATTAGGAAACTGATATAGAACTTTGAATTATAAATAACATAACAAGCATGCAAAAATCAATTTTAAATAAAAGATCTCAAGCATTCTTTCACAGGGAATAGCTGGCCATGACGTGAGGCTCGCTCAACAACCTAGAGATGCGTGTTTAAGTCGCAGAAATAGCCTCATAAGAAATTGGTAGGTAAGGCTGGAGAGATTTTGATCCTTCTCAGACCTTCAATTGACGGAGCCTCATGGCATTGGTATGCCTCACTATTACATTAACATCAAACCATTCCAAAGGGTGATTCATAAGATAATTTAGACAATGGTTCCGAAAATTCAAAATCAAACTTCAGTATAACCTTTTATGAAATTAAAATCATCCCAACAAACAGAATCAAATCCACTATAGTTGTATCTTCCAAATTCTAATTTCAATCTACAAGTATCCCTTGCACGTTAATATTGAACTGTCTCCACACGGATCTAGATCTAGAATGACATCAAAGTATCTGATGAGTACATTTCAGTTTAAAGGATCCTTATGAGCATATACCATCAATAGATTTGATTAGTTCAGAAGAATATAGTATAAGTCATAAAGTGAACCGAAAGAGGAAGAGCACAGAATCTTGGCTTCTTACTTATTGCAATTGGGCTATCACCTGGTCCGTCCGAATGGAGCAGAGAATCAAAAGAGGGTACAACAAATGAGTGATCCAAGGGATACCATTGACATGGCCTCCTGTTCCTTAAGAGTATAGAGCCCTAGGTTCCATAGTTGCTAAGAAAATGTGTAATCTCCTCTTTGTATTTTGTCTTATTGGACTCTTGCTTAGTACCCCATTTGATAGCCACCAGTGGGGTCTTATGTCTCCTATAAATATGTACTCCTCAATTTAATAAATTAAGCTATTTAGTTGAGTATTTTTTCCCCTCTACATGGTATTAAATAACCGTCTCCATTGGACCTAGCTCTTCTCCTCAATTTAAGAAGGATTAGTTGAGTATTTTATTTTCCCTCTACACCCAGATCTACCACCATCCTAATACTAGCCGCCTCTCTCTCATGGCCCACAAATCCTAACCCTAGTTGTTCAAATCCCCCTCTTCTGTCCAACAAATCCTAACCTAGTTGTCCAAACCCCTTCCATCCACAAAAATATGCCCCAAAACTAATCCTTCTTTGAGTTTATGCGTGAACCTTGTATTCCAAGGAAGCATAATCGTTCCTCCTCTCTGAGCCCTCAAAGAAGTGATTCTCCTATCTCGCTGGTCCACATAGATATTTTGGGCCCTTATTAGCTACAAAGTCTATTTGGTAATATTGTTACTTTGTGGCCTTCATTGATGATCACACTTAAAATGAATTGTTTTTCTCTTGCTTCCCGATCCTTATAAAATTCTCCCGGTCTTCATAATAATGCTGCTTATCATTATCAATAAACCATTCTCCAAATTGGATGTTGAAAGTTATACTGAAGTTTAAGGTTGCTTCAAAATATTGACCTTCAAATGACAAACCATTCTCCAGCGTCAATGTCACAAAAAATGTAATATCTTCGTATCTAGATGGAAGCTCTCAAAGAACCAAAGATCATATTTAACACTCTATATCACAAAGTTAACATTGAGCACTTACTCAACAGACAGTGATATGTTTGCATAGTGCTCTACAAAAAAAATGTAGGCAGGCCTGTTGTCCAATCAATTTATTTTTACTAGAATCTTATAAAATTAAGCCTCTAAAGATTAGTAACATGCTGCTTTCTCTCTCCCTTTTGTAATCTGAAAAATGGAAGACCATAATATACAAATTACAAGACCGATATAACAGCTACAGTAATTTACAATTCACAGTTTTGTCCGATAAACTTATATGATTAAACAATCAAGTATACTTAATTCCCAAAATCAAACCATGATTTTTGTTTTTATTACAATTTCAAAGGGGATATTTCACAAACCGCCCTAACATTTTTTTATTTTTTTTTAGTAATACCGATGTACCCAACGTTGCTTTTCGGACCTTTTGTCAACTTGCAGTCAATATTGTCTGCTTAGTCCAGAAAAGAGGACCAAATTGCATGTGCCTAAAAGAATAAAAAAATTACAAAAAAAGGACAGACCTTTGTAGAATTGTACACATAAACATCTAAAAGAACAAAATTATAACTAAAAAGACAATCTCCAATAAAGATAATAAGGAAAAAGGTTTTGTGTAGCCATAAATGTGAATATGAAAAGATGGGTAAAGATGCATACCTTACTTAACATATCTCCCTCTGGACGAGGTATGACAGGACATCCACTTTGCATTGGAGATCCTGCATTTGGAATGGCATCAACAATAGAGCTCGAGTGGCCATCCTTTCCAAGACCCATATTCCTATTATTTAGGAACATCCTTAGTTTTATGCTATCCATATCTCCAGTAGATGAAGTCAAATTCTGTTGTGCTTGCAGGACTAGCTGTTGCTGTTGTGGAGACAGAAACTGAAGTTGATTAAATGGTTGGGAGGACTGTGTGAATGATTTCTGTTGTTGTTGTAGAAATCCTGATCGGAGCTGGTCAAGACCCTTTCAGAATGAAAAATGCAGTAGACTTGAATGAATAATCCAATCACAAAAAAAGAGAGAAGAAAACAAAGAACGAGATCTTGTCCAGATGAGACCAGCAGAAGATAGAAATAAATGTTAAAATATCAAAAGCACACTGTAGTAGAGGTTGACAAATTGCGAGACATATTTCATATAACAACTGAGGTTTGAGTAGCAAAAGATTAGGGTATATCTGATAAGCTCACAATACATTGCAACATTCACCAAACACAAAACTAAATAAACTTTGCGTCCAAATTTATAGGCTCTTCGTTGTGGTCAGCATGTCAAAAGGAACTATAAGTGATTGTCCAACATGTCCTTCTAGCTTTGTAAGGTACTCCGAATTTTGACTTGTAGTTAACTATGAGATCATTAATCAATTTAAGTACAACTTTTCAAATCGCATAATCTAGGTACATAGTGTACAACAACAAAGCCTTTTATCCCAGTTTTTTGGGGTTGGCTGTTTGAATCATTTCTTCCATTCAGTTGTTAAGGGCCATGTCCCGTCACGCTAACAAAAACAATATCCTTTTTTAAAATGTAGGTACATAGTGTATTAAATATTTATAGGAATAGGCTGCCTAATACCGTTGCACCATTCTAAAACCATATCAACTCTTCCATTCTAAAAAAGGAGTAATTATGAGCTAGACGAAACTTAAATATCTTTGTAAGAAAGTCACAATCGGTGCAAGAGGGGGAAAAAATCCACATTGAATAGACGAGGAAAAAACATCTAAAAGAGCAGTCAAGTTGGAACTTGGAAGGTGTGAAGATTGCTAAAGGCAGAAATTGCTATATGCACTTTCTATGTCACAAAGTTTATAAATCACATAGAGAATGATAGGAGAAAGAAAGAAACATACAGTAAGAGGCCATCCCTTCAAGGTCAAACTGTTCCCAACCTGGTTGGATCCTGGCACAGCATTCAATACTAACATTAACATCCAACATAAGTTGTTTGATATGATGGCAATAAAATTGATAAATTAGGTTTTAAGTTACAAAAAACTCACTTGACAACAAATTTCAAAACTGAAATTAGTTATTTTAAAAATCAATACTTAGATTCTAGCAAATCAATGCAGACAGTCAAATCCACAAGGAGAGAGCGCGCGCGTGTGTGTCAGAGAAGATGCTAAAAGAAACTACAGTAATTAGTGAAAGCATCTGAGAAAACCAAAGCCCCGTAATTGAAAATGAAAATATATAGGAAACAAAACTTGTGAACGAGAATAATTAATAAATGCAATGAAGAGCTTAGAATTGGAACGGACGCTACCTGGCATTCCCACAAATGATGCATCAGCTCCTCTGGAGTTCAGCGCTGAATTCATCTCCGTCTTTATCTCCTGTCAAGCAATTCAGTTACAACAGTAACAACTGGTATAAAACACAAATTGCACTCCTATAGAAACTTACCTGAGCTGATCCAGCAAGCTGCTGGTTCCTGGCCTGAACATGCTGCAATGTCCCAGACAAACCCCCTGCTGACCCATGCAAATTTTGCCTGCTTGAAATAAAACACAGTAGGCATAGAAGTCGGTAATTATAAGTTCCAATGCTCAGCAGCACATACACAAACTCCACCTTAGAGAACAGATGGATTTTGATCTTTTAATACATAGACCCATATGATGAGTATCCAAAATTAACCATATATATGCACATAGACTCGACAAACCCACGGAAATATGTAGAATCTAAATTCCATAAACATGTACACAAAGAACACCAGAATAGATACCCTGAAGCCTGTGCAGATGTCGCAGCTGACTTCAACAAAGAAGCATGATTATTATCCAACAGGTGACTCCCATTTTCGCCAAATCTTTGCTGTTATAGAAGTATCATGATGGCACAAAATTATAAGAATACAGTGAACTTATGACCTGGTGGGGATTATGGAAATATATCACAACCCAGAGGAATACCTTCATAGATGCTTCTTCTGCAGAATCCCTTTGGAGCGGCAACTTCAGCTGCTCCTCGTACATCTTCGTTGCCATGGCGTTTGCTGTTCCGGAATTCTGGTGCATTAAAGGATCGCTGCCAGCAAGACGATTAGCGCCTCCATTTAGAAGATGACCACCCTCTCTACGCTGCTGCTGCTGCTGCTGCTGCTGCAGTTGCTGAGCTTGTCTTTGAAAAAAGATCTGCTGCATTTGCATTTGTTGTTGCTGCTGCTGCTGCTGCTGCTGCTGTTGAGGATTTTGCGCCTGGTGGTGTTGCTGCTGCTCACGTGCTTTAATTTGTTGAGTCTGACACCACATTCCATCAATTTGCATCATTTTATCATAAAACCCAAACAATATTTACTACTCGGACAAAAGTAACCTTATGTTAAGTAGCCCCTTGATCATTGGCAATGCTAACTTAAGACTTCCCAAGACCACCAATGGTGCGAAATGCACAAGGTTACGCAAACGAAGAAAACCATGTATAAGCAAATGCTAGGAAAGGTGTAAACCTATAAGCATTTTTCATGCTAATTTCAACTATCGATACTGTGAATAGAACCTTCTTCACATGTTCATTTCAGAGTAAAACCTTGGAGAAGCATTCACCAGGTCGGTCGCAAAAGTTAGAGGCTGACAAGTCTAACATGCAAAAATATATATATATATATATATATATATATATATATATATATATATATATATATATATATATATATATACAGCAAAAGCACGGATGCTCCGGAATACACTAGGACAGACCAAAATTGGTGCCGTGTCCGTGTCGCCGTGTCCGTGTCGTATACGAAACCCATATTTACAAGGATCTATGGCGCAATAACACGCGATTGACCTGGATATTGACAGAAAGAGTCACCTCTATGTACGACGCCGCGACGTCGGAGTGCTTCTCGTTCGTCCTCGCGATGAAGATATCCCAGAAGACCGACCACCACTCGAAGAGGAAACCCCCCGGAGCGTCGATAGCTAAAAATTCGACCCCAATTTCAGTAATAATAATAATAATAATAATAAATAATTAAATTAATTCTTGATTCACTATTTTTCTTCGTCGCCGCTCACCGACTGGATCGTCAGGGGACACTTTCCCTTCCGCCTGGAAAGCTTTCGCACTCTCCGTCAAGTTCCTCTTCACTAGATAGTCGTAGATGTACACATCCAGCCTGAAATTAACCCCGAAAAAGGAAAACAAAATAAAAATCCAAATCAAACAAAAAATTTTAAAAAAAAACATGAAAATAGTCAGAATTGATCCCGGAAAAACCCTAGAAAACCAGAAAGAAGAATCGGCTCACATTTTATCAGCTTCCCAGTTGGTCTGAGACATGACTCCTCCTCTTCTTCTTCTTCCTCCTCCTCTTTCTCAGTACTTTACCAAAGAAAAAAAAAAGGGGGGGGAAATAATCCTATAGTCCTTCGGCAGAAGGAGCAGCGGAAGGATGGACTATGGTGGTGGTGGTGATGAGAATGGGGAAAGAAAATGACAATTAATAAATAAAAAAACCCTAAAATTGGGACAGGAGAGAAGCATATATATGTAGGTCATAAATATATATTACTTCTTTTTTTGTGTGGCTTAATTGTAACTTCGTACCCTCAACTATCACCTTTAATTTGATACCCTAAATTTCTTTTTTTCAATTTGGTACCCTGAAACTTTTTTTCCGAAAATATCCCTTACATCTCTCTCTTCCCCACCCCTTCCACCATTGCTGCCCCCTCATCCCTCTTCCGGCCAACATCCTCGGCCGCACCCACCCTCCTCTCGCCGTCCCACCTCCAGTGCGCCTTCCTCCTTCCGCCACTCCTCCGATCTGCCTCCTCCCACGGCCGCCCCCACCCTCCTCTTGCCGTCCCACCCCCTCCTGTCCGTCCCCACCCGCACCCCCACCCCCTCCCACCGTCCGTCTTCGCCGGAAAGGATGGGAGGAGGCATCGATCGCCGGAGAGGGAGAGGGACATCACCGGAGAGAGAGGAGGCTGTCACGACCCGCACCCACTGTTAGGGTACGAGAATGTAACAACGCCCAGCCTACGCCGCAGTGTCGGCGGTAGAACGCTGTCCTAGGTCAATCATCTAATAATACCAAAGTACCTGTACAGTTTATACTCTCCGAGTGGAGGTGACAAACAGAAATAATCTCAATCACATCTAGGTAGAGAATGAAGAACAGATAGATAGTAACTCAAGGAGAACCATAGCATAGATGAATAAGACTAAGTGTCTAAGATACATAACATCCAGAATGTCAACTCATAATACAAGACTAAGAGTCTATACATGACTCAACATCTCAAAATACAACTCAGATGTGAGACAAAAGTAAATATAGAAAAGACTGCCTAGGCTAAACTGGTCTAGACTACTGGAACAACATCCTCAGCTGCAGGTGGATCCTGCTGAGGGTCCACAACATAAGTATCATCTAGTCCTGCTCCATAATAGGTAGACACCAGGGCCTCCTCCTCATCCTCTGTAATATTTTCAACAGGTCCAATCAGGACGGGAACGAGCACAATACATCTCACGCAGTGCATAGAATGATAGGAGGTATAAAGCATGCAATAGAGTAAAATACAGGAACTGCTGAAGGAAGATACATGTAGCAAAAGAGATAGCTGTAAAGGAAATATCTACTGTATATAGAGAACTAGCAGTGTCTAGTGAGTCAGAGTAAAATATAGACATGTGAAATGGCATAGGAGATTCATGACTACAGCTAGAAGTGATTCATGACTACAGCTACTGGGGTAATATCCACATGACTATTTCCACTCCCCCATCCCCAATCAATACACAAGGATCCATTCAGGTTACGTTAAGATTCGTGATAAGCCCATAAATGGGAGATTCATGAGAGGCTCTGTGAGCATGAGAGTACATGAGTCACAAGCGATTCGTGAATCTATGAAAGCATAGAGATACATGATGATTCGTGAAAAGCACAAACATGCCGTATCTGATGCTCCCGAGGGGGATAACATCTCATGAAAAGATCCATATAGTACCAATCCGTGATAACAATCGTGTCAGCATCAAGTAAAGTAATCTAGAGCAAGAATATAAATCCAGGCAAATATGAAACGGTCAGAGAATGTACTCGCCTGATAACTGAATGTCTGAAGAAGATATACTGCCTGAGGAGAGGTGTGTGGCTCCTAGTCAGAGCAACACAGGTCACAATGTATCCACAATGATAAAAATAAAGTATACAATGCATACTACATGATTCTAGGTCAAACTGGTCAAAAGTCAACTCTTGGTCAACTCTAAGTCAAGGCTAGGTCAACACTAGTCCAAGTTAGGTCAAACAATGTTAAACTAGTTATTTAGGTCATTCCTAGACATTTCTAGGTTAACTAGGTCAAACTTGACCTAATGTTGACTTTGGTCAACCCTTAGTCAACAAGGGTCAACATGTTGGGTTTTTAGGTCATTAGGTCAATGGGGTTGGTCCCAAGACTATGGGCTAGTCACTTAGGCCATAGGCCATTGCTCTTGGCCATAGGCCATTGTCTAGGTTTTCACATAAACCTATAACTAAGGCTATACATATATATATATATATATAGGCCTAACTATATATTAATATGGAAATACCTATATATAATACCCAACCCTACATATATATATATATAACACTATGTATATATCTAACACAAAATATATATCATATATATATATATATTATATATAGAGAGAGGAAAGAGAGAGAGTGAAATAGAGAGAGAGAGTTAGAGATAGTGAGACAGTGAGAGAGAGAGACTGTGAGGAAGAGTGAGAGATCAGACAGGGGGGGAAATTCCAGAACCTGGAACCCACAATCAAACCCCCAAACACACACACACATAACATATATACATAGATATGTATATATATACATAACTATACACACACACATCCAAATCCCCTCAAATTCGACCCACACCCTCAAATATACATATACTACACATATACACATTAAAATACACTAATACAATGCAAAAATCAATAGCAAAATCGATTCAAAAATCGATTTTGCGAAAATCTGGAATTTCCAGAAAACTGGAAATTGGACAGTGAAAACCCAACTTGGGTTAGTTCAAACATCACCTAAACCGAACTAAGGTGACCCAAGCTCGGTTGGTAATGACAGCCCCTAGGTTAGACTAGGTCCCTAGTAGCCTGACACGGTGCCACGACACGACACGGCGTGTCCACAAGGATTTAAAGTCACCCGGGTAAATTAGGTTTAACTGACACAGTGTAAAACCAATAGGGGTCTAGGACACGACACAAAGCGACACAGGCCTCGTGCTCGTGCCCGAAGGTGCGCCTAGGGTTGGGCTTCGTGTCCATGGGCCTGATACGTGTCCACGTGTTGTGTAGAGGGGACACGACACACGTATCAGAAGCCCTAAATTACGTGTTCAGACTGCGTGTCAGCGTTTTCGCGTGTCTCGTGTTCGCGACACGGGACACGTGACACCACGTGGTTGTGTCCAATGTGTTCGCCTACATACAGGCTTCGTGTCCATGTCAGTACCAAGTGTCCACGTGTCGTGTACAGTGGACACGACACGTTCAAAGTACAGTGTCTGTGCGTGTGTACACAGTGTTTAGAACGACCCTTGCGGGGTCGATTCCGTGTCCGACACGACACGAGGTCATCCCAAACTTTGGGGATGACCTGTCAGTCATTGCCCCGTGCTCCGTGCCAATTTTGGCGTGTCCACGTGGCTTCTACAGTGCGTGGGGACACTGTGGCAGCAGGACACAATTCCTGTGTACTGCCCTGTGTCCCGAGAGCTTGTGTGTCCAAATTTGGACACGACACAAGTCGAATTGTGTCCAGTGACATAGGATTAGGGTTAGGGTTAGTTAGGCTAGGTTTTTGTTCAAAGAGTTTGGAAAAACAGTGATCAAAATACACAATGACAGTGCTCAAACAGTGAGTAAAATTAGGGTTCTAGACTAGTAGGATACGTGTCCAACACGACACCAAAACACATCAAAATCCTACCAAACTTTACCCACAATATTGTTACCCCTATATGAATGCATCTATGAAAGAAAAATAGGAATTTGACTAGGTTTGTGGAAATTTACCTATTGGTGAATTTCAAGGAAATTCAAAGAAGAGGGGGTGTTGTTCTTCAACTTGATGATGACAAAAGCCTCCAAATTCTTGATTGCTAGCCTCCCTTAGCTCCCTCTAGATTGTAGGAACCCAATGCAAGAAGTTTGAAGTGATTTGGATCACTATGGTGAGAGTTGTGGATTTTTCAAGGAAAGGCTATTTTGATGGTTTAAACATGTAAATTTAAATGCAAAGAAATGAACCAATATATATAGAATGATCAACCCAAAGGGGGGGGTGCCTTGGCCGGCCAAGTATGGCCTAGGACTAGGGTGGCATGGTGTGGTTTTACTTCTAGGCTAAGAGAAAGACTTATGTGACAATTAATTGATATTTTGCACAATTTAAGCAAAATATCTATAAAGGTGAATGTAGATATTTTCCCTTCCTTTAACTAAATGAAAATATCATCCTTAGCCATTCTAGGTTAGTAGCTAACCTATGGATTAGGGTAATTAGGTTAGGGATTAGCAAGTCACTAATTAAGAAGTCCATGAATAATAATTTCTCACTAATCCAACCTTAAACCCAATAATTTCCTAGAAATTACCAAAATACCCCTATGGCTAAAAATCACCAAAATGATATTCTAAGCCTATGGTCAAGTTCACATGGTCATGGCAATGTCTAGGTTTAAGGAAACTAGGGTTTACAATAAGTTATACTAACCAAAATCACAAAGTCATAAGTCATGACTTAGCATGACTTAGAAAATAGTTTAATCTAACTAAAATCACCAGAAAATCATACCATGACTAAAATACCACTAATAAATAATAAAAAATAATAAATTTTCAAAAATTCCCAATCTCAGAAAACAGGGTGTTACAAGTCTACCCACCTTAAAATAATTTCGTCCTCGAAATTTAGATGGTCGTACTCCTTCTAGGTCAAACCTCCAATAATCAAGGACGAAGCCACTACCTAGGCAACATACAAGGTCAATCAAGCCAAATAGGGGTAGTAGACCTATACTGGGTCATGTCAAAAAAATTGGTTGGCAGTTTTAGGTCATAAGGTGTAGTATGTCATGTCTAGGTCATGTATGTGAAGTCAGTTTTGAGAAAACAACTAGTCTTGTGCTCCAAATTTAAAAGTCACGGTAATGTACCTACGATGATCATAATTTAGAGTGGGAAAAGTCTATGGCCTAAATTGAACCAAAAAAATCATGATGAATAGTAGTGTAAAGGACATGTTAGGTGGGACAGTCCTGGTCATAGGTATAGACTAGGAAGATAAGGAAACAATAAATCACAGGGCTAAAAGGGTTACCATTCTATGGTCAGAGATACTATATCAAAAAGGCATAACATATATATACACTAATTTATTTAGAGAAAATTCTTGACAAAAGAGTTTAGTCAAGAATTATATTAACAACTAAACTACTCCTACTCCTACTCCTACTCCTACTCCTATGTAAGAGATGAAGAAACAACAACAATCGACAAAATCAAAGAACTAACAGGTCAAAACTGATCACTAATAAAGAACAGGTAGGAGCAGATGGAATTGGATTTTAAGATAGATATAATGAAGCAAGGTGGGAATGGAATTTAGAATAACAGAACCTGCAAGCACATCGCCAACTGCCTGAGCATCCTCAACTGTCATGGCGTAAGCACGCCCCTGCTGACCCCTTCCAGCCTGCTGCTGGAACTGCAAAAATCTCTGCTGCTGTGGCTGTAATGGTCCTCTCTGCTGCTGTCCTACCGGAGCCTTGGCTCCTGCTCCTGGTGCTGCTCCCTGTGCTACTCTGCCTGTGTACTGGGAACACTCCCTCAGCTGGTGGTCCGCTGCCCCACATAGTAGGCACGAGCCCAACCTCTTCCTGCACTCTCCCCATCCATGTCCCGATTTCTTACAGTAGGGACAACTGGTAGTCTGCTGTCTCGGGACCTGCTGCTGCTGCCTCGGCTGTTGATACTGCTGTGGCTGCCTCTGCTGCTGCTGATAGTGAGGCCTCTTGGCCTGACCTCCACTGCTGCCTGCTCCCTGTGTATCACGGCCCCTCTTGAGCTTCAGCTCAAGATCATCCTCAGCCGCCATCGCTCCTGCTAGAATATCCTCAAATGTGGCACTCCTCTCACTCTTGGTCAAGGACTTGACTTCCTTGACCAAGCCCTTCCTGAACCTCCTCGCCTTCGCTGCCTCGCTAAGGCCCTCCACGAATCTGCTCAACCGGCAAAACTCACCGGCGTACTCCTCTACGGTCTGGTTTCCCTGAACCAGGTTCTCGAACTGTGTCTCCAAAGCACCGACTGCCTGATCTGGGAAAAACTTCCCCTTGAAGAGCTCCTTGAAAGCTCTCCATGCCTGCCCTGGAGTACCTACTCTCGGGTCCGTCTGATACCAGGTACGGGCAAGATCCCGCATCTGGCTAGCTGCTGCCTCCACCTGGAGTCCGGCTGGTATCTCCGCCAGTCGGAAGATCTCCTCGATGTGCTCTATCCAGTCATCCGCATAAAGAATCCCCTCAGTCCCCAAGAAGTCCCTGGGTTCATCTTCTTGAAGTCCTGTATGCCCGGAATCTTCTGCTGCTGCGGCTGTCCTGATCCTCCCTGTGGCTGGGCTGCCAACCTCTCTATCGTCGCCGTGGCCAGCTGATGGACATCATCAATGCCTCTGGTAAAAGCCGTCGTCTGATGCTGAGTCTGGGTCTGGTGCGACTCGAGAAACTGCTGGAAGTAGGAGAACATCTGTGCAGCATCCACATACCCAGATGGCATCTGCTGCTGGTACCCCTGCTGGTACTGCTGCTGCTGCTGATACTCCGGCTGAAACTGAGGCTGACGAAACTGCGGGGGAGGCATGTCTGGAGTAGCTGGAATGACCCCCTGAATAGTAAGAGGTGCACCCCCAACTGGGGCAGAAGCTCCCACATGAGCTGGAGTATGGGGAGCTGCAGTCCCCGGGTCCTGGTGAGCTGGACGAGAGGTGGCAGACCTCTCAGTGGTATCACCTGGACCGAGACGCTGCGATCGTGTCTCCACCATCCTGAAGACAGATCAATAAGGAAGTCAATAACGGTACAAGGATGATAGTATCAAAGGACAATATGAAGTAGATTATATAGATTTGAACAAAAGTCAGTAGATTCAAATCCATGGAAATTTTTCCTAATTTGCGATTGAGTATCCACTCTCTCTAAGCCTATTCCTTAATCCTATCACAGGCTGTAGTGATACTCTAGTTCGAATATCACTACATAAACTCGAGACCTGCATGGGCCACCACTAAAAACGTGTCACGACCCGCACCCACTGTTAGGGTACGAGAATGTAACAACGCCCAGCCTACGCCGCAGTGTCGGCGGTAGAACGCTGTCCTAGGTCAATCATCTAATAATACCAAAGTACCTGTACAGTTTATACTCTCCGAGTGGAGGTGACAAACAGAAATAATCTCAATCACATCTAGGTAGAGAATGAAGAACAGATAGATAGTAACTCAAGGAGAACCATAGCATAGATGAATAAGACTAAGTGTCTAAGATACATAACATCCAGAATGTCAACTCATAATACAAGACTAAGAGTCTATACATGACTCAACATCTCAAAATACAACTCAGATGTGAGACAAAAGTAAATATAGAAAAGACTGCCTAGGCTAAACTGGTCTAGACTACTGGAACAACATCCTCAGCTGCAGGTGGATCCTGCTGAGGGTCCACAACATAAGTATCATCTAGTCCTGCTCCATAATAGGTAGACACCAGGGCCTCCTCCTCATCCTCTGTAATATTTTCAACAGGTCCAATCAGGACGGGAACGAGCACAATACATCTCACGCAGTGCATAGAATGATAGGAGGTATAAAGCATGCAATAGAGTAAAATACAGGAACTGCTGAAGGAAGATACATGTAGCAAAAGAGATAGCTGTAAAGGAAATATCTACTGTATATAGAGAACTAGCAGTGTCTAGTGAGTCAGAGTAAAATATAGACATGTGAAATGGCATAGGAGATTCATGACTACAGCTAGAAGTGATTCATGACTACAGCTACTGGGGTAATATCCACATGACTATTTCCACTCCCCCATCCCCAATCAATACACAAGGATCCATTCAGGTTACGTTAAGATTCGTGATAAGCCCATAAATGGGAGATTCATGAGAGATTCTGTGAGCATGAGAGTACATGAGTCACAAGCGATTCGTGAATCTATGAAAGCATAGAGATACATGATGATTCGTGAAAAGCACAAACATGCCGTATCTGATGCTCCCGAGGGGGATAACATCTCATGAAAAGATCCATATAGTACCAATCCGTGATAACAATCGTGTCAGCATCAAGTAAAGTAATCTAGAGCAAGAATATAAATCCAGGCAAATATGAAACGGTCAGAGAATGTACTCGCCTGATAACTGAATGTCTGAAGAAGATATACTGCCTGAGGAGAGGTGTGTGGCTCCTAGTCAGAGCAACACAGGTCACAATGTATCCACAATGATAAAAATAAAGTATACAATGCATACTACATGATTCTAGGTCAAACTGGTCAAAAGTCAACTCTTGGTCAACTCTAAGTCAAGGCTAGGTCAACACTAGTCCAAGTTAGGTCAAACAATGTTAAACTAGTTATTTAGGTCATTCCTAGACATTTCTAGGTTAACTAGGTCAAACTTGACCTAATGTTGACTTTGGTCAACCCTTAGTCAACAAGGGTCAACATGTTGGGTTTTTAGGTCATTAGGTCAATGGGGTTGGTCCCAAGACTATGGGCTAGTCACTTAGGCCATAGGCCATTGCTCTTGGCCATAGGCCATTGTCTAGGTTTTCACATAAACCTATAACTAAGGCTATACATATATATATATATATATATAGGCCTAACTATATATTAATATGGAAATACCTATATATATACCCAACCCTACATATATATATATATAACACTATGTATATATCTAACACAAAATATATATCATATATATATATATATTATATATAGAGAGAGGAAAGAGAGAGAGTGAAATAGAGAGAGAGAGTTAGAGATAGTGAGACAGTGAGAGAGAGAGACTGTGAGGAAGAGTGAGAGATCAGACAGGGGGGGAAATTCCAGAACCTGGAACCCACAATCAAACCCCCAAACACACACACACATAACATATATACATAGATATGTATATATATACATAACTATACACACACACATCCAAATCCCCTCAAATTCGACCCACACCCTCAAATATACATATACTACACATATACACATTAAAATACACTAATACAATGCAAAAATCAATAGCAAAATCGATTCAAAAATCGATTTTGCGAAAATCTGGAATTTCCAGAAAACTGGAAATTGGACAGTGAAAACCCAACTTGGGTTAGTTCAAACATCACCTAAACCGAACTAAGGTGACCCAAGCTCGGTTGGTAATGACAGCCCCTAGGTTAGACTAGGTCCCTAGTAGCCTGACACGGTGCCACGACACGACACGGCGTGTCCACAAGGATTTAAAGTCACCCGGGTAAATTAGGTTTAACTGACACAGTGTAAAACCAATAGGGGTCTAGGACACGACACAAAGCGACACAGGCCTCGTGCTCGTGCCCGAAGGTGCGCCTAGGGTTGGGCTTCGTGTCCATGGGCCTGATACGTGTCCACGTGTTGTGTAGAGGGGACACGACACACGTATCAGAAGCCCTAAATTACGTGTTCAGACTGCGTGTCAGCGTTTTCGCGTGTCTCGTGTTCGCGACACGGGACACGTGACACCACGTGGTTGTGTCCAATGTGTTCGCCTACATACAGGCTTCGTGTCCATGTCAGTACCAAGTGTCCACGTGTCGTGTACAGTGGACACGACACGTTCAAAGTACAGTGTCTGTGCGTGTGTACACAGTGTTTAGAACGACCCTTGCGGGGTCGATTCCGTGTCCGACACGACACGAGGTCATCCCAAACTTTGGGGATGACCTGTCAGTCATTGCCCCGTGCTCCGTGCCAATTTTGGCGTGTCCACGTGGCTTCTACAGTGCGTGGGGACACTGTGGCAGCAGGACACAATTCCTGTGTACTGCCCTGTGTCCCGAGAGCTTGTGTGTCCAAATTTGGACACGACACAAGTCGAATTGTGTCCAGTGACATAGGATTAGGGTTAGGGTTAGTTAGGCTAGGTTTTTGTTCAAAGAGTTTGGAAAAACAGTGATCAAAATACACAATGACAGTGCTCAAACAGTGAGTAAAATTAGGGTTCTAGACTAGTAGGATACGTGTCCAACACGACACCAAAACACATCAAAATCCTACCAAACTTTACCCACAATATTGTTACCCCTATATGAATGCATCTATGAAAGAAAAATAGGAATTTGACTAGGTTTGTGGAAATTTACCTATTGGTGAATTTCAAGGAAATTCAAAGAAGAGGGGGTGTTGTTCTTCAACTTGATGATGACAAAAGCCTCCAAATTCTTGATTGCTAGCCTCCCTTAGCTCCCTCTAGATTGTAGGAACCCAATGCAAGAAGTTTGAAGTGATTTGGATCACTATGGTGAGAGTTGTGGATTTTTCAAGGAAAGGCTATTTTGATGGTTTAAACATGTAAATTTAAATGCAAAGAAATGAACCAATATATATAGAATGATCAACCCAAAGGGGGGGGTGCCTTGGCCGGCCAAGTATGGCCTAGGACTAGGGTGGCATGGTGTGGTTTTACTTCTAGGCTAAGAGAAAGACTTATGTGACAATTAATTGATATTTTGCACAATTTAAGCAAAATATCTATAAAGGTGAATGTAGATATTTTCCCTTCCTTTAACTAAATGAAAATATCATCCTTAGCCATTCTAGGTTAGTAGCTAACCTATGGATTAGGGTAATTAGGTTAGGGATTAGCAAGTCACTAATTAAGAAGTCCATGAATAATAATTTCTCACTAATCCAACCTTAAACCCAATAATTTCCTAGAAATTACCAAAATACCCCTATGGCTAAAAATCACCAAAATGATATTCTAAGCCTATGGTCAAGTTCACATGGTCATGGCAATGTCTAGGTTTAAGGAAACTAGGGTTTACAATAAGTTATACTAACCAAAATCACAAAGTCATAAGTCATGACTTAGCATGACTTAGAAAATAGTTTAATCTAACTAAAATCACCAGAAAATCATACCATGACTAAAATACCACTAATAAATAATAAAAAATAATAAAATTTCAAAAATTCCCAATCTCAGAAAACAGGGTGTTACAGAGGCAGGGATATTTCTGAAAATTTTTTATTTTAGGATATACATTTGAAAAACGGTGATAGTTGAGAGTATCAAGTTGTTAAGTAAAAAAGTTTAGAGTATAAAGTTAAAAAAAAGGTAATAGTTGAGATATCAAGTTGCACTTAAATTTTTTTTTTAAAGACCAACATGATGAAGTACAAGTAGCTCGATGACATGTGGAGCCCACCATGCACTTAAAAAGTATGTGGGGCCCGCTAGAGCATATCTGTAACGAAGAAATTCGTTTTCTCAGACACCTCACTTGTGGTGTTCTCTTCGTTGGCCAGGTTTGGTTCACGAGATCTTAGAAACAAAAAATCGTGTCTATATATAAATAAATAAATAAAATTAAAGGTTAAACTACAACTTGATATTCTAACTATTACAAATATTCAACATGATATCTTCAACTTTTGATGACGTCAAATTGATATTCTAAAATTAAAAAATGGCTAAATTACTTGTGTCCCCTCCTCTCTCTCCCTCCCCTCCCTCCCCAGCCGGTTGCACCTTCCCGGCGTCTGCACCACCCCCATGGTGGGAGGGGGGGAGGGGGTTGGGGGCACGAGTTGGGAGTGTACAGACGTCAGGAGAGGTGGGACGTGACGATGGGAGAGAGGCGCGCAAGGGTGCAGCCGCATGAGGGGGCACGACGCTAGAAGAGGGGCCGCGGAGGTGCAACAACCAGGAGAGAGATGAAGGTAATATGATCATTTTTAATTTTTAGGGTATCAAATTAAAAAACTGGAATAATTGAGGGTATAAAGTTAAAATTTATCAAAAAAGCAATTGAAAACAAATTATATTTTTGCTCATTTTTATGGATTTATTTTTCTATCTTCAAAAATTCAAAAAAAATATAATTTCTCTGGTCTTACCAAATACTGGGAAAAAAATTCTAAACAAAATATATAAAAAAGTTATTATTTTTTCTTTTTCTTTTTTTGCAAACCAATTTGGTTGGTTGGGTGATGCGTTGGGTTACATTTTTTTTATATTTTTCTTCCATTAATTTAGGTAATATAAGACACATTATGATGACAAACAATGGCTATGACATTGCTAACTTTTGAAACTATGTAAAAAGATAAATAGGAAGATATGTTACCAAATAGTTTGTATTTTTGTTGACGCAACAAATGTATGGTATTGGTGGCTATCAAATTATCTCTTTGGCATCTATAAACTTGCCACTTGGTAGTAGCTTGATTAGGACTTGTCAATTGTGGATAGAGACCACAATTTGATGGCACCACACCGCAAGAAACAATATATTATAAGTAATCGGTGTTTCTTTGGAGACTAGTGTTTTTTTTTTTTTTTTTCCATTTTTTTTTTCTCAAACAATGGTCAATTATGAATAATAATAATAATAAGTTGGATATGGGAAGCTTGGTCAATTTGTGTAATTTTATTTTAGGACATGTTGGTTTGGGAATGCTTACTATATATAGCTGTTTCTGTCTTTAAAGTCGTCCTAAATTCTAATGGTGTGTTTGGTGCGAGCAAAAAAGTGGAAGAAAAAAAAATAGAGGAGAAAAAAGTGAAGAAAAAGATTATTATTATTTTTTTTTTTTTGGTATGTAAGTAAAATATGAAGGAAAGAAAAGGCATTATTTTTTCCTCGTAACCTAAGAAATTCAATCACCCAAAAAGTGGAAAGAAAAGTAAAAACTTGTATTAATTAACAATTATACCCCAATATGAATTATTATTTAAAAATTATTTATGCAATCAAATGATAAATAAGTGATTTTAGTTGATGATAGAATTGGCAAACCCTATTTTTTTATTTATTTCCTTTCACTTTTTGTTCTATACCAAACAAAAAAAAAAATTGCATCTCTTCTCTTTTCCATCCTTGCTACCAAACAAAAAGGAAGAAAATGATTTTTTTTCCATATGGAAGGAAAATATATTCTACTCTTTTTTCTTTCTTCCACTTTTCCATCCTTCCTACCAAACAAAGCCTAAGAGTTGTTAGGTGCAGTTGCTCAGAAAAAAAATTAATAAATAATTTTTAGATAATTTTTGAAATTAAATGAAAGTTTAGTTGTAAAATCTGATATTATTCAGCAGCAACAATACCAAAGGAAGCATATACTTGCTTTTGGTCGTTTTGTTTACAAATTATCATATTTTTTGTAAAAGACCATTTTTACCTACTAAATGAAAAATTATTTATACAAAGTAAATAAATAGGGATTTTTTTACTATTGTCCCACTTATTAATAAGATTTTATATTTTATTATACTTTTTGTCACGAAAAATATTTATTTTGTCACGAAAAATTATCGTCAAATGTTTTTCGTAAAAAAATGGAAAGTAAGCCTAATAAATATAAAAAGTGAAATGTAAGTACCAATTTGTATTAGTAAATGGGACGAAAGTCAAAATTTTCCAAATAAATATGCACGTAGCCATAACTTAGAGCATCTCCAACCCTATTGTCTTGTTAAGTGTTGTGAGTCTTAGGTGGCTCCTGTGTGACATGAGCCACAAGACAATGTCTTGTTTATGGCAAAATTATATCTCAAAAGACAATGAGATAGAAAAACTCTCTCCAATGCAAAAGTATTGAGGAGACAATAAAAATTGTTTTTTCCAACTTCCAAGGCAACTTTTAAGACAACTACTCATCTTCTTTCTTTTTTCTAATATTTTTTATTCATAATTGATGACATGGAAGAGAAGACATTGTCAAGTGCATTGTCTAGAACAAGACAATCAACTTCACAAT
This sequence comes from Iris pallida, assembly GCA_029216955.1. Classification (NCBI taxonomy): domain Eukaryota; kingdom Viridiplantae; phylum Streptophyta; class Magnoliopsida; order Asparagales; family Iridaceae; genus Iris; species Iris pallida. The sequence goes on along the minus strand of JANAVB010002199.1, from coordinate 27,868,272 downwards.
GTCTTCTTTAATTTTTGTCACATAAGCTTCACAATTGACTTGACAATTGCATTGGAGAAGAACTTTTGAATAAAATTTTGTCATTCCTATGTGGCAACAACTTTTTTCCAAAGTCACAATAGGGTTGGAGATGCTCTTCCCTATTGTGAGTTTGAAAAAAATGGTTGCCACATAGGAATGACAACCATTTTTTCCAAAAGTACTTCTCCAATGCAAATGTGAAATAAAGTGTGGAGTTGACATAGCAATGACATGGCAAAGACAATGTGAAATTGGTTGTCTAGATCTAGACAATGCACTTCACAATGTCTTTATGTCCACATCATCATTTGTGAATAAAAATATTTATAAAAAGAAGTAGAAGAGTAAAAGTTGTCTTGAAAGTGGTAAAAAATTATTTTATATTGCCTTCTCAATACTTTTGCATTGGAGATGACTTTTTAAACTCATTGTCATTTGTGAATATAATCTTGTCACATATATAAGACATTGTTTTGTGCCTCATGCCACATAGGATTCACAACACAAAACAAGACAATAGGGTTGGAGATGCTCTTAGTAGGGTAGTATGGTATAGTACTGTAGTACTTTCTAGTTTCTACAAAAAGTAGCAACGACAAATAAAATGTTGAATATATATTCCTTGGATCATCTCCAACCAATTGCCTCAAAAGTCAAAACACATAATTGAGGATAATTTATCTCTAACCATCCTTAATTCGAAGAATATTTTAGTAAAGAAGAGTACGGTCCTCATATTGAAAGAGGAGAGAAAATTCTCAAATTTAATAATCCATCTTTTATGCATATTTTGTCCTTCAAATTGTAACTTATTCCAAACATGTCCTACATATAATAAACACAAAACTTAATTAACTTACTATATTTTTTATTTATAAATATAATTAAATAATAATTACACTATTAAAACTTCTTGTCGAGACCTTCCAATAGAGTATAATATTGAATATTTGTTATTTGTATTAATTTTTTATTTTTAGATTCATCAACAAAATAACATTGAATTCATTCTTGTAAATTACTCATGTCTTCAACTAATATTTAGTATAATTAACACTAAAAGAAATTGACATAAATTAATAGAATAACATAGAAAAATTTACAATTAAAATAACATTGAACTTTTTATAGGAAACAAAAAAGCTAGCGAGATTAGGAAGTGACTAATTAAAAAATAATGCAAAAAAGTATATATAAATAATATAGTGTACATGATAATATTAAAATAATTATGAAGAAACAAATTTACGTATAAATAAGTAAATAATAGATGTTTACCATTTGAGGTTTGATGGATTGGAGTTGTAAATTTTTGATAGAATAATATGGGAATATTTTTTTGAATCCTCAAATTGAGAGAATATTTGAGGATGGGTTGGAGAGAGCCTTACAACTCAGCGGTCTGTGATGGTTGATATATCAGAATAATTTTCTCTTCCCATACTATTCCAGTAGTGTCATACTCTTATTATTATTATTATTATTATTATTATTATTATGATAATTATTTTTATTAGTATTATTATTATTGTCATTTATTTATTTTCATGACATGTCATACCCTAATCCTAACCCTAACCCTAACCCTAGGTAGGACCAAGTGTCCCTACAACCTAAACCTAGCCATGGCCAAGTGTCCCTATAAACATAAAAACCTAAGGGGCCAAGTGTCCCCCATGTGTCCTATGGACTTGTGTGGAAGGGGGACACCTCACCCCCTTTTTTCTCTATATAAATTTTTTCCCACACACACACACAAAATCCACACACACAACCCACACACCAACACCACCAGCACCCTTCCCTCTATATATAACCCTCCCCCCCCCCCTTCCACTTTACACAAGGAAAAAAAAAAAACACAAACACAAACACACACACCCGACCCCCCCCCCCCCCCCAACCGCCCGCTGCCGCCGCCTGCTGCTGTCACCCTCATTTTCCGTATTTTCCGTATTTCGTATTTATACTCGTATCTGGATTTTGGCATGTATTTTTATTTTTCTCAACTTGTGGAATTTCTGTATTTCTCGTATTTTGGGTTTTGACTTGGCTGGGTTTTAATTGGATGGGGTTGGTTTGGTTTGGTTTAATGCATATTGGTACACCTTAGCCTATGCTCCACCCTCAACACACCACAACCCACCCTCTTTATAATCCCCACCTAACTCTCTCTCTCTCTTCATTCAACCTCCATTAATTTCTTCTTCCTCTTCCTTCCCACAACTCTCCACACCCATAGGCAAGTGCATCTTGCCACCACATGAGAATCCTCTTTTATTGGTCTATTTGCTAGATTAGGACATGGTGATCAACATTAGAACTTAGTATTTTGTGATTTGGAGTCTCCATTGTTCTAGATCTAAGTTTTTCCTATTTTTGGTTTTACATGGTTTTGATCTATTTAGGTTGAATTTTTATGGGTTTTGATGTTTCCTTGTGGTAGAGATTTCGATTTCACCCAAGTTAGGACTTTGGAAATCCGGATTTGGAGTTCGGATGGCCAAGTTGTGATGCTTTGAAGCATGGGTTCAACCATGGAGTTCTTGCTGTTTGGAGAAGACAGTGAGCAGTGTGCAGAGCTTCTTAGCTTACGCCACTGAGCCTTGGGTACGCTTCCTGTTGGAAGCGTGTCCCTTGCGTACGCAGCCTTGGGTACGCTTCCTGTTGGAAGCGTGTCTCTTGCGTACGCAGTCTTGGGTACGCTTCCTGTTGGGAGCGTGTCTCATGCGTGCGTGACTTTTCGCGTACGCTGCTCTGCGTGCGTGACTTTTCACGTACGCTCCTGCGTGCGTGACTTCCGCGTACGCTGCTCTGCGTGCGTGACTTTTCACGTACGCTCCTGCGTGCGTGACTTTCGCGTACGCTGCTCTGCGTACGTGACTTTTACGTACGCCTCTCTCCTGCGTGCGTGACTTTTGCGTACGCTGCTCTGCGTGCGTGACTTTTCACGTACGCAGCTCTCCCTTGCGTGCGTGTTTTATTGCGTATGCATTCCCCCTGCGTGCGTGCTTTTGTGCGTACGCAGACTTGAGTGTGCCTTGGTACGCAGGCTTGAGCGTGCCCTGGTACGCAGACTTGAGCGAGTCCTGCGTGCGTGCTTTTGTGCATACGCAGCTCCCTTGCGTGCGTGCTTTTGTGCGTACGCGGCTCCCCTGCGTGCGTGCTTTTGCACGTATGCTCCCCTGACCCCTTGCTTAACCCATTGGCCTTTGGAGTATTGGTTTTATTTCTCGAATTGGTTTCTCTTTGTGGATTGGGTTTTCCTGAGATCTGTTCAACACAGCACGACTATCTTGAACCGACACGGCCTAACACGATTTTTAAGTAATTGTTTTCTGACTAGTTCGGTTTTCGGGTTTTCTGTTGTCACTCCCCCGTTCCCAGAATGCGTATTTAATACATATATTGCCTGAATGTATTTATTTAGCATTTATCATGTAGTATCATGTATTTAAATTCCTAATAACTTCATGTTAATTAATTATCTGCATTTTATTCTCTGCACTTTATTTTTCTGCAATTCTATTAGCTGCTCTTTAATTTTCATGTTAATTTATTTCCTGCAATTATATTTCTGCAATTTTGTTTCCGTACTTTATTTTCTGAATTTTATTTCCTGCTTTAGTCTTACTTTCGGGTTAGCCTTATTGGACCCATTGGACCCGGCCCAACTCCCACCTACCACCACCTTTCTATTTAAGTCACCCTCTCCCTTCTCTCTCCTCATTTATTTTACTTCTTCACCATTACTCCTCTTCTTCTTCTTCATTACTCTCTCTCCACCTACCAAACTGTAGGCAAGTGCCAACTTGCTTCTTGATGGATCCTCATTATTATTGTTCCATCATCCTCCTTATTTGATTCTAAGTCTTTTTAGTACTTAGCATTTTTAATTTCCATGGCTAATTTGTTGTAGATCTAAGTTTGTTACATTTTCAGGTTTCTTAGGTTTTGATCTAGTAAACTTTGATATCTTCAAGTTTTGATGGTTCCATGTTGTAGAAAATTTCGTTCTACCCAATTTTGACCTAAGAAAGTTCGAATTTGGACTCTGGATGAAGGTTTTATGGAACTTGGAAGCTTGGGTTGATGGTGTTCTTCTTCTCTGAAACTTGGAGAAGAAGAACAGTACTTAACTTGTCCGCATGAATAATTCATGCGGCAAGTGATTCTCAGCCGCATGGGTTGTTTCCTTCTCAGCCGCATGGGTTGTTTCCTTCTCAGCCGCATGGGTTGTTTCCTTCTCAGCCGCATGGAAAGTTTCTACCCGGCCGCATGAGACTCATTTGAGCCCAGCCGCATAGGGAGTTCTCCTAGCCGCATGGACTTTCCCCACTTAACCGCATATGCGCCTCCGTCTTTTGACCGCATGGATTTCTCTCCAAATCCAGCCGCATGAACCAGACTCACTCGCCAGCCGCATGAGGTCCTGAACTTTATAGCCGCATGGACTCATTCCCGCCAGCCGCATGAGCACCCTTTCCGCTGACCGCATGTGCCTTGTCTTTTCGGCCGCATGAGCCCAATTCATCCTAGCCGCATGGAACATCCCTTCTGCTTGCCGCATGGGAGCTAGTCCCACTCGCCAGCCGCATAGGTTCCCGCATTTTCAGCCGCATGTGCCTCTGCCCACTGAGCCGCATAAATCCGACTCCTTTCCTTGCCACATAAGATCCATCCTGGCCGCACTAGACTTAGCCGCATGACTATTCTATAGCCCTGAATATTGATATTTTATTAGATATTTTACGTCCATTTTATATCCTTACGCCTTTTTGCATAAACTTGATAAATCATGATATGTTAATATTTCTATTAATTATAGATTGTTACGTGGGATGTACCATGTGTCATGAATTGAGTTATAGATACCCGGATTGACTGGAATTAAACCCTGAAGGTTGTAGACTCGACCCCACTGAATACTAGTTGACTTTCATGCCTTGATACCATTGATGATAATTGTTAGCTTGACTAAAATTGATCATGCGTTCCTAGTTGGAACTAAAGAGGCTGGCTAGTCGTCTTATTGAACTGAACGAATGAGACACGTTCATATAATGAACTATTGTAATCGACTGGCTAATCTCGAATATTGACATACAGGCACATGCAGGCTTCAAATTATTTATTTATTTATTTAGTTATTTTATCTTCCAAAAACCAGCATGTGTGCTTTATGGTCAAGGCATGATTACCGTGGTTAGATTTGATTGTTGCATTACGCTATGTAAGACCTGCAACCTAACCGCACTGGTATCGTTGTAGAGTCGTGCATATCGTACCCCGTACGAAAGTACTCATTTGAATGACCATGATCCACGGCATGGGATTTCACTCAACGTAGGGACTATTAAGTTAAATAAAATAATGATTGCATGGAGAGAATAGATTCCCGAATTCTTACATGGCAGCCCCCTTGGAACGAGTAGTACCCGACGGGCTGGCTGGTTCCCACAGATACTGTAAATCTGCCACACGGGCAGGGAACAGTATCTGCTTTTATTATTATTGTATATTGTATATTGGCGAGCGTCCTGCTAGGACTCGTCTAATTCATGCATGGGCCAATTGATTGACTGGATAGACTAGCCTTGCTTGCACATAGTAAGAACTGAGGAATCCCTAATTGCATTATTCCAGGATAACTTGGAACTCATAATAGCAAGCCGTAGGAGTTGATTGGCCGTTCAAGATGATTTGTTTGTGCACTGTACTCTGTTACCTAACTGGGATGATCAGAATGTCAGGACATGACGGGCCAACTTCTGTCCTTGTTTGGTTGGGAGGTTGGTTCGAAGTGTCTTGATGTGATGTGAGTCCTAGTAGCAAGCAGAGATCTATTATTATATTCTCTTACTTACTGGTTTAGTCCTTCATATCGTCCTCCCTTGTGGTACTTGCTATTAGAGGTCTAACCTCTCTGGTTTTGCATGGCCAGATTTAGAGCCAGTCCCCGAGGATCCAGCTTACTTCTACCTCCAAGATGGTCAACACTAGAAGGACGATCGCAGGAGGACTCGAGTGGGTTCCTTAACTTCACCACTCGTTTTGTTAAATACTTTATACCTTGCCGTTTGGCTCCGACATGTTAGTCGGATCGTCTTGTACTTACTTTTGCATAATTGTAACTAAGTCAGGCTGCAGCTGATAACAATTGTGTATACCTTACTACATCATCTGGCTATGTTTTGTAAAGCCAGATATCAAGAACATTTTGACAAAGCGTTTGGGACGCCTTGCTGCTTTATCTTACATGTTCTCTATTTCTGTTCCTTGTTTGAATGATTGAGACAATAGATGTGAAATGACCATAGTAAGACCTTTATGTAGTATGCACCCCCTCGTCTGGTTAGACAGCATTGATCGTATTATACGGTATTCATCTACCCGTAATACGTAGCTGGCTGAGTCACTCCCCCCGCTCTCCAGTATTCTGGTTCTGGGGCGTGACAAGGTTTTAGTGGTGGCCCATGCAGGTCTGATTTCAGACTTGTGGGGTGTTTTGATTTATAGGATGTCTCAATCACACGTGTTCCCCCTTGATCTCATGATTCGTCAATTCTCAACTCTAGCTTGACATTCCAGTATCCTTTGACTTCATCGATCCTTCATGTCCGGTCGTTTGATTGTTCTCTTGTCCCTTTTCTTAGGGGCACCTCGTCCGCACCTGTCAGAGCTGGACAGTAACAACATGGACAGCAGCATGGACAACCTGACCATGTTGGTCAGCAACAAGAGCCGGTACTAACTCAAGAGACTATCCAGGAAGAAGTGATAGTAGAACCAGCGGTTGGACCGCAGTATCCGGATGTTCCACCACCACCAACAGTTCCACCTACCCCTACGGAAGTGGACACACCAGCCCTTCTGGAGATCATGAGAGGGATGATGGCCACTCAACAACACCAGATGTTAGCCCAGCAGCGCATGCACGCTCAGTTGCAGGAGCAGAATGTACTACTCAACCAAGGATTACAGACGGCATTGGAAAGAGGGGCGAAGCCAGATTCAGGAGCGTCAGCCCGATTTTGCAAGTACAACCCCCGCCGTTTCGAAGGCACGGAGGATGCTATCTCAGCAGATGCATGGCTTAAGGATATTGAGGCTATTTTGACAGCAGCTAAGGTGCCGGCAGAAGAACGTGTGGATCAGGTGAAGTTGTTACTTCAGGATCTCGCACGTGATTGGTGGGAAGCAGAGGAAGTAGGCATCAGACGTCCTGTGGCTTGGGATGATTTTACTGCAAGGTTCAAGACAAAGTACTATGGAGTTGTGGCACAGTTTGAGCTGCAACAGAAGTTTATCAACCTCAGACAGGCTGGCAAGACTGTAGATGCTTATGCAGCGGAGTTCTGCAGATTGAGTAGGTTTGCCCCAGAGATGGTAGCAACGGAACGCCAGAGGGCGATGAGGTTCCAGCAAGGGTTTCATCTTGAGCTCTTGCAATTGATAGAAGGGCACAATTACCAGACTTTTGATGAGATATTGACGGCGACTCGAAGGCATGAGATCACCATTCAGAGGCTTGCAGTAAGGACTGGGGGTCAGAAGAGATCCCACAGTCAGATTGAAGGAGGAGGGGGAGCAGCGCCCCGAACAACAGCACCATCCCCTGGCATTCGTATCCACGATGTGGCGATGCGAGGGCCAGCACCACCACCCAGGCAGCAGCAACAACAACAGAGGAAGAACCAGCAACCCCCGGCGGGCTGCACTTATTGTGGGAAGATGGGACACACTAGAGATGTGTGTCGGACATTGAATGGACTGTGTCTGATATGTGGAAACCCAGATCATCGGGTTACCACATGTCCCATGAATTCGAGGTCAGGAGGACCAGGGCAGCAGTTTCCTGCTCTGCCAGCACCAGGAGCAGGGCAGTATCGAGGACCAGCATTGGCAGTGAGGCCGTTGGCGCAGCGTCCGTTAGTATCACAGGCTCAGATGTTTCGGCAGCAGGGGCCGCCGATGCAGCAACACCAGCATAGACCACCCCAGCATCATCAAGGCAGGGGCCAGCAGCAGCACCAGGCTAGGCCGCAGCATGGGAACCAGCAAGGAGGTCGAGGGCAGGCATTCACACTGTCCTTGGAAGAGGCATTGGCATCGGAAGATGTTGTGGCAGGTAACATTCTCGTCGTCTCATATCCCGCAGTAGCATTGTTTGATTCGGGAGCATCCCATTCATTTATATCTGCACAATTTGCAACACGGCTAGGAATGGAATTCGAGGCATTGCCAGGGAGGTTGAATATACTCACTGGTAATAGGCTCGTAGGAGTTAGTAGAGTTATTCTAGCGTGTAGTGTTGTAGTTTGCGGGCATTCCTTACCCGCCCGGTTGATAGAATTTCCTGTTGGAAATTTTGACGTTATCTTAGGCATGGACTGGCTGAAAGACAGTCATGCGACAATAGATTGTCGTAGTGGAAGTGTATCTTTTGATATTCCAGGCATGGAGAGGTTCACCTTGGTCAGGTCAGAGGCAACTCAGCAAGAGCAGGAAGTAGTAACAACAATAGAAGAAGTTCAGATTCCGAAGGTAGTTGAAGAATTTCTAGACGTATTTCCCGAAGAACTTCCAGGTCTACCACCAGTTAGAGATATTGAGTTCAGTATAGAATTGGCACCAGGAACTAAACCAATATCAGATCGAGTTTACAGAATGGCGGATTCAGAGCAGGCTAAGGTGTATCAGCACATAGAGGAATTGAAGGAGAAGAAGTTCATCCAAGCTAGCGTGTCACCATGGGCAGCACCAGTGGTACTTGTGGGAAAGAAGGATGGGTCGTCCAGATTGTGCATCGATTACAGAAAACTTAACGCGGCAACAGTAAAGAACAAGTACCCACTACCAAGGATCGACGACTTATTTGATCAGTTGAGCAAGGCTAGAGTTTTCTCCAAGATAGATCTTCGTTCAGGGTATCATCAGGTGAGGGTTCGGAAGGAGGATATTCCCAAGACAGCATTCAGGTCGAAGTATGGGTATTATGAATTCTTAGTAATGCCGTTTGGTTTGACCAATGCTCCAGCAATATTCATGGATTTGATGAACCGTATCTTTATGCCGTATTTAGATCAGTTTGTCGTAGTATTTCTCGACGACATTCTTGTGTACTCTGCTAGTGAAGAAGAGCATGAAGACCACCTCAGGACAGTGTTGCAGGTTCTGAGAGAGAACCAGTTGTATGCCAAGCTCAGCAAGTGTGAGTTCTGGATGGACCATATTTCATTTTTGGGTCATATTGTATCAGGAACTGGAGTAGCAGTGGATCCCAAGAAGGTAGAAGCAGTGAAGAGTTGGCCAGTACCCAAGACCATAGCCGATGTACGGAGTTTCTTGGGATTGGCAGGATATTACAGAAGGTTTGTGTCAGATTTTGCAAGACTTTCAGCACCCATGATCCGCTTGACACGGAAGGATGTACCATTCGTTTGGTCTGTAGAATGCCAGGCATCATTTGAGAATCTGAAGCAGAAGTTGATATCAGCGCCTATTCTTACATTGCCAGTGGGACCCGGAGGTTTTACTGTATATTGTGATGCGTCAGGTAAAGGACTTGGATGTGTCCTTTTGCAACATGGAAAGGTGATAGCATATGCATCTAGGCAGCTTCGAGACCACGAGAAGAATTACCCAACTCATGATCTGGAATTGGCGGCAGTAGTGTTTGCTCTGAAGCTATGGAGGTATTACTTATATGGTGACCGAGTGGAGATATACACAGATCACAAAAGTCTGAAGTACATCTTTACCCAGAAGGAACTGAACATGAGGCAGAGAAGATGGTTGGAGTTGATCAAGGATTATGACGTGGAGCTTCAGTATCATCCAGACAAGGCTAATGTGGTAGCAGACGCTCTCAGCAGAAGAGGCGGCGCATTTATGTTGACAACGCAGAGACATATCTTAGAAGACCTTCAGGAGATGGGCATTGAAGTTATACTTTCTAGTGATGTAGGAATTCTGGCTAGTCTACAAGTTCAATCCGACTTGGTAGACAGGATCAAGGCAGCTCAGGCACAGGACCCAAGGATTCAGAAGCTTAGGGCAGAATGTGAGTCAGGACTCAGAAAGGAGATGCAAATCTATGAAGATGGTACACTTAGGTTTGGGTCACGCCTATGTGTTCCTAGTGGAGATATCAGACAGGAGGTTATGGCAGAAGCTCACAGTTCTCAGTATTCTATTCACCCTGGAGGGACCAAGATGTACCAAGATATCAAGCAGCACTTCTGGTGGAACGGGATGAAGAGGGAGATAGCTAGGTTTGTTTCCCGTTGCTTGATATGTCAGCAAGTAAAGGCAGAACAGCAGAGGCCAGCTGGATTATTGCAACCGCTTCCTGTCCCGGAATGGAAATGTGAGCATATTACAATGGACTTTGTGACCGGTTTACCGAGATCACCAAGTGGTAAAGATGCTATTTGGGTGATAGTAGATCGGCTTACGAAGGTGGCACATTTTCTTCCTTTCAGAGTAGGGCAACCTACAGAAAAGTTGGCAGAGTTGTATATGCAACAGATAGTCAGGCAGCATGGAGTCCCTGTCAGCATTGTGTCCGACAGAGATACCCGTTTCATATCACATTTTTGGAAGAGCTTACATCATAATCTGGGTACCAAGTTAAGATTTAGCACGGCTTACCATCCACAGACGGACGGGCAATCAGAAAGGACGATTCAGACTTTAGAAGACATGTTGCGAGCTTGCACTCTAGATTTTGGAGGGTCTTGGGAGGGTCACCTTCACTTGGTCGAGTTCTCATACAACAATAGTTATCAAGCCAGTATCCAGATGGCGCCATTTGAGGCATTATATGGTAAGAAGTGCAGGTCGCCACTAGCATGGGATGATATCGGAGAAAGGAAGATGTTAGGCCCAGAAATGATTGTTCAGACGGTTGAATTGGTTAAAGGAATTAGAGAGCGACTTCGAGTTGCGCAGGACCGGCATCGTCATTGGGCGGACCAGCATCGTAGGCCGTTAGAGTTCTCTGTTGGGGACCACGTGTTCTTGCGGATCTCACCTACCCGTGGGGTCATTAGATTTGGCGTTCGCGGGAAGTTGAGTCCGCGGTACGTGGGCCCATTTGTTATTCTTGAGAGGATAGGCGATGTTGCTTATCGTTTATCACTCCCACCTTCGTTACGAGAAGTGCATGACGTATTTCATGTATCTCAATTACGTAGGTATGTATCGGACCCAAGCCATGTCCTCGATCACTCTGAGCTGGTTGTTGGTACCAACCTGTCTTACGAGGAACAGCCTGTGTCCATTTTGGACCGAAGAGAGAAGATACTCAAGAACCGTACAATTAGTCTTGTCCGAGTTGCTTGGGATCATCACTCCTTGGGAGAGTCAACGTGGGAACGTGAGGATGATATCCGATCACGGTATCCACACCTATTTGACTCACAAGGTATATCTTTTTCTGTATACCTTGATTGTCTTGATCCCTCATGCTTATCACCTTATGGGTAGAATTGCTTGATATCGTAGATTGATGGGTTTACATATATGTTACTTGCTATGGATATTATAAAAGGATTGCTTCATTGAATTGCTTGTACTTAGATTAGTTTAGCCCCGATGTTTCTATCCTGCTTGGATTTAAAATTCCGAGGACGAAATTTTTCTAAGGAGGGTAGAAATGTCACTCCCCGTTCCCAGAATGCGTATTTTAATACGTATATTGCCTGAATGTATTTATTTAGCATTTATCATGTAGTATCCTGTATTTAAATTCCTAATAACTTCATGTTAATTAATTATCTACATTTTATTCTCTGCACTTTATTTTTCTGCAATTCTATTAGCTGCTCTTTAATTTTTATGTTAATTTATTTCCTGCAATTATATTTCTGCAATTTTGTTTCCGTACTTTATTTTCTGTATTTTATTTCCTGCTTTAGTCTTACTTTCGGGTTAGCCTTATTGGACCCATTGGACCCGGCCCAACTCCCACCTACCACCACCTTTCTATTTAAGTCACCCTCTCCCTTCTCTCTCCTCATTTATTTTACTTCTTCACCATTACTCCTCTTCTTCTTCTTCATTACTCTCTCTCCACCTACCAAACTGTAGGCAAGTGCCAACTTGTTTCTTGATGGATCCTCATTATTATTGTTCCATCATCCTCCTTATTTGATTCTAAGTCTTTTTAGTACTTAGCATTTTTAATTTCCATGGCTAATTTGTTGTAGATCTAAGTTTGTTACATTTTTGGGTTTCTTAGGTTTTGATCTAGTAAACTTTGATATCTTCAAGTTTTGATGGTTCCATGTTGTAGAGAATTTTGTTCTACCCAATTTTGACCTAAGAAAGTTCGAATTTGGACTCTAGATGAAGGTTTTATGGAACTTGGAAGCTTGGGTTGATGGTGTTCTTCTTCTCTGAAACTTGGAGAAGAAGAACAGTACTTAACTTGACCGCATGAATAATTCATGCGGCAAGTGATTCTCAGCCGCATGGGTTGTTTCCTTCTCAGCCGCATGGGTTGTTTCCTTCTCAGCCGCATGGGTTGTTTCTTTCTCAGCCGTATGGAAAGTTTCTACCCGGCCGCATGAGACTCATTTTGAGCCCAGCCGCATAGGGAGTTCTCCTAGCCGCATGGACTTTCCCCACTTAACCGCATATGCGCCTCCGTCTTTTGACCGCATGGATTTCTCTCCAAATCCAGCCGCATGAACCAGACTCACTCGCCAGCCGCATGAGGTCCTGAACTTTATAGCCGCATGGACTCATTCCCGCCAGCCGCATGAGCACCCTTTCCGCTGACCGCATGTGCCTTGTCTTTTCGACCGCATGAGCCCAATTCATCCTAGCCGCATGGAACATCCCTTCTGCTTGCCGCATGGGAGCTAGTCCCACTCGCCAGCCGCATAGGTTCCCGTATTTTCAGCCGCATGTGCCTCTGCCCACTGAGCCGCATAAATCCGACTCCTTTCCTTGCCACATAAGATCCATCCTGGCCGCACTAGACTTAGCCGCATGACTATTCTATAGCCCTGAATATTGATATTTTATTAGATATTTTACGTCCATTTTATATCCTTACGCCTTTTTGCATAAACTTGATAAATCATGATATGTTAATATTTCTATTAATTATAGATTGTTACGTGGGATGTACCATGTGTCATGAATTGAGTTATAGATACCCGGATTGACTGGAATTAAACCCTGAAGGTTGTAGACTCGACCCCACTGAATACTAGTTGACTTTCATGCCTTGATACCATTGATGATAATTGTTAGCTTGACTAAAATTGATCATGCGTTCCTAGTTGGAACTAAAGAGGCTGGCTAGTCGTCTTATTGAACTGAACGAATGAGACACGTTCATATAATGAACTATTGTAATCGACTGGCTAATCTCGAATATTGACATACAGGCACATGCAGGCTTCAAATTATTTATTTATTTATTTAGTTATTTTTATCTTCCAAAAACCAGCATGTGTGCTTTATGGTCAAGGCATGATTATCGTGGTTAGATTTGATTGTTGCATTACGCTATGTAAGACCTGTAACCTAACCGCACTGGTATCGTTGTAGAGTCGTGCATATCGTACCCCGTACGAAAGTACTCATTTGAATGACCATGATCCACGGCATGGGATTTCACTCAACGTAGGGACTATTAAGTTAAATAAAATAATGATTGCATGGAGAGAATGGATTCCCGAATTCTTACATGGCAGCCCCCTTGGAACGAGTAGTACCCGACGGGCCGGCTGGTTCCCACAGATACTGTAAATCTGCCACACGGGCAGGGAACAGTATCTGCTTTTATTATTATTGTATATTGTATATTGGCGAGCGTCCTGCTAGGACTCGTCTAATTCATGCATGGGCCAATTGATTGACTGGATAGACTAGCCTTGCTTGCACATAGTAAGAACTGAGGAATCCCTAATTGTATTATTCCAGGATAACTTGGAACTCATAATAGCAAGCCGTAGGAGTTGATTGGCCGTTCAAGATGATTTGTTTGTGCACTGTACTCTGTTACCTAACTGGGATGATCAGAATGTCAGGACATGACGGGCCAACTTCTGTCCTTGTTTGGTTGGGAGGTTGGTTCGAAGTGTCTTGATGTGATGTGAGTCCTAGTAGCAAGCAGAGATCTATTATTATATTCTCTTACTTACTGGTTTAGTCCTTCATATCGTCCTTCCTTGTGGTACTTGTTATTAGAGGTCTAACCTCTCTGGTTTTGCATGGCCAGATTTAGAGCCAGTCCCCGAGGATCCAGCTTACTTCTACCTCCAAGATGGTCAACACTAGAAGGACGATCGCAGGAGGACTCGAGTGGGTTCCTTAACTTCACCACTCGTTTTGTTAAATACTTTATACCTTGCCGTTTGGCCCCGACATGTTAGTCGGATCGTCTTGTACTTACTTTTGCATAATTGTAACTAAGTCAGGCTGCAGCTGATAACAATTGTGTATACCTTACTACATCATCTGGCTATGTTTTGTAAAGCCAGATATCAAGAACATTTTGACAAAGCGTTTGGGACGCCTTGCTGCTTTATCTTACATGTTCTCTATTTCTGTTCCTTGTTTGAATGATTGAGACAATAGATGTGAAATGACCATAGTAAGACCTTTATGTAGTATGCACCCCCTCGTCTGGTTAGACAGTATTGATCGTATTATACGGTATTCATGTACCCGTAATACGTAGCTGGCTGAGTCACTCCCCCGCTCTCCAGTATTCTGGTTCTGGGGCGTGACATCTGTGAAGTATGATCCTGGTATTTTCTGATCTCCTTGATAGTGGCCCGCCGTGGTGCACTCCTGACCTGATAACTTGACCTGCTACACATGACACGGCAGTGACCCGTAGTGGTGCACTCCTGACAAGTACCCTGACATGCTTGATAGTGGCCCGTCGTGGCGCACTCTTGATAAGTAATAGTGATAATGATTGGCCTGGACACCGTGGTTGTTTGCGTTGATTGTGCTTGTATAAACTACGAGTCCTGTGTGTCTTGCATCATGTCTAGGGCATGATCCCTGAGTACCACGGTCAGGGATTCATACTGAATATGGCTAGGATTAATGACTAGATTAATCAAATAATTCATGGAGAATTTTCCAGTTACCTGTTGCCCCTTTGGTCCCGGCCTTATATATATATACTTGGGATTTGTTGCTATCCGTCGAGATGAGCGCACTTCCAGCCCGCCTTCGAGCGTGGTACCTTAGGACACATGTATCTTACTACAGTGTGTCTGCTATATCCTGCTATCTTTTCCTTTTCTTGCTGGGATCACTCAGGTAGTAACAAACAGGTAACCGAACTTGGAATTCTCATTGCATCTTGTTAGTAATTAGGTTTGTGATAACCCTAGTTAGTTAAGTAGTAAGCCGTAGTACTTGCTTGGCCGTGATTGATTGGATGGAGTCTAGTCCCGCTTGTCCTGTCCTGATCCTGTACAATTTCTGTCATGACATGCTTACTCATGCTTTATCTTAATTCTATATCATGAATAATTGCATGACCAGATTTCTTATATTTACCTTGCCGATAAATGGTGGGAGAAACCAAGTTCTGTTCAGACGAAGGGTTACAACCCCGGTCCTTGTTTGGTTTACGGGTTGTAACCTGGTTATCTGAATAGTCCCATGGTTATCTCATCGTATATCATCCTGTCATGTTCTCCTATATGTTCTGTCTTTTATCGATTCTGTACAAGATTGCCTTTTATATTCACCTATCATGCTTTTTCTTAATTTACTGTCTCTTATTATGTAATTATATTATTGTGCTGATTGCTGACTTTTGTTCTTATTTCGTGGCCCCCTTGTGGTACTTGCTCTTTCTGGGGTTGACCCAGCTGGTTTTGTGTGGCCAGATTTCGGAGCAGCTCCCGAGGATCTACCGAACCTCCAGCCCAATGGTGGCGACTAGAAGGAACCCGGGCTACGAGTGGGTTTTCTATTTTGTTTCGCTCACTCTGTTGTAAAATTATTCTTTTGAGGCGTTTAGCCGACGAGCACTTGTTAGCTCGATGCACTTTACTTTCTGTCTGCCTACGGGCTGTAAACATGATTGGCAACTCGAGGTTGATCATGTATGACTTAACTCTTGCTAGTCCTTACATTTTGTACGACTAACTTCATGATCATCTGGATATGTAATGTTTGGGACGCCCTACAATTGTATATTTGGTGATCTGATATCTTGTGATTATTATTAGTTGGATGAGATTGAGACAATAGGATAATTTCTGACCTTAAGAGACTGTTGGCTTGTAGATAAACCCTCATATTTCTAGACAGCCGTGACCGTATAGTGAGATGGATTCCATTTCATTATACGTAACTGGCTATGTCCGCCCCCGCTCTCCAGTATTCTGGTTCTGGGGCATGACATGGTTTAAGTGGTGGCCCATGCAGGTCTTGTCAATCAAGAAATGTGAGGGTTTACCGAATAGATGCCTCAATCTGTACTCGCCTTTGATCTCCACTCGTATCTTCTTATCTCCTTGAATCCCTGACTTGATAACATGCTTGCATCATTGTTCTATCCTGGTCCTTCCTTAATATTCTTGATGTCATTGCTTCAGTGGCATCATTCCTGATGATCAGCCAGAAGAAGTTCGGCCGGCAGACCAGCAACAGCAAGAAGATCAAGATCAGTCCTCCGCAGCCGCCTCCCGAGCCATGCCTTCTGGAGAACCAGAGCCCCCAGTCCAGCCAGTTCAGCCAGCAGGGTCAGAGGATGGGGTCTTGATAAGGCTCATCCGTGAGTTGCTTACTTCTCAGGATCGTTGAGGTGATGCCTTGCAGCAAGCAGTACAAGAAGCTATGAGCGGAAGTGGTCCTCGAGGGAATAGTGCGGTCAACAATTTCAAGCGCCTGAATCCTCCCTTCTTCGACGACAGCGAGGATGCTATTGCTGCAGATGCCTGGCTACAGGACATTGAAGTTATCTTGGAGGCAGCCAGGACCCCTGAAGCAGAGAAGGTGGCAGTGGTGCGCCTGCAGTTACTAGACCTAGCCCGCAGCTGGTGGGCTATGCAAGCAGCGAGTTTGGGTACGCCTGTCATGTGGGCGGTATTCAGTGATATGTTTCAGACCAAGTACTTCGACGCAGTGGCTAGATATGACCTGCAGACCAGGTTTAGTAATCTCAGGTAGATGAATAGGACGGTCGACGGATATGCGGCCGAGTTTTCAAGGTTGAGTCGGTTTGCTCCTACCTTGGTGGCAACCGAGCTAGACAGAGCACAGCGATTTTAGCAGGGGCTCCACTTGAAGATCATATTGGCAGTAGAGCAGTTCGAGCACAGAACTTTTGATGCCATCTTGCGAGCAGCAAGGAGGCATGAGTATACCTCCCAGAGAATAGTGGACAGGACCGGAGGTCGGAAGCGGTCCCATAGTCAAATGAATCAGTCTTCACCCCCAGCAGCTAGGACTTTAACTATTGGAGCTCCGAGGCGAGCAGCTTCAGTTACGTCGGTCCAGCACTCTACCCCGACGTATTTTCAGCAGAAATAGAAGCAAGCGCAGTCTTCCGCCGTGGGCTGTTCTTATTGTGGGAAGCCTGGACACGTGGTAGCAGAGTGTCGCAAGGCGTTGGGATTATGTTTACTGTGTGGAGCACCGGACCATAGGGTGGGGTCCTGCCCTTTCAGAGTTGATTCAGCATCGATAGTATCTAGTCCCTCGGTTATGGGACCAGCACCAGCACCAGAATCAGCTCCAGTTCACCAACCACAGCAGCTCCCGTTCCCGGGTCCATTGCCGTCTCAGGCCCAGGCCTTCCAGCAACAGAGGCCTCAGCAGTTCGCCCTGGCCCAGGCCCAGATCCAGAATCGGCAGAGAGGTATCTGTGTCCTATTATCTTGCTTTCCGTCGTCGTTATGCGGGACACATGCCATGTTTCATGTATCCTAATTACAACGGTATATTCCGGACCCGAGCCATGTCCTAGATCATTCGAAAACGGTTATTGGTACCAACCTTTTCGTATGAGGAAAGGCCCGTGTCCCTGTTTGACCAAGGAGAGAGACCTCAAGCGCAAGACTATCAGTTTAGTTCATGTTGCTTGAGTTCATCGCTCCTTGGGAGAGTCAAACGTGGGAGTGTGAGGATGACATACGATCACGATATCCCTACTTGTTTGACTCGTGAGGTATAATGTCTTTCTTATGCCTTACGTTTTCCCTTCCTTGCTTGCATTGTATGATTGTATGATTGAACTGCTTAGTGTAGCTTGTCTGTGCTTAATGTAGCTTGTCGTAGCAATCTCTAGCTCCTTGATTAAATTTCGAGGACGGAATTCTTTTAAGGTGGGTAGAGTTGTCACCCTTATTTTCCGTATTTCTCGTATTTCGTATTTATACTCGTATCTGGATTTTGGCATGTATTTTTATTTTTTTCAACTTGTGAAATTTCTGTATTTCTCGTATTTTGGGTTTTGACTTGGCTCGGTTTTAATTGGATGGGGTTGGTTTGGTTTGGTTTAATGCATATTGGTACACCTTAGCCTATGCTCCACCCTCAACACACCACAACCCACCCTCTTTATAATCCCCACCTAACTCTCTCTCTCTCTCTCTTCATTCAACCTCCATTAATTTCTTCTTCCTCTTTCTCCTCACAACTCTCCACACCCATAGGCAAGTGTATCTTGCCACCACATAAGAATCCTCTTTTATTGGTCCATTAGCTAGATTAGGACATGGTAATCAACATTAGAACTTAGCATTTTGTGATTTGGAGTCTCCATTGTTCTAGATCTAAGTTTTTCCTATTTTCGGTTTTACATGGTTTTGATCTATTTAAGTTAAATTTTTATGGGTTTTGATGTTTCCTTGTGGTAGAGATTTCGATTTCACCTAAGTTAGGACTTTGGAAATCCGGATTTGGAGTTCGGATGGCCAAGTTGTGATGCTTTGAAGCTTGGGTTCAACCATGGAGTTCTTGCTGTTTGGAGAAGACGTTGAGCAGTGTGCAGAGCTTCTTAGCTTACGCCACTGAGCCTTGGGTACGCTTCCTGTTGGAAGCGTGTCCCTTGCGTACGCAGCCTTGGGTACGCTTCCTGTTGGAAGCGTGTCTCTTGCGTACGCAGCCTTGGATACGCTTCCTGTTGGGAGCGTGTCTCCTGCGTGCGTGACTTTTCGCGTACGCTGCTCTGCGTGCGTGACTTTTCACGTACGCTCCTGCGTGCGTGACTTCCGCGTACGCTGCTCTGCATGCGTGACTTTTCACGTACGCTCCTGCGTGCGTGACTTTCGCGTACGCTGCTCTGCGTGCGTGACTTTTACGTACGCCGCTCTCCTGCGTGCGTGACTTTTGCGTACGCTGCTATGCGTGCGTGACTTTTCACGTACGCAGCTCTCCCTTGCGTGCGTGTTTTATTGCGTATGTATTCCCCCTGCATGCGTGCTTTTGTGCGTACGCAGACTTGAGTGTGCCTTGGTACGCAGGCTTGAGCGTGCCCTGGTACGCAGACTTGAGCGAGTCCTGCGTGCGTGCTTTTGTGCATACGCAGCTCCCTTGCGTGCGTGCTTTTGTGCGTACGCGGCTCCCCTACGTGCGTGCTTTTGTACGTATGCTCCCCTGACCCCTTGCTTAACCCATTGGCTTTTGGAGTATTGGTTTTATTTCTCGAATTGGTTTCTCTTTGTGGATTGGGTTTTCCTGAGATCTGTTCAACACAGTACGACTATCTTGAACCGACACGGCCTAACACGATTTTCAAGTAATTGTTTTCTGACTAGTTCGATTTTCGGGTTTTCTGTGAAGTATGATCCTGGTATTTTCTGATCTCCTTGATAGTGGTCCGCCGTGGTGCACTCCTGACCTGATAACTTGACCTGCTACACATGACACGACAGTGACCCGTAGTGGTGCACTCCTGACAAGTACCCTGGCATGCTTGATAGTGGCCCGCCGTGGCGCACTCTTGATAAGTAATAGTGATAATGATTGGCCTGGACGCCGTGGTTGTTTGCGTTGATTGTGCTTGTATAAACTACGAGTCCTGTGTGTCTTGCATCATGTCTAGGGCATGATCCCTGAGTACCACGGTCAGGGATTCATACTGAATATGGCTAGGATTAATGACTAGATTAATCAAATAATTCATGGAGAATTTCCCAGTTACCTGTTGCCCCTTTGGTCCCGGCCTTATATATATATACTTGGGATTTGTTGCTATCCGTCGAGATGAGCGCACTTCCAGCCCGCCTTCGAGCGTGGTACCTTAGGACACATGTATCTTACTACAGTGTGTCTGCTATATCCTGCTATCTTTTCCTTTTCTTGCTGGGATCACTCAGGTAGTAACAAACAGGTAACCGGACTTGGAATTCTCATTGCATCTTTTTAGTAATTAGGTTTGTGATAACCCTAGTTAGTTAAGTAGTAAGCCGTAGTACTTGCTTGGCCGTGATTGATTGGATGGAGTCTAGTCCCGCTTGTCCTGTCCTGATCCTGTACAATTTCTGTCATAACATGCTTACTCATGCTTTATCTTAATTCTATATCATGAATAATTGCATGACCAGATTTCTTATATTTATCTTGCCGATAAATGGTGGATGAAACCAAGTTCTGTTCAGACGAAGGGTTACAACCCCGGTCCTTGTTTGGTTTACGGGTTGTAACCTGGTTATCTAAATAGTCCCATGGTTATCTCATCGTATATCATCCTGTCATGTTCTCCCATATGTTCTGTCTTTTATCGATTCTGTACAAGATTGCCTTTTATATTCACCTAGCATGCTTTTTCTTAATTTACTGTCTCTTATTATGTAATTATATTATTGTGCTGATTGCTGGCTTTTGTTCTTATTTCGTGGCCCCCTTGTGGCACTTGCTCTTTCTGGGGTTGACCCAGCTGGTTTTGTGTGGCCAGATTTCGGAGCAGCTCCCGAGGATCTACCGAACCTCCAGTCCAATGGTGGCGACTAGAAGGAACCCGGGCTACGAGTGGGTTTTCTATTTTGTTTCGCTCACTCTGTTGTAAAATTATTCTTTTGAGGCGTTTAGCTGACGAGCACTTGTTAGCTCGATGCACTTTACTTTCTGTCTGTCTACGGGCTGTAAACATGATTGGCAACTCGAGGTTGATCATGTATGACTTAACTCTTGCTAGTCCTTACATTTTGTACGACTAGCTTCATGATCATCTGGATATGTAATGTTTGGGACGCCTTACAATTGTATATTTGGTGATCTGATATCTTGTGATTATTATTAGTTGGATGAGATTGAGACAATAGGATAATTTCTGACCTTAAGAGACTGTTGGCTTGTAGATAAACCCTCATATTTCTAGACAGCCGTGACCGTATAGTGAGATGGATTCCATTTCATTATACGTAGCTGGCTATGTCCGCCCCCGCTCTTCAGTATTCTGGTTCTGGGGCGTGACAGCTGCCGCCGCTGCCGCCGCCCGCTGCCGCTGCCGCCGTCCGCCGCCACCTGCCGCCGCCGGCGCCCAGCCGCCCCTCCCCGGCCATCTCCACCACTACATCTTCTTCATCCCCTTCCTCTTCCACTTCAATTTCCAAGGAGAAAAAAAAAAAACCTAGGTAATTCTCATCCTCCCCCCAATCTTTTTCCTTAAGTTTAAACCTAGGTTTGCAAACCAAATTTGTTTTGTTATTGGATTCAAATTAGGATTTGTGGAGAAGCCTAAGTCATTCCCAATCCAAGGCAAGTCCTCTTCCCCTCCTTCTCTAATTTGGTTCATCTAGATTAATTTTGAGTAATTATGAAATTAAATTAAAATTCTGAAATTTATAAGTATGATCATACGAAAATTTTGACGAGTTTTGGTAATACTAGGGAATTTGAATTATGAATTTGAAGTCTCATATTAATTTCTTCATCTCATAATATTATAATTTGGAATATAAGTTATTGAAATGTTCCTAATTATGGTTAAACTACAAATTCTGGAAATTTAGTAGTATTTAAACAAATTTGAGATATCAAAATTTTTTGCAATTTTGATTTCAAGAAATTTTCTATTTTTGATAGACATAGGCAAAGGAATTAAATTTGTTAGACTTAGATACCGAAATTATTATTTACGTATCACGGATAAGTGTGGATGCGTTGGACACAAATAAAGGAACCAATTGTGGACATGAATTATTGAACTTGAATTTTCATGAACAAATGAACACATATGGACATATGGGGCTCTCCAAAGGTAAGTTTGACATACACACTGGAACTGAACAACTGGACCGCACGCCGGAAAGGTAAAAGTGCAAGGACCCTGCGTTTTTCTACTCACTAATTATTTACTCAATTTTGTGTGTCCATAGTTAGAAATAAGTCTCGTTTATTTTTTATTTTCCTGCTTCATGAACTTATTGATATTAAAGAGTTTTGGTTTGATTTGATTTCCTTTATACTATCTACATGATATATATATATATATATATATATATATATATATATATATATATATATATATATATATATATATATATATATAGATATATGTATAAAGTCTTCACATATTAACTAGTATAGTTGGGTAAACATTAAAGTATTGCTCTATTTTGATAAACTGCAAAACAATTAGCAAGCCGCGACTCGACTAATTGTTAAAGGAAAAGTAACCATTGCTTGCTCAGGTAAAAGTCTCAAGTTCCTTTTTCTTTTATACTGCGTGGTCCGGTGTTGAGAGTTGCTCCACCGAAGGGGTCGGCGAGCCCATTTATTTACCTACGTGGTTCCGGTGTTGAGAGTTGCTCCACCGAAGGGGTCGGCGAGCCCAGGATTTACTTTTATTATATATATGTTTCTTGTAATTTTTCGGGGCTCCTAAATACAAAGGAGACTCTGCCGAAATTTTTGAAAAATTTAGAAGATAGACAAATTTCTGACTTTCAGAAATTTTTAGGAAATTTCTTATCTAGAAAGCATTTGGGAGGGGAGAACAACTGAATATCCTAGATATCCCGTAACATAAATAACAAAAGCTGATCAGTATTTCGGAAATCTCGTGAATCGGTACATCTAGTTTCAACTAGGGTGTACTAGCCCAAGGGAGGCTCGAAAATCTCGAAAATCAATGCATCTATTTGACAGTAACATCATATAGATGATTTTAGCCCAAGGGAGGCTCGGAATTCACAGCATGATCCCAGGTTAACGGAATTGTTCACGAAAAATATTTAGAGGATTATTCGGAGTATTGTTCTCAAAACTGCATTTCATTAAATTTCGATCTTACTCCAGAATCAACGCTGCCTATTATAGGTGGGCAGTTTTTCCCTAATTGCTCAAGAAAAGCAATTCCTACTAAAAGCTCAAGGGAAGCTCGAAAATCTCATTATTCATGGAGTAGGACGTTGTTTTCATTCATGTTTTTCTAAAGCAGATATATATATATATATAGCAGTGCAAATTGGCATACTCTGTAATTTTTATATTTCTGGTAAAATAAGACCCCCAATATGTAGGTGGAATATGAATGTATTTAGTAGAAATATAATATATGAATGTATGTAGTAGGAACATATTGTGCTATCAATAAATAAATATGCTTTTCCTATATTTTTATATTTCTGGTAAATATTTTTTCTTAAGAATATTATGAATGTAGGTATGGACCTATTTATGCCAAGTTTGGAATGGGATGGGAGTGATTACACTTTGTACTTATACCAGCGTTATGCAAGGCTAATGTGGAACGCACCCGACTGGTACGACATCCATGTCTACCAAGTATTTTATGCAGTCATGCGTCCCATTATCAGGGACATCGAGGACGGAGCTGAAGTATATTATGAAAATACAACCTACTGCCTGCATGTCCGAGATCCAAACCGCATCTACATCGGACTACATAGATATGAGGGTACACTAGATGACTTTGAAAGTCTCCATCCAGAGGTGGATATCCTCACTGAAGAAAGGATCCTCATCGAGGTTATAATATAAGACAAAACCCTGTATATATATAGTGAAAGGACTTGGAACCCAATTGAAAAGTAGGGTCGCCTCTTATCGGTGCAAAACATTTTCAGAGGTAACAGAAGCTGCTCGAGATCAAGAAAGGATACTAAAGGAAGAACAACCTTTCCGGTCTTCACAAACTAAGAGAAATTTTGAGGAGGGGACATCCTCCAACAAGAATCATTGGCAGGGACCGCCTAAGCGTCCTCAGAATGGCAACCCAGACAGATCCGTTATCTGTAATTACTGCCACAAACCAGGCCACAAAATAAATATATGTAGGAAGAGATTGGGACTTTGTTTGAAATGTGGAGCAGGAAATCATCTAACCAATCAATGCCCTCAGTTGCCTGCAACTGGAGCAACCACACAAATTTTCAATCAAGGATACCGACCTCCAGTTCAAGGAACCCAACCTCGACCTATGATGCAGGCACCAACATCACAAGCAGGTATGGCTTATGGAAATCAGCACAGGCCGCCCTATGCACCTCAATTATATCAATTTCAACAAGCACAACGGGCGGCTCTGTAGGCCTTTAAAAAATGACAGTTACGCTGAGTTGATCAGGACAGAGTCAAAAGTCACGCTCAGTTGATCAGGACAATATTTACAAATCATGCTGAGGAGACAGCTCATCATTTGTCAGAGAGTAATTATGACTGACAGCACAACAGTCAAAGAATGTCTCTTCGTATGCCACGTATGCACAGAATTCGAGAGATCACAGCCATCTATTGCGTGATTTTCGAAATCTTCTTCAGCAAGACTCAACCTTCGTCATGTTGGCGTACCAAAAGAGCTTCTTGTCATTTAATGCGACTGACAAAAGCAATCACTGTCAGAGATTTTGTGTCAGTCGAGGCACGCCAAATCAAGACAGCTGGCAGTTCTATCCCAAGTCTGCGTGTATTTTGAGTTTTCCCTCAAATCTGCGTGGATTCTGAAGTTTTCTTCCTCAAGTCTGCGTGAATTCTGAAGTTTTCTTCACCAAGTCTGCGTGGATTCTGAAGCTTCCTGCCCCAAGTTTGCGTGGATTTTGAAGCTTTCTATCCCGAGTCTGCGTGGATTTCGTCTTCAACAAGTCTGCGTGGATTTCATCAAATTGGAGTACGTGGCAGCCATGCCACTGATCTCTCGCCTGTGTGTCCTGTAACTTGCACACGACTCATGCATGATTGCCATGTGTCCAACAGTTACAGGCCACGTCTAGTAACTGCTTACAACCTTGCGTATGTTAAATCCTGCATGATTTTCAACTAAGCACAGGCTGTGAAGACAGTTATCTTTTCAGTTATTATTTTTGACTCTATAAATAGAGTTCTTTTTCTCATTCATTGTACAGATACATAGTTATCTACTGTCAAAATTTTGAGAGCTTTTCTTCTTCGCATAGTCCAAGGGATAAAGTGATCGTCTTCTAGATCAGATTCCCACAGTTGTAATTTTCCCAGATACACAATAAATAAAGGAATTTATTTATGGAAAACAAATTGGCGACTCTGCTGGGGAAATCCACCTCCTCTTCTGAGATGGCAACAACTCAATACGACACTTCGTCAATCGGCTCGACGAAGAAGGTGATGACGATCCAATTTGATCAACTCGCCTATGAAGAAATGCAGCGGGCTAAGAGTGGTAAGCCCACTACAGCCTCCATCATCACTGCCAAGTCGAAGGGACACTCTGTCTATGTCCCTAAGAATCAGTTGGCAGCCAATGGTGAAGTCTCTGCCACAGTGTCTACTCCTAACACTGGCAAGAACTCTACTGCAAGCACGCACACACTACACCAAAATGGACAATTTGCGACAATTAGAATTATCCAACAATGACATACTAAAACTGTCGTTATATTTTTGACGGATTAAAACCGTTGTTTAACATCAAAATCTATTTTACCAAAATAGTAAATTTGAATTTGACGGATTAAAATAGTTGTTTAGGTTAAAAATTCATTTGAAATTTTTTCAATTGGCGCACTCAATTTTCACTTTCACTATTCCCTCCTCTCACATTCACGATTCCCTCCTATTCCTGCCCCCATAGCCTCTTTCACTTCACAAAGGAACACATGGATGTGGCCGCCCGCCATGACCGGCACTCCTTCATCACCGGCGAAGCGACCAAAAGGCGAGAAGTCCTCCATCGGGTACATTTTTCTTTGAGTTTGGTTTGATTAGGGTTTTAGGGTTTGAGATTCTTCTTCTCCTTCTCTTAGATATCGATTTGATTAGGAGAACGAGGAGGAGGAAGAGGGGTAGGAGAATGAGGAAGAGGAGGAGGAGGCAGGGGCGGTAGTGGAGGAGGAGGACCCAGAGTGGCCGGTGGACGCGAACATTGGGTGGGGCGTGGGGGCGTCGGAGTACTTCAAGCGACATCCAATATGGAATGTGGTGGCGAAGAATGGAATGGAGATCGACATGGAGGGGGAGATGGAGGAAGGGTGTGTGAAGGATATCAACTGCTTGGAGTTGGATAGCTTCTCTTTCCATCCGAGCCCGTTGATTGTTCTGTTCTTGGAGCGCAACAATAGGTATAATATCCAATTTTGTTACTTCTCTTTCATAATTTGACATACCAAATGAATCAAAATCCATGGTAGAAGTTGTAATTTCTTTTTAGTTTATCCATTGAGATTTAGAGAAGAGAAGCCTATGAATTATGCTTTATTTTGGACATAAAAAAATAAAGAGAGACTGACTTGAAATTAATTTGGAAAAGAGTTTCTAACCCTAATTTTTTTCATATTCACTCTCTTCCAAATATTATAATTTGGGATCATCACCATCAACGTTGATTTTGTCGACATCAAGTTGGATTTCAAGTGCAAAACCCCCGGACATCAAGATCCGACACAACACACCATTCTCTTCGATTATGCTTCTAGCATCATCACCATCAACATCTTTGAGATTGTCGTTGTCAACCACCATTGTCATTGTCAACCACCATTCGATCGCGATCTGTAGAAAATATAGGCTGTACTTTTTTGCCTGTCAATCGACTTAACGACCTGCTAATCGACCGACTCTTTGACCGGCTAGCGGACTAGAAATCCAAGCTTGTCTACTATGCATTAAAAAAAATGGTTAGTATTGGACTGTTAGCCATGTATCATCTATATTAGCAACTTCTAACCAATTTTTTGCTTTTTAGTGATTTTTTTGTCCGATTCAGTCCACGTCCGTGTCTATCAGCCATAACAACATTTTCACAAGTTTTGGCCAAATTTTAGTATGTTCCTACCAAATTTGGCTAAACCTGCTCTATGTCAGCTATTTATATCAATCTGTGCTGGCCATGTATCGACTAACTGCAAGTTGTACCAACTTTTTTTAATCACGTATTGGGTGTGTTCTGGAACTAGGCACATGAATGCCAACTGAAATCTTGTCAATATGTGTGTAATGTTAGATGCCTATCAGTTCTTTAAACATCCATATATGATAAAGTTGCTCAACGTATAAATGAGTTTGTAATGTTATTTTAGCATGACTTTTTGAATTATGAATTCAATAAACCAAAAGTAGAGAAGAACCATATTACCACTAGAACCACCGCAAAAAAAAATGTGTACAAGCATTTATATTGTGTATTTGTGCATGCTAGGTGAGTACTTAAATAGGTTTTAGCAATGTGATGACTTTAAAATTTATAAACTCTGATTGAAAGCGTAGAATGGCAGGAAATTGACCTAAGTATGTTTAAAATCTCATTAGCAAGAAAAAAAATGCAATATTCAATTTTAAATGTATGTATTTGTGAACTCAACTTTCTTTATGATTGGTGTTAGGGCTGTGAAAATTTGAGCCGAAGCTACCGTTAATTAACCCCTTTACATTCATCTGATAGTAACTAGGTCACCATCCTCCTAGGGGAAGGTTAATTGACCCCTTCTCGTTTATTACATTGTGCATCCTACTCATCTAGTTGCAAACATCCCAAAACATGAGAGAAATACACCATGACTGGATAGGTCAATTAACCTTGTTCTATAACAAGTGGATGCCTACTTATTTGACAGTCATGGTATAGTGGAGGTTGTTGGAGGTTGGTAATTCGAAAGGAATAAGGAAGTTCAATAGGGAAGTCGACTTCTCATATACTTGTAACCACAGTTGTCTAAAATTAAACTCTTGAATTCAGGTATCCATGTGCCATTCATCTTTTACAATGTCAATGGGATCAAGTAAGCTGTGTTGTTACCATTTTCTCTCTCTGTTGATTTAAAGACTAAGTTGTTTTAATGTCTATTATTTTTACTCACTTGTAACCAATTATGTTTTCATCTATTCTGACTCCTAACAGGAAAATTATGTTATGTTATGCTCTTCTTATTCAGGCAGGTTGCCCTTTCATATACAATTGAGTTTAAATAATTAAGGAAAGCCAAAAGACCGCCTTAGTTTATACGCTTCTGTTTCTAAGTACTTAACCATTATATCACTATATTATCTGTTTTCTTTTATTAGATCTAGCTGCTGGATCTCATGATTCTGTCATTATTGTCCTTCTCCATGTTTGACTTAGGTTTTTATCTATCATCAATTCTATCAAAAAGTCTGAAAGCAAATATAATCCAGCCCATCTAGTAAGGAGACAACATATAGGATTTGCTAGATTTTAGTGACACCATGTAAGCCCTTTCTTTCTAGTTTGATTTTATTTGTTACTTGACAAGTTTGTGCCTTTTCTTTTGCTTTAGATTGATGTTACTGAAAGTGTCAATTACTTAAGAATGCCTTGAAGTTAGTGTATTTTAGGATTCTCGAATGGATATTGGTTGATTATAGTAATGTTATCTAATATTGGGTTTGGTATGCCATTGATGAACTTCTTGTTTATTTATCTTAACGACATGATCATTCACCTCCTTAAAGGTACACCGTTGATGAACTTCTTGGAAATTTTCTCCAACTTACGATAATTAATTTTTGTTCTCTTGGTTTTTTGACTGGTTGTATAATAACTTTGCAACCGTACTCCCTTCCTTTTATATTTGAAACTTGCTGGTATATGTAAATCGAATACAAGCCCGAGTATCAGGTAGAGTTTGATAAGAACCAGGATATAGATGAGAAGCCTCCAATATCTCTAGAAGAAGCACTGCATAAAACGAAACCATTCTTGATGGCATATGAGGGAATACAGAGCCAAGAAGAGTGGGAGGTACTTTAATGTTCTGTATCAAAATTTCTTTGCCTTCTGTTAATCTTTCTTACTTTATAATGTCGTGACACTAACATGCATACTTGGGCGAGGACTATCAAGGCGGCAATCAATATACCTGTTTGAATTCAGCTTTGAACTAACAATTTTTTTATTATAATTGATTAAACAACTATTAATTGGAATTTTCCAAGTCCTGTATTCTTAGCTCAGTGTTAGCCTCAGTAAAACTCAAATTATGGTGAACAATTGGTTAGTTTAATATGACTAAGATTGCCAAGTTTACAGTTTTAACTGCCTCCATAATATGCAAGCCCCACATCTGATACCGAGATCCTTGTCTCATTCGTGTATTTGCACTTTTTGTTATGTCAGGGAGCATGATCACATTCCCAGACTTCATTGACTTTGTACAGTCTATCTTTTGTTGGAAACCCATAGTGCAGCTTATGTAACCATAGACTTTATAAGATAAATACATGTTTTGCAGTTTATAACCATATTGATACCATAACCATGAAGATGAATGAAGAAAATGATTCTGACACTCTGATTTTGTCTGAAAATGGACAATATATATTACAGGTTTATGTAGATGAAGAGAGAGAAACAAAGTGTTTTGCAATAGATGATACATCAAGCACTTTTAAGGTGATAGAGATGATTTTGACAAAGATAACATTTCCATTTCATAGAAATGTATTGACAACGAGAAAGTTGGTTTGACTAATATGGCTTGTGGGGGTGAAATCGAGTAGCTCAAAGAAGCTTCATGGTTATGATAATGAAAAAAGAGAGCTCTGCTTCCTTAGTGTCTCCTTCTAATTGATGTGCCGGATGGGAACTCTTCCTACGAAGAAGCTAAAATTATACTAAAATCAAAAAGGCATTATGATAGGGACCTTGATAACCCTAAGCTATGAAAGTTCTGAAAACCTGTTGATGACTATTTATTAGTACAAAATCATTTTATAGCAATACCATCTACCAGAAGGTTATAAGGGACGTGGCCATCCCTTCACGTCCTTGCAAGATTATGAATAGAGTTTGTGCCTTGATTCTCATGAAGTTAGGACAGGTTAACCAGACTTCTCTATTTTTTTGTTTCTTAGTTTCCTAGCGGGCTTCCTTATTTTTGCAACATTTGAGTAGAATAGTAGTTTGTCTTATGGGTGTGTAAAACTTTGTTCTATGATGTAGGACTATTTCAAGGTTTCTTTTGCTTTCTTTTACTTTTCATGTATTTAGTGTGAAATACTTCTTCTTACTATCTCTCTCTCTCTCATTCAGCTTTCAAGAAAAACCTGCTGCCCTTTGTTCTGTTGTGCACCATTCAAATCATGCATTATTATTTATCATATATTCAATGACATGAGCTTTAAGATTTATCTAATGCTTTTTTTGAAACATTTTGGAGAGTTTATACTGATACGACAAGCAGGGATCTGCAGAGGATGTGCAAGAACATTACTGCTAAAGTTGGTTACATGAAGATGAAAGAGGTAAGGTTTTTTCTGCCTACTGTAGTCATATTACTTGTTTGGTTTGAGTGGCAAACTTTGCACGTTAACAACAACATAATTTAATTAATATTTCCTTGACCAAATGTGTAATGTTCATGAAACTATATATAATCCAGTTACTCTAGTTTACATTTCGGTTGCTCATCATTCCAAATTGTAATTCATGTTCTCTCTAAAAAAAATCCATTAGCATTATAAATGTCTTAGTTGATTTATGTTCTGATTCCAGCTGTGAAGGTTGTGGTGAACTAACAGTCTAACAATGTTCTTTGTCATGATTGTGATATGATCCCATAAACAAAAAAGACTACCAGTTAGTTCAGCTAGAAAATTTTCTAGTGATCTGATTGTGGATCCCTAGAAATAATAGTAGTTCTTTTAGTGTTCTAGTTGCAAATGTCATGTTTTTCCAATCCAACATTTCATCTTAGTAAATTATAGCCTTATGATATTTTCATATCTTTACTACTTGAACTCCATTTCTATCTCATGTGTAGAAAATTTGGGAAGATGATGGTAACTGCAACTTGGTTATTGCTGCATCAAGGCTGGGGCTTTGTGTTATCACCCTTGGTCATGTAGGAAATGATATCTACGGGCATTTCCTTGATGTCCTTCAAGATGAGGGCATTAAAATGGTCGGAATGAATGGAGAACTCTGAAGCTGCGAGTTATGGTGCATCCTATGAAACACTGCTATGCTGGGTTTTAGTGGACCCATTTCAGAATCATGGATTTTGCAGGTAAAAGACTTTCATTGATGCATATTTTTGTTATTATTTAAAAGATCACATGTAGTAAATCTCTTTTTAGACCCATTTCAAGTGAGAGTTTGTTTTTCAAAGTGTGAAATCTAACTTGTCTCCACTATGACATTAGTCGTGCTGATTTTAGCGATGAACCTGCATTCAATTGGATGACTAGATTATCATAATCCATTAAAATGGCGATCCAAGAATCGAAGATTCTTTTCTGCAATGGCTATGTATTTGATGAACTTCCACTCGATTTAATCAATTCTGCACTTCATTGTGCTATTGATGCTGGGACAACAGTATTTTTTGATCCTGGCCCTCGGGGTAGAACTCTTCTTAATGGGACTTCAGGTCAGCAAAGGGTATTGGAAATGTTTCTAAGGTTAGCAATGTACTTCTTCTGACGTCAGATGAGGTTCAGCTTTTATCTAGTCATTTATTATTTGTTCTTGAAACTGTAATGTGTTTTTCTTAGTTGATAAACTTCATTATTCTTTTTCTCTGTCAATATTGCTTCTGAAATTGTGATATATTTGTAGGATTGAAACTTTAACTTTTAGCCTGTCATTGTTATTCTCATTTTTGTTTTTAGTCAATTGTACTTGAGAGGATGAAGTTAACAAGTAAACAAGGAACTTGATAAGTACTCGATATAAATATGGTATATGGTGAATTTAATATTAACTTATCATTCTCTTCCTAAGAAATCTTCAACTTTGACCTCTTCTATGGTGAAAACAAAGGATTTGGCTGATTTATCTGATTTATTATCCAGTTTCAAGTTATACCCCCTTGTCAAAGTGTATGTGGCTAATTGGATATCCAAAGTCGACATTACTACCAAAGTCCATAAATTGAATGTTGGTACTTGATACTAATGCTCCTTGTCAGTTGATTTTCCTCTCTTGATTATTTATTTTCTTTTATGGTATTTTGGGCAGTGAATTTTTTCTAGTTCTACTTAAGAGTAGGATTTAGTTATAGGAGTCAGTTTGAAACATAGGTTGAGATTTTTTGCAGAGTTGGAAGTAAGTTGTATCCTTATAATAACCAATGGCATTTTGACAAATATGATGCAATTTAAGGTCTTCAAGGACTATTCTTGCATGTATATTGGCTATTATGCTAGTCATCATTGTACAGTCAATTAAAATGGAGGATTAGAGTAATAAGAAGTATATGAACCAATATTGGATTTGCCTGGTAAACTGGAATTCAAAACCTCAATTGTGTACTTTGTTGTAATGATCTCAAACTACGGGAATGCAAACAACTTGAATGGACTTTTTTTGTGGTAGATGGAAACAAAAGCAAATAGGTATTATGGTATTTGTACTTCCCTTGTAGCAAATATCTATATGATTATAAATATCACTCAAATACTCAAGCTGATGTCCATGACTCTTTGTTACCCAAAAAGTGGAAAGAAGCGACACTATGCAGGGCACTTGCTAGTTTTTAGACTTAATAGAGTAGTCAAATAAGGTGCAAAAATGAAGTGTTTTGTTACCGGGAGTTGCATTTTCCAAGGAACTGACATTGACATTTTCTTGTTGAAGTGTTTTGTTACACCATCAGTTAATATGACTGAATTTAACAATGATATTGAAGAAGAAATGTTCCAAGCTGCAATGTTTTGTTACACCATTGTTGATACACAATATTTTAAAAATTATACTCTTGTGGGTTGCAATGTATTATGCAGTTAAACGGAGTCTTGAGCTCTACTTTGATGTTTATTGATTCTTTGAAGATACTATACCTTTCCCCTTCATTTGGAGGTTTTGAGAAGCATAGTCGACCCGCCTGCCATTATGCCTTACTGGTAATGTTATTTCTTTTGTTGTTTTTGACTTTAACATAAATGTTAATATGAAGTTTATAATATCATTGTCGATAATTTTTTTGACAGCAATGAGATGTTGTCCGACAGAAACAGAAAGTTTGAAGATATTACGGTTGGGGAAATGATTAATTGGCCAAAATATTCAGTTCCGTTTGTGAGGTTTTAATTTTTTTTCTACTGCACTTGAGATTGTAAGCGAGCAATAACATTCTCTTTTTTTGTTCATCATGAGAACTAAGTCATTGTAAGTTAGAAACATTGGGGTTTCATTTTGTTTTTGATGGAATATTGCAATGTAAAGTTGATACATTCAAAAGTTAATACAATATTGATTGAATTTTTTTCATTGTTGATAATTGTTGATGTTTATATGAAATTATATTTTCAGATGTATTTCAGAATTATATAGAGGATGAACATGCTTAGATAACTTTGATTTAGATGAATTGAGATTTTTTTTTTTGAATTTTGTTTCCAGAAAAATGACAGACCTTAACTGTTGAAAATAAAAAAAACAATGACCGACCAATTCACAGATTATTTGACAGAGTGAGTATGTTGTTTTTATTTGACAGACAATAACTGTCATTTTTTTCAGTCAGGAAACGACAGTCCAAAAGTGTTGTTTATATTTTGGGACGCGCTATCAACGACGGATGTTCTGACAGATCAAAACTGTCGTTTATCGTGATATACGACGGTTTTGGTCTGTCGAAAAATGTACGTTTTGGCGTAGTGACGCTCTTGTGCGCTCGAAGATGACAGCAATCAAAGGTCACGCTGACAGTACTGGCTCTTTAGCCAAATCTGTTCCAGTGTGCAATCTCACATCCAAAAATGATGCTGACAGTACTGACTCTTTAGCCAAATCTGTTCCAGTGTGTGTCTCCAAAATTAAAAGTCACGCTGACAGTACTGGCTCCTTAGCCAAATCTGTTCCAGCGTACAATTTCAAACCCAAAAGTCACGCTGACAGCACTGGTTCCTTAGCCAAGTCTGTTCCAGTGTGTAATTCTAAAATCAACAATCACGCTGACAGCACTGGTTCCTTAGCCAAGTCTGTTCCAGCGTGTACTTCCAAAGTCAAAAGTCACGCTAACAGCATTGGTTCTTTAACCAAGCCTGTTTCAGCGTGTATTTCATCTAAGAAGAATAGCTCTTTAGCTATCTCTTCTTCTTTGCCAAGTTCCACTAGAACTGGGGGTGGTCTTCCACACAAAGTCCCTTCGAAAAGGAATAACTCTTTAGTTGTTTCTTCTGTTCCTGTAGTTTTTACTTCAGGAACAGCTTTGACTGATAATTTTGTTAGTCAAAGAAAAGAAGATGGTCTTTTGACTACTCTTCCTTCTGGACATTCTATGTCTCAAAACTTGAATGAGTCTAAGAAGAAACATTCCTTAGTGTCTTCTTCTATGACTTCTCCGAATTGGGCACAGAATCTGTCTATAAAAGAGGGTTTGTTACCAACTCCTAATCAAGGGGGTGGTTCAACTTTTCCTTCTCTGCAAATATCTAGGTCAATGGAAGGAAAACTCCATGTTTCCAAAACCAATGTGTTACCTCCAACTGATCTAAGAACAAAACTTAACACTTCTGGTGTTAAGAAACCATACCAGTTGGAAACAAGGACAAGAGATCCAGATGCAGAGTATGCAAGAAACTATGTGGCTCATATTAATCATTCTCTATATAATCAAGAGCCATCAAGACCCAAGAACAGTAAATATACTCCTCAATCTTCACAAACAGATTTACGAGAATATCTTCAACAGAAGAGAAGAAGTGATTCTGTGTCAAAGGACCATGCTGAATGTGACTTCTATCCAAGAGTCATAATTCAATGCAGATGTTAATCAATGGCTTATGACCATGTTGATCATGAATGTGACTTCCAGCCAAGAGTCACAATTTAATGCAGATGTCAAACAAAACGACAATCTGTCTTTAATCGGATTCAGTATGAACCCATGCCTGATGAAGATGAGCCTTTGTTTGCTTCTGTCAACATGACCTCTCGGGATACTGGGGGTAGAGCTGATAGTCCAGATGGAGTATATAGAAACACCAGAGCAAGAGTCTTAGCTTCTAGTCAAAGAAATTTGATCTCTGAAGATGAGTCTGAATTTCTGGGAGAATCTAACTTCCCACCTCTTCCTACTGGGGGTAGTTCTCCTATAAATGACTTTGATGCACGAAGCAGTGATTCAGAACAAACAACATCCACCAGTTCATCAATAATCCCTCGTATAGTCACGACGTATATGGTGGATGGGAATAATGAATTGAACAATGAACCTTCCTCTTCCTTGACTCCTCAAGATCAAAGAATTGCTTCTTTGGAACAGCAAATGAAGTCTATGGCTGATATTATGAAATCAATGTATGAACTCATGACAGCTCAGTTGCAAAATCGACAGACTGTACCAGATGCCATACCAACTGACGCTGATATGAGTCCAGTACAAGTTCCTCCAACAGTACAATCCAATACTCCTGGACCAACTCAACCAAACCCTAGTCTCTCTGGAGCTGGGGGTAGTGCTTATAATGCTGTTCCTCCTCCCAACTATTCTCTACAAGCTACAACTCCACAATCTTCCGGAGTTGTTAATGAAGAATTGAGGAATCTCAAAACTCAATTCGAAGCATTCAAACAGAAAGATGGTTTACAAAGGTTAGGCATCAAGCAACCTTATCCGATAGAATGGAAGCAAATATTGTATCCTCCTAAATACAAGCCTCCTACTATCTCATTCTATGATGGAACCACTTCTCCAAGTCAGTTTATTAATCACTTTGAAGTGATGACTGATCAATTGCAACCAAGCGACGCCCTCCTTACTCGGGTGTTTGTTGGATGTCTCAAGGGAACGGCTTATGAATGGTATAGAAGTCTCCCAGATGGGAGCATTACCTCATTTGTCGGTTTCAAACAGATGTTTCTTGAACGATTCTATGAAGGGCTCAATGACATGACTATGTCTGCTCTTATTAGAATCAAGCAGAAAAATAATAAAACTACAGAGGATTACATTGAACAGTTTCGAAGAGAAGCTCTGAAGATGCCTCTTGGAACTCCTGATGCTGTCACCATCGACACATACAAATCAAACTTGTTGCCAATCATCAGCATGTGGACAGGATCCACCCAATTCCAAGACTGGCCTTCTTTTATAGTTAGTGCCAAGGCTGCAGAAATTAGTGCTGAAACCTTCAAAGGTTTAGGAGTGGAGATGACTCCCAAAGAAACAGGTCAAGGTACTAACAATAAAAACAATGTTCGTAAAGGAAAAGAAACTCTTGAAGTTAATCTTCAGAGCAAAGATGCATCAACTGTTCAAACTTCTCCTACCTCTATAACTCAACAACCAAGAACACCTCGCCCCAAGGAAGAATACACTTTCGATGATAACGATGTCCTTGGTATCTTTGAATGTCTACTGAAAGGTAATAAGATACAATTACCTGAAATCAAGAAACCTGATGAAGCTGGTAAGACAGATCATCCCAAATACTGCCCATATTACAGAATATTGGGTTACACAATTCGTACATGTTATGTACTGAAAGGAAAGATCCAAGAAATGATTAAATCTGGAGCTATCTCCCTTACTCCGAAAGAGAAGACCGTCACCTCCAACGTCGTCTCTATGCAATTCGGAGATTTCCCTCCTCAACTCCTTGAAAGTGGGATCGTTCCTATTCCCAAGGCAACTCTTGAGATAGTGAATATTCCTCCTCCACAATTTGAAGGATTAGTGCCAATCACTTTGGAAACTGGAGAAATCATGTGGATTCATCCTGATCTAGTGGCAGATTTTGAATCTTATTTTCCTCAAAATACTACTTCTCGAAAGTCCAAAAAGGCTGGAAAGATTAAGTCATGTCATATGACGTCTCTTGGGTCTACCTCTGATACAGAGCCAAAAGAGAAAGAAGAAGCACTTGCGGGTGCTACTCGAACGGGGAAACCTTATCTAAAGGATTATTCCAAGAATCCTGAGGATACTCCTGATATCCCTCCAGCTGATAAAGATGCTCCTAATGTTCCTCCTGAAGAAGAATTATCTACTGCACCTGTTCCTTCAACTACACCAATTGAACCTGTTTCTTCCAAGCCTACGGCTTTGGAGAAAGGCAAACAACAGGCTCAGTTTGATAAACCAATCAAGAAGTCCCCTCCTCTTGGGCTTCAGAAGCCTTATAACTTCGACATTCTAGCTCAACTTGCTAATACTCCAGCTAGAATGTCCCTCTTTGAACTTCTACGTCTTTCTAAAGAAACTCGGAAGACGTTAAGTGAAGCACTTCTTCAAGCAGACTCTTGTATTGCACAATTGAAGAAGCCAGATGCAGAACCTGCCACTTGCTTACATTACAACAGTGTATTGGAGATTATCCCAAATATCACCTTTACACAAGACGACATGCTATTGGAGGATAATCGACATGATCGGCCTCTCTACTACACTGGTTATATCGATACGATGAAGATAGATCGTATCCTCATTGACCCAGGGTCTGCTATAAGCATAATGCCAAAGAGTCCGTTGGATGAACTAAAAATCCCTCTTCACAAGCTCTCTAAGACGGTTACTACTATCTTAGGATTCAATCAAAGCCGAAGCGAGCCTTTGGGAAAGATTCATCTGAAGCTTCAGATAGGCGATTTCAGATCCAAAGTCACTTTCTATGTGATTGAGATCGTGGGATCCTATAATCTTCTTCTTGGGAGGCCCTTTCTTCATGAAAATAATGTGGTGCCTTCTACTCTTCATCAGTGTTTTAAGTACATTGATAGCAATGGAAGAGTACAAAAAGAAGTTGCTGATATAAATCCCTTCCATGGGGTTAAAGCTTATTTCAATGATTCCCGAATGTACAAAGAAGAGTATACAAGGGTCATACAAGCTATGGAGAAAGAGGATTCACAAAGTGAGACTTTAATAATCCCTGTTAAAGGTCGAGCTA
The DNA here is from genome assembly GCA_029216955.1 of Iris pallida. Classification (NCBI taxonomy): domain Eukaryota; kingdom Viridiplantae; phylum Streptophyta; class Magnoliopsida; order Asparagales; family Iridaceae; genus Iris; species Iris pallida. Next base: position 27,830,022 of record JANAVB010002199.1, on the reverse strand, counting down.
CTCAGCAACAATCTCCCAAACCCTCTGGAGAAGGTTCTTTCATCATCCTAGTGAGTAGACGGATCTCTCCGTTGCCTCAGTTGTCTGCTCAAGATACAATGATCATTCCTGTTAGTGGACGTACTACAGTTCCTGTATCTTCACAGGATACTCTGCTAATTCCAGTTGGAGGGCGGATTACTCTTCCATCTCAAGCTTCAAGGGAGCTCACCTCTTCTGAGCCATTTGTTATCGATCTTAATCGAAACAAAGCTTCTTCTCATTCTTCTTCTTTCCCTTTAGTCATTGACTTGGCTAAAATCTCTAAGGCTCAGCCTTCTCCCAATGTAAATATTGCTGCTTTTACATTTAATGAAAAGTCTCCATCTTTGTAGTACGTTGATGTGTGCAATTTATATGTTCATAGTTATTTACATTTGTTAGATGACTTGAACACAATAACCATAGGGGTTGTACAGACTGTTCATACAGATGTATTCCTAGAACCTGTACAATCTTCATACTTTCTAGTTCCCAGCAGAAAGCCAGGAGACATTCCAATATTCTTCTATAAAGGGCCCCAAAGTCCTTCTGATTTAGAAGATGATGACAAAAATGATGATACTGGAAGATTACAACTACGTCGTTATAGTCAGCAATCTAAAGACATCATCAAAAATATGGGCTATGACTTCAGGACTGGCCTCAATAGTGGAAAAGGAAGAAAAATGCCTGTTCGTATTCCTCCTCTGAAATATGGAAGGACGAAATGCGGATTGGGCTATATTGCTCCTACTCCTTTTATCAATATTGTTCATGAAGATCCCGAGTCTGACGAAGATAAGAGATCTGATTCTTCTAGTACCACTTCTTGGGATTCCGATACGAGTATCGGTGATTTCTATTGCAACATTCTGTCTTCCAACATGGTTTCCATTGACCATTCTGAAGAAAGTGATGAAGACGAAGAAGAGTTTGAAATCTCACCTGAATCAGAACAATGGGCCCAAAGATTAGATAATCAATGGGAGTTCCGTTTCGAGCAAAAAGAACCTCCGACTGAAGACAAACTTGTTCAAATAGATGTTGGTGAAGAGGGATCTCCAAAACCAATATTCATCAGTGAAAGTCTTTCTGAAACTGATAAGCAAGACATGATCAAACTCATTCGTGACTACATCGATGTCTTCGCTTGGAGTTATGAAGATATGCCAGGACTTGATCCACAAATTGCAACTCACAAGCTCAATATCTTGCCGAATGCTAAACCGGTCAAACAACAACAACGACGATTTCGCCCAGATATTATGGATGCAATTGAAGCTGAAATCAATAAACTCATAACCTCTGGGTTTATTAGAGAGGAACAACATCCCGATTGGGTGGCTAACATAGTTCCTGTCCTTAAAAAGACTGGCAAGATCAGAGTATGCATAGACTTCCACGATCTCAATGCGGCTTGTCCTAAAGACGAATTCCCTCTACCAATCACTGATGTCATGATCGATAATACCTGTGGATTTGAACGGATGTCATTCATGGACGGGTATTCTGGGTACAATCAGATTAAAATGTTTCCAGATGACGAGAAGCACACTTCTTTCAGAATGCCGATCGGTACATACTGTTATACAGTTATGCCATTCGGTCTCAAGAATGCAGGAGCAACTTATCAACGAGCTATGAGCACTATATTCCGTGAACATTTACGAAAAACAGTCGAATGGTATGTTGATGATATTGCAGTCAAAAGTCGACAAAAGGAGGATCATATCCAAGATTTGAAGACTATATTTGATTTAATGCGTAAGCATCAATTAAAGATGAACCCTACTAAGTCCTTCTTAGGCGTCTCTAGTGGTAAATTTCTCGGCTTCGTCATTACCTCTAAAGGTATACACGTGGATCCCGAGAAGATCAAAGCCATCCAAGAGATGCGTCCTCCACGCACCTTAAAAGAGCAGAGGATTTCAAGGAAGGATCGCTTATATCAGGAGATTCATCTCTAATTTATCAGGACGCTGCAGACCATTCAACAAACTTATGAAGAAAGGTGTTTCTTTTGTCTGGAATGATGAATGTCAGAAAGCATTCGATGATATAAAATAATATCTGATGAGCCCTCCAGTATTGGTACCTCCCGTTTCAGGAATTCCATTTCTCCTATATACTCGAGCAATGAGTCATTCATTGGGTGCATTACTCGCTCAAAAGAATCAAAATGGTCATGAACAAGCCATCTACTATCTCAGTCGTACTATGACCGGAGCTGAACCTCGATATTCACCGGTCGAAAAAGAATGTCAAGCCTTGATGTTCGCTGTTCAAAAGATACGACATTATATCATTGGCCAAACTATTCATGTCATCTCCAGGATCAATCCTATACGGATCATGATGAAGAAATCCAGTGTTTTGAATTCTCGATTAGCTAACTGGAGAATCCTACTTGCTCAGTATGACATGCATTATATTCCTCAGAAGTCAGTCAAAGGACAAGCTTTAGCTGATTTTCTAGCTGCTCATTCAATTCCAGAAGATTCAAAACTCTATGATGAAATTCCAGATGAAGTCCTAGATTCAAACCAAATTGCTGAAGAAGATCCTACTTGGCGTCTATTCTTTGATGGAGCTTCAAGGATAGGTCCTAATGGTGATATTGTCGCTGGAGTTGGAATTGTTCTTGTATCGCCAGAAGGTCTTGTTGTCCAAATAGCTTATTCTCTCGACCAGCCGTGTTCAAACAACGTAGCTGAATATAATGCATTGCTTATTGGTCTTCAACTCGCTAAACATCTGAATATTCAACATTTGGAGGCGTACGGAGACTCTAAACTCATTGTCAATCAGATAAGGGGTACTTATGAAGTTCGCCATCAAGATCTGGTTCTTTATCATAGATCAGCTATATCTATGGCTTCTTCGTTTGAAGAATTCTTTATTGAACATGTTAGGCGAGCATGTAACACAGAAGCTGATGCTCTAGCTAATCTTGCGACGGTGTTGGCTATCCCGATTAGACGACAACAAATGATTATTGTTCGCAATCGAGAATTATTTCATCTGGAAAATAACCTAATTCTAGGGCTTCCAGTTGACATTGAAGAATCAACATCTCATGACGTCAACACAACAAGAGGATTTGGATTTAGTCGTAAATCTTTATCATCTTCATCTGATTCCAGCATAGAATTCATCTTCAGTAACTCAGCCGAGAATCAAAATACGGATACGGATTGGAGACTTTCTTTCTTAGATTTCGTATTGTATGATATTCTTCCGGATGATCCGAGTGAGGCAGCATCTATCAGACGACGATCACTCCGATTCTATTATAATCATACAACAAAGACCTTATATCGTCGAGCTTATGATGGTTTACTTCTTCGATGTGTTGCCGGTGATGAGGCTCAACAAATCATTCGCGAAGCACATGATGGAATTTGTGGAGCACATCAGCCTGGATCAAAACTTCAAGACCGTATTCGACGTATGGGTTATTATTGGCCCACTATGGTATCAGACGCCATCGAATATGCAAAGAAGTGTAAAGCTTGTCAAATCCATGCAAATTTTATTCATCAACCTTCAGAATTTCTACATCCGACGGCAGCATCATGGCCCTTCGAAGCTTGGGGCATGGACATTATCGGCCCGATCAATCCGCCGTCATCCAAGGGTCATCGGTTTATTCTCGCAATAACCGATTACTTCTCCAAATGGGCCGAAGCCATTCCTTTGTCTGAAGTTAAGACGTCCAATGTCATTAGCTTTATTAAGCACCACGTCATCTACAGATTTGGTGTTTCTCGACGCATTATTCATGATAACGGACCACAGTTCGTTAGTCAAAAATTTTCTCGATTCTGTGACGATCATCGGATCAACAATGTGGCTTCTACCGCATATAATCCGGCAGCTAACGGATTAGCAGAAGCTTTCAACAAGACCATCATCAAACTCCTAAAGAAGTTTGTCTCTACTAACAAACGTAATTGGAGTGAGAAGCTCGGTGAATGTTTGTGGGCTTATCGCACTATAGTTCGTAATGCTACTAAATGTACACCCTTCTCTCTGGTGTATGGTTGCGAAGCTGTTCTTCCATTAGAGATTCAAATTCCTTCTTTAAGGATAGCAATCGCTAATGAACTCACTGCTGAAAATAATGATCGTCTTCGACTTCAAGAATTAGAAGCTCTGGATGAAAAGCGATTATCTGCTCAACAGAATATTGAATTCTATCAAGCTAGAATCTCAAGAGCTTTTAATAAGAAAGTCAGAGTTCGATCGTATCAAAAAGGAGAGCTTGTTCTAACAGTCAGACGTCCTATGACTATGACTCATATGAGCAAGGGCAAATTTGATGCAAAGTGGGAAGGACCCTATATTGTGAGCAAAGTTTTCTCAAATGGAGCTTATCAACTCTCAGAATTGGATGGTCGAAAAGTTTTGATGCCTATTAATGGCAAATTCCTTAAGAAGTACTATGTATAAATGTAAATACTTGTAATCATCAGACAGTTTCATGTTTAGAAATAAAATTTTTATTTTATTTTAATCATGAATGATGATACATGATATTAAGGAAGATCACTATCATCCTTTTCTACATTTGGACGTGGGCCACTGCCATCCTTCTCGAAGACGTGATCAGCAAAAGAACCGAGTATCTCCTTGCTGGAACCCACGAGGAACTTGCAAACGGCCATTCTCATGGCTTCTTCTTCTTCAGTCTTTCCTGGTTCGAGCAGGAAGTCCAGAATGTCCCTTGGTGGTTTTGGTGCAGATGAACCTTCGCCTGCTTCCGCCTTCTTGGATTGAACTGGATCTACAGGGTGTTCTTCAGTGCCTTTCTGAACCTTCATGGCGATTTCAGCCTTCTTGGATGCTTCTTCAGACGACATTTTTATGTTTGAAAGAAGAAGCGTTCGTTCTTGTCAGATTTCTGCTATATTTATAGGCAGAAGTTCCTCAAATAATGAAGCGTCACATTCATCCGACGATTCATACATTCATTAATACTTGACGGTTCATCCGTTCATTTATTACATTCATTTGACGGTTCATCCGTTCATCATTTCCTAAACGGTTCGTCCGTTCATAATCTTCTATCAATTTATTAAGTGGGGATTCGTTATTGATCACGTTTTCATAACCTCTGAATCAATTCCGAATCTACTTGCTCATTTGTCATTTTTGACCTCTGCATAGAAATCAATCTATTTTTTTTTTGAGTTCCTACATATTATCACGTCCATAATACCTCTGATAATATCATATACTCTAAAACAGAAAAGAAGATTTCATTATCTATTATGTCCACAATTCATCCACAAATACAAATCTTTGAGCATAGAAGAATTATCATTTCCATTCTCATTTCACCACAAAAAGTCTATTACATTTTCTTAGACTTTCTTACAAATCATAATGGAAATCTATTACAAATCTTGGATTTTCATTCTACACCACAACAATAACCTAATAAAGATCTATCTTCTTCTTTGGATCTTCTCCGTCGGACCTTCTCCGTCAGGTTCGTTGTTGGTGGCAGTTCCTGACTGTCTGGGTCCCAGTCACGACCAGATCAGCAGGAATCAAACTCTGGTCTTCTCTCTCAGACGAGAGGAGAACCACAGAGTATGGCAGCCCGAAGTCGTGGTGCTGCCAATACAATTGGTGGATTGGGGGTAACCTCTCAAAGAAGACAGGAATGTATCCAAACCTTGGGATACAATTCCTAGTTCTGCCTTGAAAGGAACTCTACTACCCGATTTCTCGGGGTAGAGTTGACTCCACCATCCAACTCTCGTGTATAAAGGCTCTTCCTACCATCTGAGGAAGACCCTTCTATCCCACGAAGAGTTCTGAGTTGTCTGATGTACGCGTCAAAAGCGTATGAGCTCCCTGATGTAGGTGTCAGCAGGATATTCTCCACAGCATCTACATCACCAATGCCAGTTCTGAAGAAAATTTTCAACCGAGCTTCTGCAGAGAACAGCAAAGAAGAGAAGAATTAATCAACAGAAATGTCATTTAGCACACACTGGCTAGTCAAGCGTGCATTTTTTTTCAGTCAGAAACATAAAAGCCTATCTTCAACAGCAACAAAAATGGTACGCGGACTTACCATCAAGTTTGGTGCTAAGGATTGGCAAACCCATGTTTGATACAATGTGCAGAAATCGAACATTAGAAAATATTGCTTTCCTGTTTGAGAATGAAATCTCCCAAAAATCTCATGCTCAGAGAAGAAGAAGAAGAATGGGAGATGAATATCTGTGAAACTCATCTATCTATTTAAAGGACAAAGTACAAACCTATTCTTGGAAAAGATCCACGTAAATAGCGCTCATAAATTATGAAATGAGTGTCACGTGTGCTTTGGAAGACAGCGCAGCATTTGAAACAGTCAAAGAATGCCACTTAATATTCTTCATTAAATGCACACTGTTCAAACACAAAAGTTGTACTACATTCTTCAAGACAGGCACTGATGGCCTTACAAAAGACAAAAAGAGTGCAACATTTTCAAAAGCATAAAAGACACGCTCTATTTAGTCGAGCGGCTGAGCTTGGCGCCCAGTTCTTCTACGCTCTTGACCCCCATACGGTGTAACAGAGCCTTCAACATTTCACGCTGCTCTGCAAGGCTGCGTTCATCAGAAGAATACGAGCCATCCAAGCCAAAATAGCTCAAGAAATTCTTGGCTAATTGCATGGGATCGTCTTTGAACTCGAAAACCAGAGGCTCCGGTTCTTTACTCTCAAAAGTGGGATCACCATGGGAACAAAAGCCCAACTTGCGTGCTTCTTTCTCAGCTTTCTCCTTTGGTGTCATGTTGATGTAAGATGAAGATTAAATGAATCCTCTCCCTGTTTATATAACAGAGCTCGCCAGCGGTTCATATTCCACCATAAACTGGATGCAATCAGTCTCGGAAAATGAAGAGTCATCATGACATTTAATAAGTTCATTTGGATGTTTTCAAAGAACTTTGAAGTCTTTCCGACTTTCGAAAAATTTGAAGTCATCTCAGCGTGACTAAGTTCATTTTTATCTTATTTTCAAAGTATTTCAAAAATTTTGAAGTCTTTTCAATTTTCGAAAACTTTGAAGGGGGTTTTGTAGGCCTTTAAAAAATGACAGTCACGCTGAGTTGATCAGGACAGAGTCAAAAGTCACGCTCAGTTGATCAGGACAATATTTACAAATCACGCTGAGGAGACAGCTCATCATTTGTCAGAGAGTAATTATGACTGACAGTACAACAGTCGAAGAATGTCTCTTCGTATGCCACGTATGCACAGAATTCGAGAGATCACAGCCGTCTATTGCATGATTTTCGAAATCTTCTTCAGCAAGACTCAACCTTCGTCATGTTGGCGTACCAACAGAGCTTCTTGTCATTTAATGCGACTGACAAAAGCAATCACTGTCAGAGATTTTGTGTCAGTCGAGGCACGCCAAATCAAGACAGCTGGCAGTTCTATCCCAAGTCTGCGTGTATTTTGAGTTTTCCCTCAAATCTGCGTGGATTCTGAAGTTTTCTTCCTCAAGTCTGCGTGGATTCTGAAGTTTTCTTCACCAAGTCTGCGTGGATTCTGAAGCTTCCTGTCCCAAGTTTGCGTGGAGTTTGAAGCTTTCTACCCCGAGTCTGCGTGGATTTCATCTTCAACAAGTCTGTGTGGATTTCATCAAATTGGAGTACGTGGCAGCCATGCCACTGATCTCTCGCCTGCGTGTCCTGTAACTTGCACACGACTCATGCATGATTGCCATGTGTCCAACAGTTACAGGCCACGTCCAGTAACTGCTTACAACCTTGCGTATGTTAAATCCTGCGTGATTTTCAACTAAGCACAGGCTGTGAAGACAGTTATCTTTTCAGTTATTATTTTTGACTCTATAAATAGAGTTCTTTTTCTCATTCATTGTACAGATACATAGTTATCTACTGTCAAAATTTTGAGAGCTTTTCTTCTTCGCATAGTCCAAGGGATAAAGTGATCGTCTTCTAGATCAGATTCCCACAGTTGTAATTTTCCCAGATACACAATAAATAAAGGAATTTATTTATGGAAAACAAATTGGCAGGCCTTTAAAAAATGACAGTCACGCTGAGTTGATCAGGACAGAGTCAAAAGTCACGCTCAGTTGATCAGGACAATATTTACAAATCACGCTGAGGAGACAGCTCATCATTTGTCAGAGAGTAATTATGACTGACAGCACAACAGTCGAAGAATGTCTCTTCGTATGCCACGTATGCACAGAATTCGAGAGATCACAGCCGTCTATTGCATGATTTTCGAAATTTTCTTCAGCAAGACTCAACCTTCGTCATGTTGGCGTACCAAAAGAGCTTCTTGTCATTTAATGCGACTGACAAAAGCAATCACTGTCAGAGATTTTGTGTCAGTCGAGGCACGCCAAATCAAGACAGCTGGCAGTTCTATCCCAAGTCTGCGTGTATTTTGAGTTTTTCCTCAAATCTGCGTGGATTCTGAAGTTTTTTTCCTCAAGTCTGCGTGGATTCTGAAGTTTTCTTCACCAAGTCTGCGTGGATTTTGAAGCTTCCTGCCCCAAGTTTGCGTGGATTTTGAAGCTTTCTACCCCGAGTCTGCGTGGATTTCGTCTTCAACAAGTCTGCGTGGATTTCATCAAATTGGAGTACGTGGCAGCCATGCCACTGATCTCTCGCCTGCGTGTCCTGTAACTTGCACACGACTCATGCATGATTGCCATGTGTCCAACAGTTACAGGCCACGTCCAGTAACTGCTTACAACCTTGCGTATGTTAAATCCTGCGTGATTTTCAACTAAGCACAGGCTGTGAAGACAGTTATCTTTTCAGTTATTATTTTTGACTCTATAAATAGAGTTCTTTTTCTCATTCATTGTACAGATACATAGTTATCTACTGTCAAAATTTTGAGAGCTTTTCTTCTTCGCATAGTCCAAGGGATAAAGTGATCGTCTTCTAGATCAGATTTCCACAGTTGTAATTTTCCCAGATACACAATAAATAAAGGAATTTATTTATGGAAAACAGGCTCAAGCCCAAAATAATAACAAGAAGAGGAATAGGCAAGGTCAAGCATTTATAATGGGAGCTGAAGATACAAATATCCCTGAAGAAGTAATTTTAGGTACTATTTTAATTTCTGCATATCCATCATCAGTATTATTTGATTCCGGGACTACCCATTCATTTATAGCATCTTCTTTTATATCACAACGTGAAATAGAGTCCCAACCACTGCCTAAATCACTGAAAGTCCTCACCGGTAATGGAGTAGTAGAAGTCAGTCGGATATGTAGTAGATGTCCCATAAAATTGGGTGGAGGAGCTTTTCGTACCCGGTTGCTCGTTTTCCCAACAAGCAACTATGATATAATATTGGGTATGGATTGGCTAACTGCAACATTAGCCAACATAGATTGCGGTCAGGGGAAAGTTTCCTTTCAACTTCCTGACGGAGAATTTTATGAATTTGTAAGAGACCAGAATGAATTCAATGCAGAAGAACTAGAGAAATTTGAATTACCAGTACTGCTACAAGGAGTGGCGGAGCAATTGTCACGCCCCAGAACCAGAATACTGGAGAGCGGGGGCGGACACAGCCAGCTACGTATAATGAAATGGAATCCATCTCACTATACGGTCACGGCTGTCTAGAAATATGAGGGTTTATCTACAAGCCATCAGTCTCTTAAGGTCATAAATTATCCTATTGTCTCAATCACAACCAACTAATAATTGTCACAAGATATCAGATCACCAAATATACAATTGTAAGGCGTCCCAAACATTACATATCCAGATGATCATGAAGCTAGTCGTACAAAATGTAAGGACTAGCAAGAGTTAAGTCATACATGATCAACCTCGAGTTGCCAATCATGATTACAGCCCGTAGGCAGACAGTAAATAAAGTTGCAAACGAGCTAACACTTGCTCGGCGGCTAAACGCCTCAAAAGAATAATGTACAATAGAGTGGGAGAACAAAAGAAACCTACTCGTTGCCCTGGTTACGCCTGGTATTCACCATCGGGCTGGAAAGCAGGTAGATCCTTTGTTGCTGCTCCGGTATCTGGCCATACAAAACCAGCTGGGTCAGACCCCAGAAAGAGCAAGTGCCACAAAGGAGGCCACGAAATAAGAACAAAAGCCAGCAATTAGCACAATAATATAAGGTTATAAAGACAGGAATTAAGGAAAAACATAACAGGTGATATACGATGAGATAACCATGGGACTATTCAGATAACCAGGTTACAACCCGTAAACCAAACAAGGACCGGGGTTGTAACCCTTCTTCTGAACGGAACTTGGATTCTCCCACCATTTATCGGCAAGATATAAGAAAATCATGACAGGTAGTAATTCTTATGCAGGAATCAAGACAAGACTAGACAGGTTATTCTCATACAATCAACCACGGCCAAGCAATAAGTACGGCTTGCTACTTTAACTAACTAGGGTTATCACGAGCCTAGTTACTAACAAGATGCAGTGAGAATTCTAAGTCCTGTTACCTGTTTGTTACTACCTGAGTGATCCCAGCAAGAAAAGGAAAAGATAGCAGGATATAGCAGACACACTGTAGTAAGATGCATGTGTCCTAAGGTACCACACTCGATGGCGGACTGGAAGTGCGCTCATCTCGACGGATAGCAACAAATCCCAAGTATATATATATAAGGCCGGGACCAAAGGGGCAACGGGTAACTGGGAAATTCTCCATGAACTATTTGATTAATCTAGTCATTAATCCTAGCCATATTCAGTATGAATCCCTGACCGTGGGAAACCAGGGATTCATGTCCTAGACATGATGCAAGACAAGACAGGTTTATTTGTACAAACACATTCACCCACGGTGTCCAGGCCACTTATTCTTGTCAAGTCGGGTTAGCCGTCGCAACAGCATTAAGTTATCAAGTCATGTTACAAGTCAAGTCAAGTCAAGTCAAGTCAAGTCAAGAGTGTGCCGCCACGGGCCACTATCAAGTCAGGTTGGTCATGTCAGAAGTGCACCACTACGGGTCACTGTCGTGTTATGCTAGATCCTTGTCATACCATGCCATGTACAATAGTCATTCCAAACATATTAAGTAAAATCAAGTTCATGACAAAAGGCGTAAGGATATAAAATGGGCGTAAAATATCTAATAAAAATATTAATATACAGGACTATAGAAAAGCCAAGCTTAAAGAAATACGACCAAAACTCCAAGAGCCAAGGGTTAAGCAAGGGGTCAGGGGAGCAGCGTACGAAAAAGTCACGCACGCTGAGAGCAGCGTAGGTGAAAAGTCACGCACGCTACAGAGAGCAGCGTAGGTGAAAAGTCACACACGCTGAGAGAGCAGCGTAGGTGAAAAGTCACGTACGCTGAGAGAGCAGCGTAGGTGAAAAGTCACGCACGCTTCAGAGAGCAGCGTAGGTGAAAAGTCACGCACGCTACAGGGAGCAGCGTAGGTGAAAAGTCACGCACGCTACAGGGAGCAGCGTAGGTGAAAAGTCACGCACGCTACAGGGAGCAATGTACGTGAAAGTCACGCACACTCAAGGGAGCAGTGTACGTGAAAGTCACGCACGCTCAAGGGAGCAGCTGCGTGAAAGTCACGCACGCTCAAGAGCCAATGGATTGCGCAAGGGGTGGATTGCGCATGAGCCAATGGATTGCGCAAGGGGTCTGGGGGTTGGATTGCGCAGGTGTCAGCTGCAGAGGGTGCCAAGTGCGCAGGGGCACAGGGCGCAGGGGCAGATGGCGCATGGGTCAGATTGCGCATGAACAGACTGCGCAGGAGTGAACTGCGCAGGGGTGGATTGCGCATGAGCAGACTGCGCAGGAGTGAACTGCGCAGGATAAAGTGCGCAGGAATGGTTGGCGCATGGGGCTGAGCGCAGTTCACCATAGGGCAAGCTGCGCGGTCGGCACTGCGCTAAAGTGCGCAGGCCGACAGGGGCTGCGCAGTCCAGCACTGCGCTAAAGAGCGCAGGCTGCAGGCCGCTACTCCAGGCCGAGAAGAACACCAAGAACACCAAGAATTCAAATTTTCATATCTTTGTCAAGTCAAAGCCAAATCTAGATTTTCAAAGTTCTAACTTGAGTAAAATTGAATTCTCTTCCACATGGAAGCATCAAAATCCACAAAATCTCAACTAAAATAGATCAAAATCATGTAAATCCGAAAATAGAGAAACTTAGATCTAGAACAATGGAGACTCCAAATCACAAAATATCAAGTTCTAATGTTGATCACCATGGCCTAATCTAGCTAATGAACAAATAAAATGTGGTTCTCATGTGGTGGCAAGGTGCACTTGCCCATGGGTGTTGGTGTTGTGTAGAGGAAGGAAGAAGAAGAAGATGGAGAAATAAATGAGAGAATTATGGAGGAGAGAGAAAAGTAGGTGGAGTTTTAATGAGGGTGAGTTGTGTTGTGCTGAGGGTTGAACATAGGCTAAGGTGTTCCAATGCATGTTAAACCAAACCAAACCAAATCAAACCAATTCTCCTCCACAAAATAAACCAAGCCAGGTAAAACCCAATTACGAGAACCAAAATCTGCAAGTCAAGCCAATTACAAGTACATGCCAAAATCCGAGAAAATAAATACAGGTCTGAAATACATGCAAGCTTGACAAAATACGTATTCAGAATATGGGTGTTACAGCAATCATTTCCAAGGGTAGTGGAAGAATTTAAGGACGTATTCCCAGAAGAATTGCCAGGGCTACCCCCAGAAAGAGCTGTAGAATTTTCTATAGACTTAATACCTGGAGCTGCACCCATAGCCAAAAAGATATACCCAATGAACAAGGAGGAGCTGGCTGAGTCAAACAAACAAATAAAGGAATTATTATCCAAGAGATTTATTCAGCCTAGCGCTTCCCCATGGGGTGCACCAGTATTATTTGTGAAAAAGAAGGATGGTACCCTACGCCTAGTAATTGATTATAGGGCATTGAATGAGGTTACCATCAAAAATAAATATCCCTTACCTCGGATCGATCAACTGTTTGATCATTTATGAGAGGCAAGGGTATTTTCAAAAATTGATTTGAGATCCGGATATCATCAAGTGAAGGTAAAGAAGGAAGATATTCCAAAGACTGCATTTAGAACTCGGTATGGGTATTACGAATTCTTAGTTATGCTATTCGGGTTGACTAATGCACCAGCTATATTCATGGACCTGATGAATCGAGTATTTTATCAATATCTGGATAAATTTGTGATTGTATTCATTGATGACATTCTTATATACTCCAAAAGTGAAGAGGAGCATGAAAAGCACTTGAGGATAGTACTGCAAACTCTGCGAAAGGAACAATTATATGCCAAGCTTAGTAAATATGAATTTTGGCTGGACCAAATACCATTTCTAGGGCATATTGTCAGCGGAGAAGGCATCTCGGTAGACCCGAAGAAGGTAGAAGCAGTTAAGTCTTGGCCGACACCTAAGTCCGTAGCAGAAATCAGAAGTTTCTTAGGATTGGCGGGTTATTACCGAAGATTCGTAGAGAATTTTTCCAGAATTGCAGAACCTTTAACCCGCCTCACTCGAAAGGAAGAAAAGTTTAACTGGACAGAGAAATGTCAAGCAGCATTTGACGAATTAAAGAAAAGATTAATTTTAGCCCCAATACTGGCATTACCATCTGGTTCGGGTGGATATGAGATATATAGTGATGCATCAGGAAATGGTCCAGGATGTGTACTGATGCAGCACGGAAGAGTCATAGCATATACATCCCGGCAATTAAAGACACATGAAAGAAATTATCCAACTCATGATCTCGAACTTGCAGCGGTGGTATTCGCACTCAAATTATGGAGACACTATTTATACGGAGAAAGAATCAAAATATACACAGACCACAAGAGCTTAAAGTATGTCTTCACACAAAAGAAAATCAATATGAGATAAAGAAGATGGTTGGAGTTATTGAAAGACTTTGATATGGAGTTAACATATCACCCAGGCAAGGCTAATAAGGTGGCTGATGCCTTAAGTAGAAGACCCGAAGCTTTCTTTTTGAATACACCCAAGAAAATCCTTGAGGATTTGAGAAAAATAGGAATTGAAGTAATATGCCCGATAACTGAAGGGATATGGCAAAACTTATAAGTGCAATCCTCCTTAATAGATAGAATTAAGGAAGCCCAACAAAATGATTCAAAACTTCAGAAAATTTGGAAACAAACAGAAGCAGGGCTCCAGACCGGGATAAGAAAGCATCCGGACGGATCACTAAGATTCGGAGATCGATTATGTGTGCCCAGTGGAGATTTAAGAACAGAGGTCATGACAGAAGCCCATAACTCATAATATTCTATTCATCCGGGCAGCAATAAAATGTATAAAGATTTGAAACAGACGTTTTGGTGGCACGGGATGAAAAGAGAAGTCGCCAGATTCGTATCCAGGTGTCTCGTCTGTCAACAAGTGAAAGCAGAGCATCAAAGGACAGCAGGACTTCTTCAACCATTGCCCATACCCGAATAGAAGTGGGAGCATCTCACAATGGATTTTGTGACAGGACTGCCTAGGACCCAAAAGGGTAATAATGCTATTTGGGTCATTGTAGATAGACTTACGAAGTCCGCTCGTTTTCTCCCCTTTCGAGTTGGACAGTCAACAGAGGTACTGGCAGAAATGTACATGAAACAGATTGTCAGTCAGCATGGAGTACCAGTGAGTATAGTATCTGATAGAGATACCCGATTTACTTCACACTTCTGGAAAAGCTTGCAAGAAAATCTTGGCACTCAATTGAAATTTAGCTCCGCCTACCACCCCCAAATAGACGGCCAGTCTGAAAGAACCATTCAGACACTAGAAGACATGCTGAGAGCTTGTACTTTAGATTTTGGGGGAGCATGGGATGATCATCTATATCTGGTGGAATTTTTATATAACAACAGTTATCACGATAGTATCAAAATGGCTCCGTTTGAAGCACTGTATGGTAGAAAGTGCAGATAGCCGGTATGTTGGACCGAAGTAGGAGAAAGACAATTGTTAGGGCCAGAACTAGTAACACAAACTGTGGACATAGTTAAGACAATAAGAAGTCACTACGCAGCCCAGGATAGATAGAAGATGTGGGCTGATAAGCATCGAAGAATACTGGAGTTTCAGCCTGGAGATCACGTTTTTCTGAAGATTTCACCAACCAAGGGAACCATCAGATTCGGGACCAGAGGAAAACTGAGTCCGAGATACATTGGACCCTTCGACATATTGGAAAAAGTATGGAATGTATCATATCAGCTTGCTTTACCCCCAACACTAGAGGGAGTTCATAATGTATTCCATATTTCCCAATTACGAAGATATGTGTCGGATCCGAGCCATATACTCGACCATTCAGAAATCACCGTTGGGCCTACACTACGGATGAAACAGAAACCCGTTGGGATCTTGGATCGAAGAGAGAAGGTACTCCGCAATCGGATCATTCTATTAGTATGAGTCGCATGGAGCAAGGATTCGCCTGGAGATTCAACTTGGGAGAAGGAAGAAGATATGCGAAAACAATATCCGTATCTATTTCCTAAGTCAGGTCAGTAATCATACCGCTACTCTAGTTATTTCAAATTTCGAGGACGAAATTTTTCTAAGGGGAGTAGACTTGTCATACTCTTAATTTTATCATTATTATTATTATTATTAATATTATTATTATTATTATTATAATTATTTTTATTATTGTCATTTATTTATTTCCATGACATGTCATACCCTAACCCTAACCCTAACCCTAGGTAGGACCAAGTGTCCCTACAACCTAAACCTAGCCATGGCCAAGTGTCCCTATAAACATAAAAACCTAAGGGGCCAAGTGTCCCCCATGTGTCCTATGGACTTGTGTGGAAGGGGGACACCTCACCCCCATTTTTCTCTATATAAATTTTTCCCCACACACACACACACAAAACCCACACACACAACCCACACACCAACACCACCAGTACCCTTCCCTCTATATATAACCCCCCTTTCCACTTTACACAAGGAAAAAAAAAAACACAAACACACACACCCGACCCCCCCAACCGCTCGCTGCCGCTGCCGTCGCCTGCTGCCGCTGCCGCCGCCCGCCGCCCGCCGCCACCTGCCGCCGCCCGCCGCCGGCGCCCAGCCGCCCCTCCCCGGCCATCTCCACCACTATATCTTCTTCATCCCCTTCCTCTTCCACTTCAATTTCCAAGGAGAAAAAAAAAACCTAGGTAATTCTCATCCTCCCCCCAATCTTTTTCCTTAAGTTTAAACCTAGGTTTGCTAACCAAATTTGTTTTGTTATTGGATTCAAATTAGGATTTGTGGAGAAGTCTAAGCCATTCCCAATCCAAGGCAAGTCCTCTTCCCCTCCTTCTCTAATTTGGTTCATCTAGATTAATTTTGAGTAATTATGAAATTAAATTAAAATTCTGAAATTTATAAGTATGATCATACGAAAATTTTGACGAGTTTTGGTAATACTAGGGAATTTGAATTATGAATTTGAAGTCTCATATTAATTTCTTCATCTCATAATATTATAATTTGGAATATAAGTTATTGAAATATTCCTAATTATGGTTAAACTACAAATTCTGGAAATTTAGTAGTATTTAAACAAATTTGAGATATCAAAAAATTTTGCAATTTTGATTTCAAGAAATTTTCAATTTTTGATAGACATAGGCAAATGAGTTAAATTTTTTAGACTTAGATACCGGAATTATTATTTACGTATCACGGATAAGTGTGGATGCGTTGGACACAAATAAAGGAACCAATTGTGGACATGAATTATTGAACTTAAATTTTCATGAACAAATGAACACATATGGACATATGGGGCTCTCCAAAGGTAAGTTTGACATACACACTGGAACTGAACAACTGGACCACACGCCGGAAAGGTAAAAGTACAAGGACCCTGCGTTTCTCTACTCACTAATTATTTACTCAATTTTGTGTGTCCATAGTTAGAAATAAGTCTCGTTTATTTTTTATTTTCCTGCTTCATGCACTTATTGATATTGAAGAGTTTTGGTTTGATTTGATTTCCTTTATACTATCTACATGATATATATATATATATATATATATATATATATATATATATATATATATATATATATATATATATATATATATATATATATATATATATATATATATACATATATAGATATATGTATAAAGTCTTCACATATTAACTAGTATAGTTGGGTAAACATTAAAGTATTGTTCTATTTTGATAAACTGCAAAACAATTAGCAAGTCGCGACTCGACTAATTGTTAAAGGAAAAGTAACCATTGCTTGCTCAGGTAAAAGTCTCAAGTTCCTTTTTCTTTTATACTGCGTGGTCCGGTGTTGAGAGTTGCTCCACCGAAGGGGTCGGCGAGCCCATTTATTTACCTGCGTGGTTCCGGTGTTGAGAGTTGCTCCACCGAAGGGGTCGGCGAGCCAAGGATTTACTTTTATTATATATATGTTTCTTGTAATTTTTTGGGGCTCCTAAATACAAAGGAGACTCTGCCGAATTTTTTGAAAAAATTAGAAGATAGGCAAATTTCTGACTTTCAGAAATTTTTAGGAAATTTCTTATCTAGAAAGCATTTGGGAGGGGAGAACAACTGAACATCCCTAGATATCCCGTAACATAAATAACAAAAGCTGATCAGTATTTCTAAAATCTCGTGAATCGGTAAATCTAGTTTCAACTAGGGTGTACTAGCCCAAGGGAGGCTCGGAAATCTCAGAAATTAATGCATCTATTTGACAGTAACATCATATAGATGATTTTAGCCTAATGGAGGCTCGGAATTCACAGCATGATCCCAGGTTAACGGGATTGTTCACGGGAAATATTTAGAGGATTATTCGGGGTATTGTTCTCAAAACTGCATTTCATTAAATTTCGATCTTACTCCAGAATCAACGCTGTCTATTATAGGTGGGCAGTTTTTCCCTAATTGCTCAAGGAAAGCAATTCCTACTAAAAGCTCAAGGGAAGCTCGGAAATCTCATTATTCATGGAGTAGGACGTTGTTTTCATTTATGTTTTTCTAAAGCAGATATATATATATAGCAGTACAAATTGGCATACTCTGTAATTTTTTACTACATATCTCATATCTTATTTTACTTTCACCGTCCTTGGCCGAGGACTTGCTTGTCGTTTTCTAAACGACCTAGTATTTGTTCACTAGGTGAAGAAGAAGAAGACGCCTCCGCCGAAGTGTCGCCATACTACAACGAGGAGTAAACTGTCTGGACTACCTACAGTTATGACCAACAGTACCGTAGTTATCTTACAAGTTTACTTTTGTAATAACCTGTAATAGTATTGTTGGAAAAGTTCCCTGTATAATAGCTACAATATGTATAATACTATGAAAACTCCTTGTATTTTCCATTCTTGCTGATAATTACGGGCGACAATCGCGATTTCGGCGCGTAGCCTGGGGATGTGTTTATGACGTCACCATTCCACTCGAAAAGCGGGACGTGACACGTCTTTTAAGTGGTGGCCCATGCAGGTCAGCAAGAATGGAAAATCTAGGATAGGACATAGGTTCGGATAAAACGTAGGTTCTAGAATCATAAGGAGCACTACGAGTCCCAATCATACTCTAGAAATCCCTGAGAAGGAAGTATCAATAGTTAGTAGATGATTACCTCTTTTCTAACCAATTATTTAATCCTAGTAAAGGGATAGTGACTCAAAAAATTCTTGATGTAGATCATGCCTCGATTCGCACCTTTCGCAAGACTAAATAATGACAGCCACAGCATGGACGAATATTATGCATTTGTAAAGAAGATGTGAAAAGTAGCACCAAAAGGAATGATAGAAGCCTATGGGGTACATTACGAGCTGAAATACCCAGTGGTGACAGATATAGTAGATGAAAAAAAAGTATATTATAATACGGTGTATTACTATGTACTGATCAAGGCAAAACCCTCTGAAGGTCCAGAAAACGAACGTAACGGTACTTTGGAAGAATGGAAACAGGCGTACCCAGAGGCAAGGATCCTTAACATAAGACGAATGTGGATTTAGACCCCCCAGAATGAAGATGATGTGTAATATAGATGTGTGAATAAGTATTAGATCCTTAGTTATGTAAAGGGTGTGTGTATGTATGTAGTGAGAAGGTAGAATAAGACCCCCAATATGTAGGTGGAATATGAATGTATTTAGTAGAAATATAATATATGAATGTATGTAGTAGGAACATATTGTGCTATCGATAAATAAATATGCTTTTCCTATATTTTTATATTCCTGGTAAATATTTTTTTCTTAAGAATATTATGAATGTAGGTATGGACCTATTTATGCCAAGTTTGGGATGGGATGGGAGTGATTACACTATGTACTTATACCAGCGTTATGTAAGGCTAATGTGGAATGCACCCGACTGGTACGACAACCATGTCTACCAAGTATTTTATGCAGTCATGCGTCCCATTATCAGGGACATCGAGGACGGAGCTGAAGTATATTATGAAAATACAACCTACTGCCTGCATGTCCGAGATCCAAACCGCATCTACATCGGACTACATGAATTTGAGGGTACACTAGATGACTTTGAAAGACTCCATCCAGAGGTGGATATCCTCACTGAGGAAAGGATCCTCATCGAGGCTATAATATAAGACAAAACCCTGTATATATATAGTGAAGAAGGAGTCTATCTCTTTTTGTCTGTTGTATGGTATTTTGGAAATCAGCAGATATGTATACAAGTAGGGATAGGTGAAGATAGATACTATGTCACATTTTGGGGAAGTGGAGTGACATGAATAGGTTAGAAGAATATAAACAAATGTAAAGTTGAGAGTAGAAACCACATTTTGTATTACTCTCATTTTAATGAAATATGTATAAATATATGACTCTGCTGTACACCTTGTTATGAATAAACATTATGAGTCGAATATTCCCTGAGGAATTGTGTCTTTTATTTCAGGATATGGACAATCATGATCAAACAAACAATCCACCACCTCAAGCATCAACTGAGCCAACCGTGGCTGACATGTTCCGTTTGTTCCAGCAACTATTGGAATCCAATAGTCAACAAGCTATTGCTGCCCATGCAACAAATACCACCATATTGGAACAAATGTAGAATTCTAACAATACCAAGGATAAAACCCTAAAAGAGTTCAGGGATCTTAGGCCGCCCAAGTTTAAAGGAACTAAAAGTACGATGGAAGCGGGTCAATGGCTGAGAACCATTGAAGGTTTGATGAAGGCTGCCAAAGTTAAACCCGAGGATATGGTACCAGCAATCCACATCCAGCTGGAAGACATAGCTGGATACTGGTGGAGTACCGAGTACCCAGAAGATTCTGACCAGGACATGTCATGGGCGGAATTCAAGAAGAAATTTGAAGACAGATTCTATCCTAAGTCAGCACGGATAGAATTAGAACGACAATTCAACTATCTGAAACAAGGAAGACGTACAGTTGATGAGTACGTCGCGAAATTTTCCAGGCTTAGTCGATTTGCCCCCAACATGATAGCGGATGAAGAAACAAAAATATCCAGGTTCATAGAAGGACTTAGAACCCAATTGAAAACTAGGGTCGCCTCTTATCGGTGCCAAACATTTTCAGAGGCAACAGAAGCTGCTCGAGATCAAGAAAGGATACTAAAGGAAGAACAACCTTTCCGGTCTTCACAACCTAAGAGAACTTTTGAGGAGGGGACATCCTCCAACAAGAATCATTGGCAGGGACCGCCTAAGCGTCCTCAGAATGGCAATCCAGACAGATCTGTTATCTGTAATTACTGCCACAAACCAGGCCACAAAATAAATGTATGTAGGAAGAGATTGGGGCTTTGTTTGAAATGTGGAGCAGAAAATCATCTAACCAATTAATGCCCTCAGTTGCCTGCAACTGGAGCAACCACACAAATTTTCAATCAAGGATACCGACCTCCAGTTCAAGGAACCCAACCTCGACCTATGATGCAGGCACCAACATCACAAGCAGGTATGGCTTATGGAAATCAGCACAGGCCGCCCTATGCACCTCAAGCATATCAATTTCAATAAGCACAACGGGCGGCTCAAGCCCAAAATAATAACAAGAAGAGAAATAGGCAAGGTCAAGCATTTATAATGGGAGCTGAAGATGCAAATATCCCTAGAGAAGTAATTTCAGGTACTATTTTAATTTCTGCATATCCAGCATCAGTATTATTTGATTCCGGGGCTATCCATTCATTTATAGCATCTTCTTTTATATCACAACATGAAATAGAGTCCCAACCACTGCCTAAATCACTGAAAGTCCTCACCGGTAATGGAGTAGTAGAAGTCAGTCGGGTATGTAGTAGATGTCCCATAAAATTGGGTGAAGAAGCTTTTCGTACCCGGTTGCTCGTTTTCTCAACAAGCAACTATGATATAATATTGGGTATGGATTAGCTAACTGCAACATTAGGCAACATAGATTGCGGTCAGGGGAAAGTTTTCTTTCAACTTCCTGACGGAGAATTTTATGAATTTGTAAGAGACCAGAATGAATTCAATACAGAAGAACTAGAGAAATTTGAATTACCAGTACTGCTACAAGGAGTGGCGGAGCAATCATTTCCAAGGGTAGTGGAAGAATTTAAGGACGTATTCCCAGAAGAATTGCCAGGGCTACCCCCAGATAGAGCTGTAGAATTTTCTATAGACTTAATACCTGGAGCTGCACCCATAGCCAAAAAGATATACCCAATGAACAAGGAGGAGATGGCTGAGTTAAACAAACAAATAAAGGAATTATTATCCAAGAGATTTATTCAGCCTAGCGCTTCGCCATGGGGTGCACCAGTATTATTTGTGAAAAAGAAGGATGGTACCCTACGCCTAGTAATTGATTATAGGGCCTTGAATGAGGTTACCATCAAAAATAAATATCCCTTACCTCGGATCGATCAACTGTTTGATCAGTTATGAGAGGCAAAGGTATTTTTGAAAATTGATTTGAGATCCGGATATCATCAATGAAGGTAAAGAAGGAAGATATTCCAAAGACTGCATTTAGAACTCGGTATGGGCATTACGAATTCTTAGTTATGCCATTCGGGTTGACTAATACACCAGCTATATTCATGGACCTGATGAATCGAGTATTTTATCAATATCTGGATAAATTTGTGATTGTATTCATTGATGACATTCTTATATACTCCAAAAGTGAAGAGGAGCATGGAAAGGACTTGAGGATAGTACTGCAAACTCTGCGGGAGGAACAATTATATGCCAAACTTAGTAAATGTAAATTTTGGCTGGACCAAATACCATTTCTAGTACATATTGTCAGCGGAGAAGGCATCTCGGTAGATCCGAAGAAGGTGGAAACAGTTAAGTCTTGGCCGACACCTAAGTCCGTAGCAGAAATCAGAAGTTTCTTAGGATTGACGGGTTATTACCGAAGATTCGTAGAGAATTTTTCCAGAATTGTAGAACCTTTAACCCGCCTCACTCGAAAGGAAGAAAAGTTTAACTGGACAGAGAAATGTCAAGCAGCATTTGACGAATTAAAGAAAAGATTAATTTCAGCCCCAATACTGGCATTACCATCTGGTTCGGGTGGATATGAGATATATAGTGATACATCAGGAAAGGGTCTAGGATGTGTACTGATGCAGCACGGAAGAGTCATAGCATATGCATCCGGACAATTAAAGACACATGAAAGAAATTATCCAACTCATGATCTCGAACTTGCAGCGGTGGTATTCGCACTCAAATTATGGAGACACTATTTATACGGAGAAAGAATCAAAATATACACAGACCACAAGAGCTTAAAGTATGTCTTCACACAAAAGGAAATCAATATGAGACAAAGAAGATGGTTGGAGTTATTGAAAGACTTTGATATGGAGTTAACATATCACCCAGGCAAGGCTAATAAGGTGGCTGATGCCTTAAGTAGAAGACCCGAAGCTTTCTTTTTGAATACACCCAAGAAATCCTTGAGGATTTGAGGAAAATGAGAATTGAAGTAATATGCCCGATAGCTGAAGGGATATGGCAAAACTTACAAGTGCAATCCTCCTTAATAGATAGAATTAAGAAAGCCCAACAAAGTGATTCAAAACTTCAGAAAATTTGGAAACAAGCAGAAGTAGGGCTCCAGACCGGGATAAGAAAGCATTCGGATGGATCACTAAGATTCAGAGATCGATTATGTGTGCCCAGTAGAGATTTAAGAACAGAGGTCATGACAGAAGCCCATAACTCACAATATTCTATTCATCCGGGCAGCACTAAAATGTATAAAGATTTAAAACAGACGTTTTGGTGGCACGGGATGAAAAGAGAAGTCGCCAGATTCGTATCCAGGTGTCTCGTCTGTCAACAAGTGAAAGCAGAGCATCAAAGGACAGCAGGACTTCTTCAGCCATTGCCCATACCCGAATGGGAGTGGGAGCATCTCACAATGGATTTTGTGACATGACTGCCTAGGACCCGAAATAGTAATAATGCTATTTGGGTCATTGTAGATAGACTTACAAAGTCCGCTCGTTTTCTCCCATTTCGAGTTGGACAGTCAACAGAGGTACTGGCAGAAATATACATGAAACAGATTGTCAGTCAGCATGGAGTACCAGTGAGTATAGTATCGGATAGAGATATCCGATTTACTTCACACTTCTGGAAAAGCTTGCAAGAAAATCTTGGCACTCAATTGAAATTTAGCTCCGCCTACCATCCCCAAACAGACGGCCAATCTGAAAGAACCATTCAGACACTAGAAGACATGCTGAGAGCTTGTACTTTAGATTTTGGGAGAGCATGGGATGATAATCTACATCTGGTGGAATTTTTATATAACAACAGTTATCACGATAGTATCAAAATGGCTCCATTTGAAGCACTGTATGGTAGAAAGTGCAGATCGCCGGTATGTTGGACCGACGTAGGAGAAAGACAATTGTTAGGGCCAGAACTAGTAACACAAACTGTGGACATAGTCAAGACAATAAGAAGTCACTTGCAAGCAGCCCAGGATAGACAGAAGATGTGGGCTGATAAGCATCGAAGAATACTGGAATTTCAACCTGGAGATCATGTTTTTCTGAAGATTTCACCAACCAAGGGAACCATCAGATTCGGGACCAGAGGAAAACTGAGTCCGAGATACATTGGACCCTTCGACATATTGGAAAAAGTAGGAAATGTATCATATCGGCTTGCTTTACCCCCAACACTAGAGGGAGTTCACAATGTATTCCATGTTTCCCAATTACGAAGATATGTGTCGGATCCGAGCCATATATTCGACCATTCAGAAATTACCGTTGGGCCTACACTACGGATAGAACAGAAACCCGTTGGGATCTTGGATCGAAGAGAGAAGGTACTCCGCAATCGGATCATTCCATTAGTAGGAGTCGCATGGAGCAAGGATTCGCCTAGAGATTCAACTTGGGAGAAGGAAGAAGATATGCGAAAACAATATCCGTATCTATTTCCTAAGTCAGGTCAGTAATCATACCGCTACTCTAGTTATTTCAAATTCCGTAGACGGAATTTTTCTAAGGGGAGTAGACTTGTCATACTCTTAATTTTATCATTATTATTATTATTACTATTATTATTATTATTATTATTATTATTATTATGATAATTATTTTTATTAGTATTATTATTACTATTGTCATTTATTTATTTCCATGACATGTCATACCCTAACCCTAACACTAACCCTAGGTAGGACCAAGTGTCCCTACAACCTAAACCTAGCCATGGCCAAGTGTCCCTATAAACATAAAAATCTAAGGGGCCAAGTGTCCCCCATGTGTCCTATGGACTTATGTGGAAGGGGGACACCTCACCCCCTTTTCTCTCTATATAAATTTTTCCTCACACATACACACAAAACCCACACACACAACCCACACACCAACACCACCAGCACCCTTTCCTCTAATATAACCCCCCTTTCCACTTTACACAAGGAAAAGAAAAAAAAAACCAAAAACACAAACACACACACACCCGACCCCCCCTCCAACCGCCCGCTGCCGCTGCCGCCGCCTGCTGCCGCTGTCGCCGCCCGCTGCCGCTGCCGCCGCCCGCCGCCACCTGCCGCCGCCCGCCGCCGGCGCCCAGCCGCCCCTCTCCGGCCATCTCCACCACTACATCTTCTTCATCCCCTTCCTCTTCCACTTCAATTTCCAAGGAGAAAAAAAACCTAGGTAATTCTCATCCTCCCCCAATCTTTTTCCTTAAGTTTAAACCTAGGTTTGCTAACCAAATTTGTTTTGTTATTGGATTCAAATTAGGATTTGTGGAGAAGCCTAAGTCATTCCCAATCCAAGGCAAGTCCTCTTTCCCTCCTTCTCTAATTTGGTTCATCTAGATTTAATTTTGAGTAATTATGAAATTAAATTAAAATTTTGAAATTATAAGTATGATCACACAAAATTTTTGACGAGTTTTGGTAATACTAGGGAATTTGAATTATGAATTTGAAGTCTCATATTAATTTCTTCATCTCATAATATTATAATTTGGAATATAAGTTATTGAAATATTCCTAATTATGGTTAAACTACAAATTCTGGAAATTTAGTAGTATTTAAACAAATTTGAGATATCAAAATTTTTTGCAATTTTGGTTTCAAGAAATTTTCAATTTTTGATAGACATAGGCAAAGGAATTAAATTTGTTAGACTTAGATACCGGAATTATTATTTGTGACGTATCACGGATAAGTGTGGATGCGTTGGACACAAATAAAGGAACCAATTGTGGACATGAATTATTGAACTTGAATCTTCATGAACAAATGAACACATATGGACATATGGGGCTCTCCAAAGGTAAGTTTGACATACACACTGGAACTGAACAACTGGACCGCACGCCGGGAAGGTAAAAGTACAAGGACCCTGCGTTTCTCTACTCACTAATTATTTACTCAATTTTGTGTGTCCATAGTTAGAAATAAGTCTCGTTTATTTTTTATTTTCCTGCTTCATGCACTTATTGATATTGAAAAGTTTTGGTTTGATTTGATTTCCTTTATACTATCTACATGATATATATATATATACATATATAGATATATGTATAAAGTCTTCACATATTAACTAGTATAGTTGGGTAAACATTAAAGTATTGCTCTATTTTGATAAACTGCAAAACAATTAGCAAGCTGCGACTCGACTAATTGTTAAAGGAAAAGTAACCATTGCTTGCTCAGGTAAAAGTCTCAAGTTCCTTTTTCTTTTATACTGCGTGGTCCGGTGTTGAGAGTTGCTCCACCGAAGGGGTCGACGAGCCCATTTATTTACCTACGTGGTTCCGGTGTTGAGAGGTGCTCCACCGAAGGGGTCGGCGAGCCCAGGATTTACTTTTATTATATATATGTTTCTTGTAATTTTTTGGGGCTCCTAAATACAAAGGAGACTCTGCCGAAATTTTTAAAAAATTTAAAAGATAGACAAATTTCTGACTTTCAGAAATTTTTAGAAAATTTCTTATCTAGAAAGCATTTGGGAGGGGAGAACAACTGAATATCCCTAGATATCCCGTAACATAAATAACAACAGCTGATCAGTATTTCGGAAATCTCGTGAATCGGTACATCTAGTTTCAACTAGGGTGTACTAGCCCAAGGGAGGCTCGAAAATCTCGGAAATCAATGCATCTATTTGACAGTAACATCATATAGATGATTTTAGCCCAAGGGAGGCTCGGAATTCACAGCATGATCCCAGGTTAACGGGATTGTTCATGGAAAATATTTAGAGGATTATTCGGAGTATTGTTCTCAAAACTGCATTTTATTAAATTTCGATCTTACTCCAGAATCAATGCTGCCTATTATAGGTGGGCAGTTTTTCCCTAATTGCTCAAGGAAAGCAATTCCTACTAAAAGCTCAAGGGAAGCTCGAAAATCTCATTATTCATGGAGTAGGACGTTGTTTTCATTCATGTTTTTCTAAAGCAGATATATATATATATATAGCAGTACAAATTGGCATACTCTGTAATTTTTTACTACATATCTCATATCTTATTTTACTTTCACCGTCCTTGGCCGAGGACTTGCTTGTCATTTTCTAAACGATCTAGTATTTGTTCACTAGGTGAAGAAGAAGAAGACGCCTCCGCCGAAGTGTCGCCACACTACAACGAGGAGTAAACTGTCTGGACTACCTACAGTTATGACCAGCAGTACCGTAGTTATCTTATAAGTTTACTTTTGTAATAACCTGTAATAGTATTGTTGGAAAAGTTACCTGTATAATAGCTACAATATGTATAATACTATGAAAACTCCTTGTATTTTCCATTCTTGCTGATAATTACGGGAGACAATCGCGATTTCGGCGCGTAGCCTGGGGATGTGTTTATGACGTCACCATTCCACTCGGGAAGCGGGACGTGACACTCCCCCTGAGCCGCCACCTTCTTTCCTAATGCGTCGAATAGCCTATTCGTGCGTTTTGAACGGAATCTCGTCGGCGCGCGCGAGTTTGGAACTCAAAATTCGTGTCCCGTCGCAGCGACTTTGTGCAGATTTTTTGGTCAATCCGACCGTTGGATCGGCGAACTCTTTGCTCCGTCTCAATCTCGGTATATAGAACTTCACTCCCCTCAATTTTCGTCCGTTAATTTCGTCGTTTGATACCTCAAAACTGGCCACCAAGTTGACGTTTTAAATTGAACTGTTTTTGGACAGTTTTGTGGAGCCGACTTTGTCAGCTCGTAACTCCGCCGTCGCAGCTCCGGTTGACGCGCTACCAGTTCCTAATGCGCAGCTGATATAACCCTCTTCCTGTCTCCTTTGAGTTTCGTTTCATTATAAGCACGTTCGGTTAGTCGAATTCGACGCCAAAGTTGGCCGTACGAAATCTTTAATTTGCACTTGTTAAATTCTATTTTTGAACTCGGAACTCTGGATTTATTTTCTGACACCACCAGTAGACTCGTGGCGTCGTTCTGGCATATTTTCATATAAAGTTTTCTTGATTTTGAGAACGTGAGCCCTGGCACGCATTTTGGTGCAAAGCGGGTCCCACTTTTCGCGTCAACGTGTCACTTTGAGATCGGCTCATCGGAATCCAATTCCGGATATACCGTTGAGTTCGTATCGTCATTCTGGACTCGTTAACATATAATTTACTGAGTTTTTAAGGTATTTGCTCCGGCACGCATTTTCGTGCAAATCGGATTTCAAGTGTCCGTGTCAACGTGTCATTTTGAGATCGGCTCATCGGAATTCCATTTCGGACATACCGTTGGGTTCGTATCATCATTCTGGATTCGTGGACATATAATTTGCTAGGTTTTGTAGACTTCTATCCTGACATATTTTTCGGTGCAAAGTGTCTAACGACGGACATCATTTTGACCCAAAATTACCGTTTTGCCCCTGTGTCTAAATTGGACTTATGGGTAGGCTATCCTAGCTAATTTGACCGTTCTGGACACGTTGGTGATATTTATTTTTATCATCCGACAACATCTGTAGATTTTGCTTATGTATCATCCTTAATTTGTAATTAATTATTTTTCCAGAAATTGTTACTTTCTGTTTTTGAATTTTTATATATATTTTAATTTCTGTAAAAATCTGGAAAAAATGTATTTAAATACTATATTAATTTAGCTAATTTATTATAATTTTTCCAGTATTTAATAAGTACTTTTGGTGTTTTATAAAAATAGGAAAATAGAACTCATTTTCAGGATACATGTGTTTGCTAATTTTTAATAAATATTTATGTAGGTTTATAAATTCCAAAAAAATTAGTATAAATTTCTATAATTAACAAGGATCATTTTGGTACTTTATTTTATGTATATTTGAGCTTTTTGTCTATCTCAAAAATTGTTGGAACTTAGTGTACAGTTTGATTTATTTATTGAATAGTTACGACTTACAAGTTTTGTGTTGTTTTGAGTTATTATAGTATTGGACTGCCCCCTACACTAGTGTAAAGACCCTAGGAAGTTAGTTTGGGTATTGTGTCACCCCACATTAGACTTTTATGTTAGATCCCCACTTGGTTAGTATCCAGTTAGGAGTCGTGTCACACCACTAGTGTAATCTTGAACATAACTTAGAAGCTGAGTTGTATATCAATATTGACAGGACACTGGACATCTATATCTTCGTACTAGTATTCTTGCTTTGCTCGAGGCAAGTACATCTACAAACTCATTTACTGTCTTTTAATGCTATAACATGTATTAACCCTGTTAAAATACTGATCCTTGAGGCAACAAGTTAAATCTTCACATGTTGTATTACTTTCAGTACCTGCCATGCTTAGGACAGTTCTTATATCTTCACATGCTTCTTACTGGTCCTCAGTACATGTTTCACTATGCTTTATACTGCTTTGAGTATTCACATGCTTTATAATGTTCTCGTATCACTCACATGTTAATAAAAACGGGTTAAGGGAAAACTGTTAGTAGTGTACGTGATCATGCCCCCCTTCTCCGTATGTATTTACCGAGCACTGTTATATTCTATATATAACTTTGTCGTATGTCTGATCCCGCATTTGTGTATGGACATACACCGATGCCGTTAAGGGTACGTATGTACACTTCAGAAAATTGATATGTACCACTGTACATCCTATTTCACCTATTGACTGTAAGCCCCCTGAATTTCAGAATTTATTTTAAATTTTCTAAATGAATTTTTTTTATTATTTAATTGTTTTGATCATTAATGTACCTTCCCGTGACTTTGACTTCTGAAGCGTCAGGGATGCCAATCTCTGTAAACTCTCTTTACGAGTTTTGTAGTAGACCAGATTATCTTCATGTTGATATATCATGTCCAACTTGAACTCGTTCCCTTGTGCTCTTTTTGTATCACGCAACTTCAGGTCAACTTAGACCAATTAATCGTTGAATAATTATTCCCACTTTTATCTTTGATCATCGTTTGCATGTTACCGTGACTTTTAATTTAGGAGCACCAGACCAATCGTTTTCTCAGAACCAACTTCTCATGAATGATCTACTCGAGACGCTCTTCACCCATGACCTTTGTGTCCCACTCAGACACTCCATTTTGTGGTTCATTTTCTTCGTACAATTTTTTTGTCAATTTAGGCCGATTAATTATCTACCGTAAAACCTAATTTATTTTCCAATTTAATTTCGGGACCCGACATCGATCCAACCTGTCAACCCGAAGTATGGACGTAGCCCACATGAAGCCTACTACCCACATGAAACTTGTGTTCCATTTATTTAAGTCCCCGCATGTTATTTATTTACCCATAATTATAAATACCTATTTTAATTCAATTATTGCCCCGTGTCCGATTTCGACCCGACCCGGCTCGACCGAAACCCGAGCCCAAGCTCCATATTGACTATCCAAATACCCCACATAATTTTCCTATTTTTTCTATTTTGAAAATATCTTTTCCTCTCTCTATTTTACAAATATCTCATTTCTTATATATATATATATATATATATATATATATATATATATATATATATATATATATATATATATAATTCTCTCTCTCTCTCCTATTATTTACAACACCTACACAAACACCACCTCACCCCCTCCACCTCACAGCAAGAGCACCCCCCTCTAAACCGACATTTCTCTCTCTCTCTCTTTTTTAAATATCTATTCTCACTCTCTCTCTCTCTCTCTTTCTATTAAACACACACACACACACACACACCACTCCACCCTCACCATCCTTCTCCCCACCCCCTCACGTACACCACCACCACCACCACTGTGAACCACAGCCGACAGCCCCCTCCCCCTCACTGCCGACCACCACTTCCACCTATGTCGAACACCCACAGCCACCACCTCCATCTTCTTCTCCTCCTCTTCTTCATCATCTACATCACCAATACCATCACAACACCACCTTCACCACCATCACTACAAATCATCACCACCACCACCACCCGTACGCCACCTTCGTCGGGCCTCCGTCGTCGCAGCCACCCCCGTCGGGCAGCCACGCCGCTCGCCACTGCGTGCATGCATGCGCAGCAAGCGCAGCAGCAGCCGCAGCTGCAACAGCAGCATGGCGGCGGTACCGGCCGCCACCGCAGCCACGTGTGGCACGCCACCGGCTACCGACGACCCCCTCTTGGCCAGGCGAGCCTCGGGCGACCACCCCGGAGCCAGCACCATCTTTCCCGACGCGCCGAATAGCCTATTCGTGCGTTTTGAATGGAATCCGGTCGGCGCGCGCGAGTTTTGAACTCGGAAATGGCTCCCCGTCGCAGCGACTTCGCAGATTTTCTGGTCAATCCGACCGTTGGATCGACGAACTCTTTGCTCCGTTGCAATCTCGGTATATCCATCTTTACTCCCCTCAATTTTTGTCTGTTAATTTCGTCGTTTGATACCTCAAAACTGGCCACCAAGTTGACGTTTTACATTGAACTATTTTTGGACAGTTTTGTGGAGCCGACTTCGTCAGCTCGTAACTCCGCCGTCGCAGCTCCGGTTGGCATGCTACCAGTTCCTATGCGTAGCTGGTATAACCCTCTTCCTGCCTCCTTTAAGTTTCGTTTCATTATAAGCACGTTTGGTTGGTCGAATTCGACGCCAAAGTTGGCCGTCCGAATTTATTAATTTGCACGTGTTAAATTCCATTTTTGAACCCGGGACTCCGGATTCAATTTCTGACACCACCAGTAGACTCGTGGCGTCGTTCTGGCATGTTTTCATATAAAGTTTGCTTAATTTGGAGAACGTGTGCCCTGGCACGTATTTCGGTGCAAAGCGGGTCCCACTTTTCGAGTCAACGGGTCACTTTGAGATCGGCTCATCGGAATCCAATTTCGGATATACCGTTGAGTTCGTATCGTCATTCTGGACTCTCTGACATATAATTTGCTGAGTTTTGACGACATTTGCTCCGGCACGCATTTCGGTGCAAACTGGATTCCAAGTGTCCGCGTCAACGTGTTATTTTGAGATCGGCACATCGGAATCCTATTTCGGACATACCGTTGGGTTTGTATCATCATTTTGGATTCGTGGATATATAATTTGCTAGATTTTATAGACTTCTATTCTGACACGTTTTTCGGTACAAAGTATGTCCAACGACGGACATCATTTTGACCCAAAATTACCGTTTTGTCCCTGTGTCTAAATTGGACTTATTGGTAGGCTATCCTAGCTAATTTGACTGTTCTGGACACGTTGGTGATATTTATTTTATCATCCGACAACATATGTAGATTTTGCTTATGTATTATCCTTAATTTGTAATTAATTATTTTTCCAGAAATTGTTACTTTCTGTTTTTGAATTTTTAGATATATTTTAATTGCTGTAAAAATCTGAAAAAAAATTGTATTTAAATACTATGTTAATTTACTTAATTTATTATAATTTTTTCAGCATTTATTAAGTGCTTTTGGTATTTTATAAAAATAGGAAAACAGAACTCATTTTCAGTATATTTATGTTTGCTGATTTTTAATAATTATTTATGAATGTTTATAAATTCCAGAAAAATTAGTATAAGTTTCTATAATTAATAAGGATCATTTTGGTACTTTATTTTATGTAAAATTAAGCTTTTTGTCTATCTCAAAAATTGTTGGAACACAGTGTACGGTTTGATTTATTTATTGAATAGTTACGACTTGCAATGTTTTGTGTTGTTTTGAGTTATAGTCGTATTGGACCTCACCCCGCACTAGTGTAAAGACCTTAGAAAATTAGTTTGGATATTGTGGCACTCCACGTTAGACTTTTATGCTAGGTCCCCATTTAGCTAGTATCCAGTTAGGAGTCATGTCACACCACTAGTGTAATCTTAATCATAACTTAGATTCTGAGTTTGTATATCATTATTGACAGGACACCGGACATCTATATCTTCGTACTAGTATTATTGCTTTGTTCGAGGCAAGTACATCTACAAACTCATTTACTGTCTTTTAATGCTAGAACATGTATTAATCCTTTTAAAATACTGATCTTTAAGGTAGCAAGTTAAATCTTCACATGTTGTATTACTTTCAGTACCTACCATGCTTAGGACAGTTCTTATATCTTCACATGCTTCTTACTGGTTCTCAGCACATGTTTCTCTATGCTTTATACTGCTCTGAGTATTCACATGTTTTATACTGCTCCAAGCACCTGCCATGCTTATACTGCTCCCAGTATCTCTCACATATTTTTACTGTTCTTGTATCTCTCACATGTTAGAATATAGGTTATGGGGAAACTGACAGTTGAGTACGTGAGCATGCCCCCCCTATAGTAGCGAGCAAGGTCGCATTTTATATGCATACCTTGCCGCATGCCATTATCCCGTATTTCTGTACGGATGTACACCTATGCTTGTGACTTGTACGGAAGTACATTTTATTACATGTGCCCCCAGCACATTGTACACCTATTGAACGATCACGTACCTGCTACAGTTTTAAATATTATATATACATCTATCTATATGACATATGTGTCCTTGCCATGATAGACTAAATATGAGATGCCATGTTCCCTATGTTACTATGATACTGGGATTCCAGTCATACCATGATTCCAGTTATGCCATGTTCCCTACATTACTATGATACTGTGATCCCAGTTGTACCATGAGGCCATGTTTCCAAGTATTTCCTGTTTTATAGACTTATCACACCATATTTCTTGTTGTACATCTCTTTCATTATATATTTAGTACTTTAGTTGTAGAGGTTGTACTTGCTCCCGTCCTGACAGAATAACGTTGTAGGTATACTTTTCGAGAAGGAAATGCTATGTGATACATATTATGGCACTGATTTTGAGGACCTGGCCTTAGCTCCAGAAGAGGCCCCAGCGGGGAACCTTGCTTAGATATCTTTCATGTGTTTGGAGACTTAGATTTTGGTCTGTACTTATATTTGGATACTGGACTTTGTCTCCAGTTAGATACTTTGGAAGTGTATTATTTAGTCTGTGCTTATGTTATCTTCGCTTATAGATGCTGTGTTGTGATGAACCTTAAATATGATTTTAGAACTGTTAGCTGCTTAGATCCTTTATTGTCTATTCTTAGAACAGCTTACTACGCTTTAACCAAGCGTAGGCTGGACATAGCTCGGCCCGGCCCAACAATTTGGGTAACGGGTCGTGACATTGACTGATCACTCACCTACTACAGTTTTAAACTTTTAAATGAATATGTATTGCCATGATAGACTATGAGATATACCATGTTCCCTATGTTACTATGATACTGTGATTCCAGTCATACCATGATTCCAGATATGCCATGTTCCCTATGTTACTATGATACTGTGATCCCAGTTGTACCATGAGGCCATGTTTCCAGTATTTCCTGTTTTATAGACTTATCACACCATGTTCTTGTTGTACATCTCCTTCATTATATATTCAGTACTTTAGTTATAGAGGTTGTACTTGCTCCCGTTCTGACAGGATAACGTTGTAGGTTCACTTTTCGAGAAGGAAATGCTATGTAATACATACTATAGCATTGATTTTGAGGACCTGGCCTTAGCTCCATAAGAGGCCCCAGCGGGGAACCTTGCTTAGATATCTTTCATGTGTTTTGAGACTTAGATTTTGGTCTGTACTTATATTTGGATACTGGACTTTGTCTCCAGTTAGATACTTATAAAGTGTATTATTAAGTCTGTACTTGTTTACCTTCGCTTATAGATGCTGTGTTGTGATGAACCTTTAAATATGATTTTATAACTGTTAGCAGCTTAGATCCTTTATTGTCTATTCTTAGAACAGCTTACTACGCTTCAACCAAGCGTAGGCTGGACATGGCTCGGCCCGGCCCAACAATTTAGTTAACGGGCCGTGACATATTTTTAGTGGCGGCCCATGCAGGTCCAGACTTAAATTGTTTGGTTAAACCAAATATGCCTGCAGTTAGGATCTAGGACAACTTGATAACACTAGAAATAAACATTTAGAACACCTAGAGGGTATCTAAGATTGCAACATAGGAAAACTCGTCACAGCATAGGACCATTTACTGTATTTAGTATCTTGTTTGAAATTCAGTGGGTTATAATTTTGACCAGGATAGTACCCTTGGGATGACCCCTGAGGATCTCACTCTAATCTTATCTAGAAATCTGTTTCCATTTATTTCCATTTGCTCTTCCTTAATTCGTTGTTGAAATTGATTTCTGATTTTCGTTGTTAATTTTGATCTTGCATCGTGATAAATTTTGTGGATTGAATTATGATATATCCTGATAAGGTAAATATCTGCTTTATTTATGGAGTTTAGAATTTATCGCAGCCATATTAGCTGGTATGACAAAAACATAGGGCCTGATTTTGGGTATACTTATCTTAGTTATGGAATTTAGATTTTCTCGCAGCCATATCGGTTGGTGTGGCGAGGATTCTAGATAACATGATTATTGTAGGCCTCAAAAAATGAAGTCACGCTGAGTTGATCAGAACAAGTCACGCAGAGTGATCCAAGAAGCAGCACAAAAGATACGCTAAGTTCTGCCTGGCCATTTCCTTTAGAAGTCACGCAGAGACAGCTCAGCCATACGTCAGAATCATAATGACTGACAACACAACAGTCGAGAAACGTCTCCTCGTATGCCACGTATGCACAGAACTCGAGAGATCACAGCCGTCTTTTGCAATCTTTCTTAGCAGGACTCACTCTTCACCAAGTTGGCGTGACTTTGGGTCTTATCTTCATTTAATGCGGCTGACAATATAATCAATGTCAGAGATTTTGTGTCAGACGAAGCGTGCCAAATCAAGACAGCTGGCGGTTTGCATGGATTCTGAACCTTCTCCTTCCTCAAAACATTGCGTGACTTTTGAGTTATTCTTCTCAAAGCCTGCGTGAATTCTGAAGTATTCTTCTTCAAAGCTTGCGTGGATTTCGCCTTCAACGAGTCTGCGTCAACGAATCTGCGTGGATTTTTGCCTTCAGTAAGTCAGCATGGATTTCATTTCAACTGGAGTACGTGGCAGCCATGCCACCGATCTCTCTCTCGCGTGCCCAGTAACTTGCACACGACCCATGCACTGATGCCATGTGTCCAACAGTTACGGGCCACGTCCAGTAAATACTCACTAACCCTGCGTGTATTTAGAGTCTGCGTGACTTTTCAAGTGCACCAGTGGTGAGGTAGTTATCTTTTCAGTTACTGTTTTGACTCTATAAATAGAGTTCTTTTTCTCATTCATTGTACAGATACATTGATATCTACTGTCAAAATTTTGAGATCTTTTCTTTTTCGCATAGTCCAAGGGATAAAGCGATCGTCTTCTAGATCGGATTTCTACAGTTGTAATTTTCCCAGAAACATAACAAATAAAGAGAATTTCTTTATGGAAAACAAATTGGCGACTCTGCTGGGGAAAACCATCTCCTCTTCTGAGATGGTAACAACTCAATGCGACACTTCGTCAATCGGCTCGACGAAGAAGGTGATGACGATCAAATTCGATCAACTCGCCTATGAAGAAATGCAGCGGGCTAAGGGTGGCAAGCCCACTCCAGCCTCCATCATCACTGCCAAGTCGAAGGGACACTCTGTCTATGTCCCTAAGAATCAGTTGGCAGTCAATGGTGAAGTCTCTGCCACAATGTCTACTCCTAACACTGGCAAGAACTCCACTGCAAGCACGCACACTCTTGTGCGCTCGAAGATGACAGTAACTAAAAGTCACGCTGATAGTACTGGCTCCTTAGCCGAATCTGTTCCAGCGTGCAAATTCAACTCTAAAAGTCACGCTGACAGTACTGGCTCTTTAGCCGAATCTGTTCCAGTGTGCAAATTCAACTCTAAAAGTCACGCTGATAGTACTGGCTCCTTAGCCAAATCTATTCCAGTGTGCAATCCCACATTCAAAAGTTACGCTGACAGTACTGGCTCCTTAGCCAAATCTGTTCCAGCGTGTAATTCTAAAATCAAAAGTCACGCTAACAGCTCTGGTTCTTTAGCCAAATCTGTTTCAGCGTGTATTTCATCAGAGAAGAATAGCTCCTTAGTTATCTCTTCTTCTTCACCGAGTTCTACTAGAACTAGGGGTGGTCTTCCATACAAAGTCCCTTCGAAAAGGAATAACTCTTTAGTTGTTTCTTCTGCTCCTGTAGTTTTTACTTCAGGAACAGCTTTGACTGATACTTTTGTTAGTCAAAGGAAAGGAGATGGTCTTTTGACTACTCTTCCTTCTGGATATTCTATGTCTCAAAATCTGAATAAGTCTAAGAAGAAACATTCCTTAATGTCTTTTTCTTTGATTTCTTCAAATTGGGCACAGAATCTGTCCATTAAAGAGGGTCTGTTACCAACTCCTAATCAAGGGAGTGGTTTAACTCTTCCTTCTCTGCAAATATCCAGATCAATGGAAGGAAAACTCCATGTTTCCAAAATTAATGTGTTACCTTCCACTGATTTAATAACAAAACTCAGCACTTCTGGTGTTAAGAAACCATACCAATTGGATATGAAGATAAAAGATCCAGATGCAGAGTATGCAAGAAATTATGTGGCTCACATTAATCACTCTTTGTATAATCAAGAGCCATCAAGACCCAAGAACAGGAAGTATACTCCTCAATCTTCACAAACAGATTTACGGGAATATCTTCAACAGAAGAGAAGGAGTAATTCTATATCAAAGGAATATGCTGAATGTGACTTCTATCCAAGAGTCATAATTCAGTGCAGATGTGAATCAACAGTTCAAGACCATGGTGATCATGAATGTGACTTCCAGCCAAGAGTCACAATGCAATGCAGATGTCAAAATAAACGACAGTCTGTCTTTAATAGGATTCAGTATGAACCTATGCCTGATGAAGATGAGCCTTTGTTTGCCTCTGTCAACATGACTTCTCGGGACACCGGAGGTAGAGTTGATAGTCCAGATGGAGTATATAGAAACACCAGAGCAAGAGTCCTGGCTTCTAGTCAAAGAAATTTGATCCCTGAAATTGATTCTGAATTTCTTGGAGAATCTAACTTCCCACCTCTTCCTACTGGGGGTAATTCTCCTATAGTTGACTTTGATACACGAAGCAATAATTCAGAGCATACAACATCCACTAGTTCATCAATAATCCCTCATACAGTCACAACTTACATGGTTGATGGGAATACCGATGAACCTTCTTCTTCCTTGACTCCTAAAGATCAAAGAATTGCTTCTTTGGAACAGCAAATGAAGTCTATGACTGACACAATGAAGTCGATGTATGAACTCATGACAGCTCAGTTGCAAAATTGACAGACTGTATCAGATGCCATACCAGTTGATACTGATATAAGTCCAGTACAAGTTCCTCCAGCAGTACAATCCAATACTCCTGGACCAGCTCAACCAAATCCTAGTCTCTCTGGAGCTGGGGGTAGTGCTTACAATGCTGTTCCTCCTCCCAACTATTCTCTACAAGCCATAACTCCACAATCTTTGGGAGTTGTCTCTGAAGAATTGAAGAATCTCAAAACTCAATTCGAGGCATTCAAACAGAAGGATGGTTTACAAAGGTTAGGCATCAAGCAGCCTTATCCGATAGAATGGAAGCAAGTATCATATCCTCCTAAATACAAGCCTCCTACTATCTCATTCTATGATGGAACCACTTCTCCAAGTCAGTTTATCAATCACTTTGAAGTGATGACTGATCAACTACAACCAAGTGATGCCCTCCTTACTCGGGTATTTATTGGATGTCTCAAGGGAACGGCTTATGAATGGTATAGAAGTCTCCCAGATGGGAGTATTACCTCATTTGCTGGTTTCAAACAGATATTTCTTGAAAGGTTCTATGAAGGGCTTAATGACATGACTATGTCTGCTCTTATTAGAATCAAGCAGAAAAATAATGAATCTACAGAGGAATACATTGAACGGTTTCGAAGAGAAGCTCTGAAGATGCCTCTTGGAACTCCTGATGCTGTCACCATTGACACGTGCAAATCAAACTTGTTGCCAATCATCAGTATGTGGACAGGGTCCACTCAATTTCAAGATTGGCCTTCCTTCATAGTCAGTGCCAAAGCTGCAGAAATCAGTGCTGAAACCTTCAAAGGTTTAGGAGTGCAGATGACTCCTAAAGAAACAGGACAAGGTGCTAACAATAAAAATAATGCTCGCAAAGGAAAAGAAACTCTTGAAGTTAATCTTCAGAGCAAAGATGCATCAAATGTTCAAACTTCTGCCTCTACAACTCAACAATCAAGAACACCTCGCCCCAGAGAAGAATATTCTTTTGATGACAACAATGTCCTTGGTATCTTTGAATGTCTGCTGAAAGGTAATAAAATACAATTACCAGAGATCAAGAAACCTGATGAAGCTGGTAAGACAAATCATCCTAAATACTGTCCATATCACAGAATGCTGGGTCACACAATTCGTACATGTTATGTACTGAAAGGAAAGATCCAAGAAATGATTAAATCTGGAGCTATCTCTCTTACTCCAAAAGAGAAGACCGTCACCTCCAACGTCGTCTCTATGCAATTTGGAGATTTCCCTCCTCAATTCCTTGAAAGTGGGATTGTTCCTATTCCCAAGGCAACTCTTGACATAGTGAATCTTTCTCCTCCACAGTCTGAAGGATTAGTGCCAATCACTTTGGAAACAGGGGAAATCATGTAGATCCATCCTGATCTAGTGGCAGATTTTGAATCGCCTTCTCCTCAAAAGATTTCTTCTCAAAAATCCAAGAAGGCTGGAAAGATCAAGTCATGTCATATGACTTCTCTTGGGTCTACCTCTGACACAGAGCCAAAAGACAAAGAAGAAGCACTTGTTAGTGCTACTCGAACGGGGAAACCTTACCTAAAGGATTATTCTAAAAATCCTGAAGATCCTACTGATATCCCTTCAGATGCTAAAGATGTTCCTAACGTTCCTCTTGAAGAAGAATCATCTACTGAACCTGTTCCTCCCAAGCCTACGGCTCTGGAGAAAGGCAAACAACATGCTCGATTTGATAAGCCAATCAAGAAGTCTTCTCCTCTTGGACTTCAGAAGCCTTACAACTTCGACATTTTGGCTCAACTTGCTAATACTCCAGCTAGAATGTCCCTTTTTGAACTTCTACGTCTTTCTAAAGAGACTCGGGAGACGTTAAGTGAAGCACTTCTACAAGCTGACTCTTGTCTTGCACAATTGAAGAAGCCGGATGCGGAACCTGCCACTTGCTTACATTGCAACAGTGTACTGGAGATTATCCCAAATATCACCTTTACACAAGACGACATGTTACTGGAGGATAATCGACATGACCGACCTCTCTACTACACTGGTTATATTGATACGATAAAAATAGATCGTATCCTCATTGACCCAGGGTCTGCTATAAGCATAATGCCAAAGAGTTTGTTGGATGAACTAAAAATCCCTCTTCACAAGCTCTCCAAGACGGTTACTACTGTCTTGGGATTCAATCAAAGCCGAAGTGAGCCTTTGGAAAAGATTCATCTGAAGCTTCAGATAGGCGATTTCAGATCTAAAGTCACTTTCTATGTGATCGAGATCGCGGGATCCTATAATCTTCTTCTGGGGAGGCCCTTTCTTCATGAAAATAATGTGGTGCCCTCTACTCTTCATCAATGTTTTAAATACATTGATAACAATGGAAGAGTACAAAAAGAAGTTGCTGATATAAATTCCTTCCATAGGGTTGAAGCTTATTTCAACGATTCCCGAATGTACAAAGAAGAGTATACAAGGATCATACAAGCTATGGAGAAAGAAGATGCACAAAGTGAGACTTTAATAATCCCTGTTAAAAGTCGAACTACTCAGCAACAATCTCCAAAACCCTCTGGAGAAGATTCTTTCATCATTCCAGTGAGTGGACGGATCTCTCCGTTACCTCAGTCATCTACTCAAAATACACTGATCATTCCTGTCAGTGGGCGTACTACAGTTCCTGTACCTTCACAAGATACTCTGCTAATTCCAGTTGGAGGGCGGTCTACTCTTCCTACTCAAACTTCAAGGGAGCTCACCTCTTCTGAGCCATTTGTTATCGATCTTAATCGAAACAAAGCTTCTTCTTCTTCTCCCCCTTTAGTCATTGACTTGGCTAAAATCTCTAAGGCTCAGCCTTCTCCCAATGTAAATATTGCTGCTTTTACATTTAATGAAAAGTCTCCACCTTTGCAGTACGTTGATGTGTGTAATTATGTTCATAGTTATTTACATCTGTTAGATGACTTGAACACAATAACCATAGGAGTTGTACAGACTGTTCATACAGATGTATCTCTAGAACCTGTACAATCTTCATACTTTCTAGTTTCCAGCAGAAAGCCAGGAGACATTCCAATATTCTTCTACAAAGGGCCTCAAAATCCTTCTGATCTTGAAGATGATGACAAAAATGATGATACTGGAAGATTACAACTACGTCGTTATAGTCAGCAATCTAGAGACATCATCAAAAATATGGGCTATGACTTCAGGACTGGCCTCAATAATGGAAAAGGAAGAAAAATACCTGTCCGGATTCCTCCTTTGAAATATGGAAGGACAAAATGCGGATTGGGTTATACTGCTCCTACTCCTTTCATCAATATTATCCATGAAGATCCTGAGTCTGACGAAGATAAGAGATCTGATTCTTCTAGTACCACTTCTTGGGATTCCGATACGAGTATCGGTGACTTCTATTGCAACCTTCTGTCTTCCAATATGGTTTCCATTGACCATTCTGAAGAAAGTGATGAAGACGAAGAAGAGTTTGAAATCTCACCTGAATCAGAACAGTGGGCCCAAAGATTAGATAATCAATGGGAGTTCCGCTTTGAGCAAAAAGAACCTCCGATTGAAGATAAACTTGTTCAAATAGTTGTTGGTGAAGAGGGATCTCCCAAACCAATATTCATCAGTGAAAGTCTTTCAGAAACTGATAAGAAAGACATGATCAAACTCATTCGTGAATACATTGATGTCTTTGCTTGGAGTTATGAAGATATGCCAGGTCTTGATCCACAGATTGCAACTCACAAACTCAACATCTTGCCGAATGCTAAACTGGTCAAACAACAACAGCGACGATTTCGTCCAGACATCATGGATGCAATTGAAGCTGAAGTCAATAAACTCATTACCTCTGGGTTTATTAGAGAGGAACAAAATCCCGATTGGGTGGCTAATATTGTTCCTGTTCTTAAAAAGACTGGCAAGATCAGAGTATGCATAGACTTCCGCGATCTCAATGCGGCATGTCCTAAAGACGAATTCCCTCTACCAATCACTGATGTCATGGTTGATAATACCTGTGGATTTGAATGAATGTCATTCATGGACGGGTATTCTGGGTACAATCAGATCAAAATATCCCCAGAGGACGAGAAGCACACTTCTTTCAGAACGCCGATTGGTACATACTGTTATACAGTTATGCCATTCGGTCTCAAGAATGCAGGAGCAACTTATCAACGAGCTATGAGCACTATATTCCGTGAACATTTACGGAAAACAGTCGAATGCTATGTTGACGATATTGCAGTCAAAAGTCGACAAAAGGAGGATCATATCCAAGATTTGAAGACTATATTTGATCTAATGCGTAAGCATCAATTAAAGATGAACCCTACTAAGTCCTTCTTAGGCGTCTCTAGTGGTAAATTTCTCGGCTTCGTCATTACCTCTAAAGGTATACACGTGGATCCCGAGAAGATCAAAGCCATCCAAGAGATGCGTCATCCACGCACCTTAAAAGAGCTACGAGGATTTCAAGGAAGAATCGCTTATATCAGGAGATTCATTTCTAATTTATCAGGATGCTGCAGACCATTCAACAAACTTATGAAGAAAGGTGTCTCTTTTGTCTGGAATGATGAATGTCAGAAAGCATTCGATGATATAAAACAATATCTGATGAGCCCTCCAGTATTGGTACCTCCCGTTTCAGGAATACCGTTCCTCCTCTATACTCGAGCAATGAGTCATTCATTGGGTGCATTACTTGCTCAAAAGAATCAAAATGGCCATGAACAAGCCATTTATTATCTCAGCCGCACTATGACCGGAGCTGAACCTCGATATTCACCGGTTGAAAAAGAATGTCTAGCCTTGATGTTTGCTGTCCAAAAGATACGTCATTATATCATTGGCCAGACTATTCATGTCATCTCCAGGATCAATCCTATACGGATCATGATGAAGAAACCCAGTGTTTTGAATTCTCGATTGGCTAACTGGGGAATCCTACTTGCTCAGTATGACATGCACTATATTCCTCAGAAATCAGTCAAAGGACAAGCTTTAGCTGATTTTCTGGCTGCTCACTCAATTCCAGAAAATTCAAAACTCTATGATGAAATCCCAGATGAAGTCCTAGATTCAAATCAAATTGCTGAAGAAGATCCTACTTGGCATTTATTCTTTGATGGAGCATCAAGAATTGGTCCTAATGGCGATATTGTCGCTGGAGTTGGAATTGTTCTTGTATCGCCAGAAGGTCTTGCCATCCAAAGAGCTTATTCTCTCGATCAGCCGTGTTCAAACAATATAGCTGAGTACAACGCATTACTTATTGGTCTTCAACTCGCTAAACATCTGAATATTCAACATTTGGAGGCGTATGGAGACTCTAAACTTATTGTCAATCAGATCAGGGGTACTTATGAAGTTCGCCATCAAGATCTGGTTCCTTATCATAGAGCGGCCATATCTATGGCCTCATCATTTAAGGAATTCTTCATTGAACATGTTAGGCGAGCATGTAACACAGAAGCTGATGCCCTTGCTAATCTTGCAGCGGTGCTGGCTATCCCAATCAGACGGCAACAAATGATTGTTGTTCGTAATCGAGAATTATTTCATCTTGAAAATAACCTGACTCTAGGACTTCCAGTTGACATTGAAGAATCAACATCTCATGACGTCAACACAACAAGAGGATTTGGATTCAGTCGTAAATCGATGTCATCTTCATCCGATTCCAGCATGGAATTCATCTTCAGTAACTCGACTGAGAATCAGAATACGGATAAAGATTGGAGACTTCCTTTCTTAGATCTCGTATTATATGATATTCTTCCGGATGATTCGAGTGAGGCAGCATCTATCAGACGACGATCACTCAGATTCT
This sequence comes from Iris pallida, assembly GCA_029216955.1. Classification (NCBI taxonomy): domain Eukaryota; kingdom Viridiplantae; phylum Streptophyta; class Magnoliopsida; order Asparagales; family Iridaceae; genus Iris; species Iris pallida. The sequence continues at coordinate 27,785,933 of JANAVB010002199.1, read as the reverse complement.
ATTACAATCATACAATAAAGACCTTATATCGTCGAGCTTATGATGGTTTACTCCTTCGGTGCATTGCTGGTGATGAAGCCCAACAAGTTATTCGTGAAGCACATGATGGAATTTGTGGAGCGCATCAACCTGGGCCAAAACTTCAAGACCGTATTCGACGGATGGGTTATTATTGGCCAACTATGGTATCAGATGCCATTGAATATGCAAGAAAATGCAAAGCTTGCCAAATCCATGCGGATTTTATACATCAACCCTCGGAATTTCTACATCCGACGGCAGCATCATGGCCCTTCGAAGCTTGGGACATGGACATTGTCGGCTCGATCAATCCACCGTCATCTAAAGGTCATCGGTTCATTCTCGCAATAACCGATTACTTCTCCAAATGGGCCGAAGCCATTCCTTTATCTGAAGTTAAGACGTCTAATGTCATCAGCTTTATTAAGCACCACGTCATCTACAGATTTGGTGTTCCTCGACGCATTGTTCATGATAACGGACCACAGTTCGTCAGCCAGAAATTTACTCGATTCTGTGACGATCACCGGATCAATAATGTGGCTTCTACCGCATATAATCCAGCAGCTAACGGATTGGCAGAAGCTTTCAACAAGACTATCATCAAACTCCTAAAGAAGTTTGTCTCCACTAACAAACGTAATTGGAGTGACAAGCTCGGGGAATGCTTGTGGGCTTATCGCACTACAGTCCGTAATGCTACTAAGTGTACACCTTTCTCTCTGGTGTACGGGTCTGAGGCTGTTCTCCCATTAGAGATTCAAATTCCTTCTTTAAGGATAGCAATCGCTAATGAACTTACCTCAGAAAATAATGATCGTCTTCGACTTCAAGAATTGGAGGCTCTGGATGAAAAGCGGTTATCTGCTCAACAGAATATTGAATTCTATCAAGCTAGAATTTTAAGGGCTTTTAACAAGAAAGTCAGAATTCGAACATTTCAGAAAGGAGAACTTGTGCTTACTGTCAGACGTCCGATGACTATGACACACATGAGTAAGGGCAAGTTTGATGCAAAATGGGAAGGTCCATTCATTGTCAATAAGATCTTTTCTAATGGGGCTTATCAACTCACTACTCTAGATGGTAAAGCCACTATGATGCCCATCAACGGCAAATTCTTGAAGAAGTACTACGTTTAATATTTCTATCAAGTTTGTCCTCCCATCATTCTCCACCTGTTTCATTGTTCTTTTCGAAGAATCATTCTGATATCTATTTTCCCCAGTGGAGATAGGTATTCTACTTTGTATCGTTTTCTCAACAAATCTGATATCCAGAAAATCATGTCCATATTACCTCTGAATTTTCTATCTCAATATCATATTTATGAAAATGATATTTAATCTTTCTGATTTCTGAGTCAAAAGATCAATGAATAAAGGCAAAAATATAAAGTGGGAAGGATATATCGTAAACAAAGTTTCCTTAAACGGAGTTTATTTGAGACAAATTCTTCAAGAAAAAGAGTACATCATCATGGAAGATCACTGTAATCCCTTTCATATTTGGGACGAGGACCACATACATAATCTACAAAAGAATTGAGTACATCTTTTCCTGACCGCGCCAAGAATTGACAGGCAGCCAGCCTCATTGCTTCTTCTTCTTCTTCGGTTTCTCCTGGTTCGACCAGGAAGTCCAGGATATCTTTCGGCGGCTTGGGAGTAGACGAGCTTTCGCCCATTTCCTTCTTCTGCGGAGGTGGATGTTCTTTAACACCTTCAGTAGCTTCGGGGGCGACTTCAGCCTTCTTTATATTCTCTTCAGAAGACATTGTGGATAAAATGCGATCCTTCTATTCAAATATATGCTCTATTTATAGGCATATGGTTACAAGGATCGAAGGGACGTATTCTTTCCCGATATTCAGTTCATCCATTCATTTCTCACATTCATCCGACGTTTCACATGTTCATTAATACTTGACGGTTCGTCCGTTCATTTATTACATTCACTCGACAGTTCATCTGTTCTTCATTTTCTAACGGTCCGTCCGTTCATAATCTTCTATTAATTCATTAAGTGGGGATTCGTTATTGATCACGTTTTCATAACCTCTGAATCAATTCCGAATCTACTTACTCATTTGTCATGTTTTGACCTCTGCATAGAAATCAATCTATTTTTCTTTCGAGTTCCTATATATTATCACGTCCATAATACCTCTGATAATATCATATACTCTAAAACAGAAAAGATGATTTTATTATCTATCATGTCCACAATTCATCCACAAATACAAATCATTGAGCATAGAAGAATTGTCATTTCCATTCCCATTTCACCACAAAAAGTCTATTACATTTTCTTAGACTTTCTTACAAATCATAATGAATATCTATTACAAGTCTTGGATTTTTATTCTACACCACAACGATAACCTAATAGAGATCTATCTTCTTCTTTGGATCTTCTCCGTCGGACCTTCTCCGTCAGGTTCGTTGTTGGTGGCAATTCCTGACTGTCTGGGTCTCAGTCACGACCAGATCAGCAGGAATCAAACTCTGGTCTTCTCTCTCAGACGAGAGGAGAACCACAGAATATGGCAGCCCGACGGCGTGTTGCTGCCAATACAGCTCGTGGAGGAACGGCGGCACCTCAAGCAGGTAGGAATGTATCCAGCATTGGGATACGATTCCTAGTTCTGCCGTCAGAGGATCTCTACTACCCAATCTCTCGGGTTAGAGTTCACTCCACCATCCAACTCTCGTGTATAAAGGCTCTTCCTACCATCTAAGGAAGACCCTTCTATCTCACGAAGAGTTCTGAGTTGTCTGATTTACGCGTCAAAAGCGTATGAGCTCCCTGATGTAGATGTCAGCAGGATATTCTCCACAGCATCCACATCCCCAATGCCAGTTCTGAAGAAAATTTTTAGCCAAGTTTCTGCAGAAAGATCAACAGAAATCATTCAGTATGCATCTATCAAACAGAGACAGGCGTGTATTGTTCAAATCAGAAACAGAAAAAACAGAAAGCCTATCTTCAACAGCAAAAATAAGTACACGTATTACACTGACTTACCTTCAAATTTGGTGCTAAGGATCGGCAAACTCATGTCTGGTAGCGTGCACAGAGATCTGACATCAGACAACATGGCTTTCCTATTTTCTTCTTACAGAAAATTCATTTCTCAGAAGAGAGGAAGAAGAATGGAAAGATGAGATTGCGTGGAGTTCATCCATCTATTTAAAGGGTCAAGTGCAGGACTATTCTTGGAAAAGATCCGCATAAATAGCGCTCGTAAATTATGGAATGAGTGTCACGTGTACTTCGGGAGACAATGCAACATTGGAAACAGTCAAAGTATGCTAATTAATATTCTTCATTAAAAGGCACGCAGATCAAACACAAAAAGTTGTACTTCATTCTTTAAACAGGCACTGATGGCCTTACAAAAAGACAAAACAGAAAAGTGCAACAAAAGCGTAGAAAGTTTCGCTCTATTTTCCAGAGCGGCTAAGTTTGATGCCTAACTCCTCTACGCTCTTAACTACCAGGCAATACAACAGAGTCTCGAGCATTTCACGCTTCTCCATAAGGCTCCGCCTATCAGAAGAAGATGAGCCATCCAATCCAAAGTAGCTCAAGAGATTCTTGGCTAACTGCGTGGAGTCGTCCTTGAGCTCGATGACGACAGGTTCGGGTTCTTTGCCCCCAAAAGTGGGGTCACCATGGGAACAAAAGCCCAACTTTCGTGCTTCCTCTTCGGCTGCTTCCTTTGGGGTCATATTTTCGAGAGATGAATGTCAAAACTGAGAATCTCTTCCTGTTTATATAACAGATCTCGTCGACAGTTCATATTCCACCATAAATTGGACGCAATCAGTCTCGAAGAACGAAGAGTCATTATGACATTTAATAAGTTCATTTGGATGTTTTCAAAGAACTTCGAAGTCTTTTCGACTTCCGAAAAAATTTTGGAGTCATCTCAGCGTGACTGAACTCATTTCATCATCTCTATTTCAAAGTATTTCGAAAATATTTTATCATTTTTCGAAAACTTTGAAGGGGGTTTTGTAGGCCTCAAAAAATGAAGTCACGCTGAGTTGATCAGAACAAGTCACGCAGAGTGATCCAAGAAGCAGCACAAAAGATACGCTAAGTTCTGCCTGGCCATTTCCTTTAGAAGTCATGCAGAGACAGCTCAGCCATACGTCAGAATCATAATGACTGACAACACAACAGTCGAGAAACGTCTCCTCGTATGCCACGTATGCACAGAACTCGAGAGATCACAGCCGTCTTTTGCAATCTTCCTTAGCAAGACTCACTCTTCACCAAGTTGACGTGACTTTGGGTCTTATCTTCATTTAATGCGGCTGACAATATAATCAATGTCAGAGATTTTGTGTCAGACGAAGCGTGCCAAATCAAGACAGCTGGCGGTTTGCGTGGATTCTGAACCTTCTCCTTCCTCAAAACATTGCGTGACTTTTGAGTTATTCTTCTCAAAGCCTGCGTGAATTCTGAAGTATTCTTCTTCAAAGCTTGCGTGGATTTTGCCTTCAACGAGTCTGCGTCAACGAATCTGCGTGGATTTTTGCCTTCAGCAAGTCAGCGTGGATTTCATTTCAACTGGAGTACGTGGCAGCCATGCCACCAATCTCTCTCTCGCGTGCCCAGTAACTTGCATACGACCCATGCACTGATGCCATGTGTCCAACAGTTATGGGCCACGTCCAGTAAATACTCACTAACCCTGCGTGTATTTAGAGTCTGCGTGACTTTTCAAGTGCACCAGTGGTGAGGTAGTTATCTTTTCAGTTACTGTTTTGACTCTATAAATAGAGTTCTTTTTCTCATTCATTGTACAGATACATTGATATCTACTGTCAAAATTTTGAGAGCTTTTCTTCTTCGCATAGTCCAAGGGATAAAGCGATCGTCTTCTAGATCGGATTCCTACAGTTGTAATTTTCCCAGAAACACAACAAATAAAGAGAATTTCTTTATAGAAAACAATTATAGGGTGTATACCATAGTTATGACTCTATTGTTTATTGCATATAAGCTTACTGGTGTGGCAAAAATTCTGGCAACATGATTTCAGGAAGACGTGTATGGTTATCAGATCATATCTCAACTTGGTTCACTTTGTTATGACCGAATGAGCAAGAACAAATTCTTATTATCATTCTTTTCCGTCTTGATTAACTCTGTTCTATCTACATCTACAACTAGGATTACAGGTTCTCTAAGACTTTCCAATAGGATTGCTTTCGCGTTATCTTTTGGACATAATTATTATTGTGTTCCATCTTTTCTATGACTTGACTAAACTCTCATTTGTTAACCACTTGGGTAATTCTTCTCGTTATGTTATCCCGTTGTCTTCGTACCATTCTTGGAGATATTTCGATAAACTTTCCCGTCTTGCTTGACCTTTAACTTGTTTGAACACTGTTATGGATTTCTTGATCCAGTCTTAGGCCTTGTTACCTTCTATTTTATAGGCGACCGAAATAGCCAAACCTTGTTAACTGATTTTGTAGTATAACTATAAATGTATTGTATGGTTGTGATAAGTACTTTTCCTAGGGATTGGTTAGATTAAGTTTATAGGACGAGTATGGGTGACTGACTGTAGTAGACTTGGAAACCATTAAGAACGATTGTATTGATAGTATGACTCGAGATAGGGTATCTAAGATGGAGAAATAAGATAGTATATCGTTGTGACTATGGATTGAGGATTAGAATATTATGCTTAGAGTTTGAGGATTGAGCATTCATAGGACTTTGATGACCAAGTGATTATTGGTTATCTATAGCTAATTACATGTGATTAGAGGGTAGATCGATATGTGGAATGATATAGAATAAGTTAGAATGGGATATAATGTTGCATACGAGATCGGAAAGATATCAATTAAAAAGACAAGGAACAAGACAAAGACATGTACATTGATAATTAATAAATCGGGAGTTTTGAAATCGAGAATTTATATTCGGAGGACTTGTTGAGTAAAAGAAGAAGGCTCTACGCCAAGGATAAGTATTGAACGTATGATTTCAAGGAAAAACTGTAGGAAAGGATTGACGACAAATGATGCTAAGGGCCTGTGGATTGAAAGAATATGGATACTTAGGAGACGACAAGGAAATCCAGTATTTACAATTGAGGTTGAAAATATGGTTGATGATCAAGCATTGTAGGTTTATAAACATACCCAGAGAATGACCTATAGTTTAGGGTATACATATATGTTTCATGTTAGTATAGAAGATTTTAAAGGATATATGACGTAGTTTATGATAGAAGGACCTTGTTGAACCTGAACCAAAAAGATTGTAAAGAGAAACAGGACAGATGATTACAAGGATAGCAGATTGAGTATCGTAGCCAGAGCAGCTACATGTTATAGTTTGACATATTGGGTGATTTTTAATTTCGAGGACGAAATTCTTGTAAGGTGGGTAGGATGTAAGCCCCCTGAATTTCAGGATTTATTTTAAATTTTCTAAATGAATTATTTTCAATAAATATTATTATTTAATTATTTGTGATCACTAATGTTCCATTCCGTGACTTTGACTTCTGGAGCGTCAGGGATGCCAATCTCTGTAAACTCTCTTTATGGGTTTTGAAGTAGACAAGATTATCTTCGTTTTGATATATCATGTTCTACTTGAACTCGTTCCCTTGTGCTCTTTTTGTATCGCGCAACTTCGGTCAACTTAGACCAGTTAATCGTTGAATAATTATTCACACTTTTATCTTTAATCATCGTTTGCACGTTACCGTGACTTTTAATTTAGGAGCACCAGACCAGTCATTTTCTCAGAACCAACTTCTCATGAATGATCTACTCGAGACGCTCTTCACCCATGACCTTCGTGTCCCACTCAGACACTCCATTTTGTGCTTCATTTTCTTCGCACAATTTTCGGGTCAATTTAGGCCGATTAATTATCTATCGTAAAACCTGATTTATTTTCCAATTTAATTTTGGGACCCGACATCGATCCAACCTAGTCGATCCAAAGTATGGACGTGGCCCACATGAAGCCTACTATCCACATGACGCTTGTGTCCCATTTATTGGAGTCCCCACATATTATTTATTTATCAGTGATCATAAATACATATTTAATTCAATTATTGCACCCTGTCCGATTTTGACCCGACCCGGCTCGACCGAACCCAAACCCAAGATCCATGTTGTACTCTCATGACTGTCCAAATATCCCACATAATTTTCCTATTTCTCATATTTTGAAAATATCACTTCCTCTCTCTACTTTACAAATATCTATATATATATATATATATATATATATATATATATATATATATATATATATATATATATATATATATATATATATATATATATATATATATATATATATATATATAAATAACACTCTCTCTCTCTCTCCCCTATTACACACATCACCTCCCTTCACCCTTCCTTTACAGCACATCAATCCCCCCTCCCCATTTGGCCGACCTCCTTTTTTTCTCTCTCTACTATTCTCACCCTCTCTCATTATATATTTACACTCACACACATTAATACAAATCTCTCTCCCTCTCTCCTTACACAACACACCCAACACCACCAGTGGCTGTAGAAGTCCTGCGGGTCTCTGTCTGCTAGCCTTCACTTGTTGACAAATTAAACATCTAGCAACATACCTGGCCACGTCTTTCTTCATTCCAAACCGCCAAACAATGGTACACATATCCCGATACATCTTGCTAGCTCCAGGGTGTATGGAATATTGCGATTGGTGTGCTTCCTTCATCAGCTCGTTTCTCAGTTCGCCAGATGCTACGCAGAACCTCATACCATTCTTCAGTGCTCCATCGCTGGCGATTGAGAAACCCTCAAATGTTCCTGCCAACACTTGATCTCTAAGTTTGAAAAGTGTCTCGTCTTGAAACTGCGTCTCCTTGATTTTGTCCATCAGACTCGTGCTCACTTGCAACTTCATCAACAATGAATCAGCATCCAGCTCCTTCCTTCCAGGCAGTATAATCTCCAGTCCAAGCTTCTCGATGTCCTCTAGCAGGTGTCGCTCCTTGGTAAAAAACATCGCCATAGGGTATCGACTAAATGCATCTGCGACCACATTAGCCTTACCCGGGTGGTACTGTAGATCGATGTCAAAATCCTTCATCAGCTCCAACCATCTTCTTTGCCTCATGTTCAGCTCCTTCTGAGTAAAAACATACTTCAGACTTTTATGGTCTGTATATATTTCCACTCTCTCTCCATATAGATAATGCTTCCATAGCTTCAAAGCAAAGATGACTGCCGGTAGCTCCAGATCATGTGTGGGATAGTTCTTCTCATGAGTCCGTAATTGCCTAGATGTATAAGCAATCACTTTTCCATGTTGTTGAAAAACGCAACCCAGTCCTTTACCTGAGGCATCACTGTAGATTGAGAAACCACCAGTTCCTGCGGGTAGCGCAAGGATTGGTGCAGTGGTAAGTCTCTTCTTCAGTTCCTCAAATGATGCCTGGCAATCTTCCGTCCAGATGAACTCTTCATTCTTCCGAGTGAGCTTCGTCATCGGCTCAGCAATTCTGGCAAAATCCTTCACGAACTTCCGGTAGTAGCCGGCCAAGCCCAAGAAACTCCTGATTTCAGCAACCCAGCTTGGGGTAGACCATTTCTCAACAGCGGCTATCTTCTTCGGATCCACCAAAATTCCTTCTTCTGTGACAACATGGCCAAGAAAATTTACCTTGTATAGAAAGAATTCACATTTGGAAAGCTTACCATACAGCTTCTCCTTCCTCAAAGTTTCCAAAATTTTCCTGAGGTGCTCTTCGTGCTCCTCTTCCGTCTTTGAATAGATCAGAATGTCATCGATGAAGACAACGACAATTTGATCTAGGTATTCATGAAAAACCTTATTCATAAGGTTCATGAACACCGCAGGAGCATTCGTCAGTCTAAACAGCATGACCAAGAATTCAAACTGCCCACACTTGGTGTTGAATGCCGTCTTGGGAATATCTTCCTTCCTGACCCTGATCTGATGGTAGCCAGATCTAAGATCAATCTTCGAAAACACCTTGACTCCGCTCAATTGATCAAACAGGTCATCGATCCGGGGCAGAAGGTACTTGTTCTTGATGGTGATATTGTTCAACGTCCGGTAGTCGATGCACATTCGCACTGTTCCATCCTTCTTGGGCACAAACAAGACAGGTGCTCCCCAAGGTGAAGCTCCGTCTCGAATAAATCCCTGGGTCTTCAGTTATTTGATCTGGTCCTTCATCTCCTTGGCCTCCTTCGGGTTGACTCTGTAGCATCCCTTAGAAATAGGGGAAGAGCCGGGGACTAGGTCAATGGTGAACTCTATGTCTCGATCTGGGGTTATCCGGGAAGACTACCAGGGAAGACATCTACCATAAAGGTGTAACTAAAAATTTTATTTATGTGGAGAATTACAGCAAAAACTCTCATGATTGATCTAAGGACATCCTGTTACAACTTCTTATAACAATAAATAATGCTATACATCAGTCCTAGGTACTATTCTTCATGGTTCTGGCTCTTGTATGAGCAGTCTCCAACTGCTTCATCTTCTATGAACCTCGAGTCTGCTTCATGCCTTATTGTAGGAGGCAAGGTCTGCTGGAAGAGAGTCCCTAGGTTGTGGCCTAACAGGTGTTGCTGTAATATGTGCTCTGGTTTGATGGAAAGATGAGGGGCTGTCCTTTACCCGATGTTCAGCAGATCCATATGCCAAACATTTCCCAATCTCTTGCGACAAATATTGGCTTGGTGACCAAACATTTTACAGTAGTCACAAACCAATAGCTTCTTACGATATGACTGCCGGATAGGGCTCAAATATCTTCTAGATTCAGGGGTATCCCTCCTAGGACGAGGTTCCGCTCCAAATTGGTTTAAGATAGCCAAGGCTACATCGTTGACGTTCTTCATGACTTCTCTCGTGATATTCATCTGTTCCTGCTGGGCTTCAGCTTGAGTCTTCTGGAACTCCAGGATTTCTTGAAATAGGGCAACCATTTGGGAGGTGTTTGCTGGTACTGGTGGAGCAATAGGAATGGGTACTTCACTAAGGAAATGCAACTCAGTTTGAGAAGAGGTAGGAATCGCTAGTGTAGTGAAAACTTCACTGGATGCATTATGGGGACGGTCAATCAGCTGCGAGGGAATAAACCCTGGACTTGGTTGAGGAGATGAGGTATGATCCAGAGATGACACCTCATCGCCAGCAGGATTGGTCTTGTCAATGGCCATTCTCTGGAAGGTTTAGGATGCAAACATAAGCAAGGTAGCCTACCAGTCTATAGCAAACAAAAATATTTATTTATAATATATTTCGGTCCTATGTTGTGACAAATTGATGTTCTAGTGTCCTAATTATTTCTAAATATGTTCTCCTAAGTTGTTGATCAGACCTGTATGGGCCACCACTAAAAACATGTCATGACCCGGTCCCAATTACTTGGGTCGAATCGGATCATGCCCAGCCTGCACCGTTGTTGAGACGGCGGCAGTAAGCTGTATCCATTTGCAGGTAATATCAACAACACAATAATTGCCACAATTTATTCCGAATTTAAAAACTTTTACAATGAAATGAAAAATACAACTTAAAACCATTTTCTACATACATCATGAAGAAAAGAAAACTCTAGGCAAACAGCTCATCAGTCTCGAAATCATCGTCCTCTAGTTGGGACCTCGGGAAATATCGCGGAACAAAGCCTCATCAGTGTTACCTAAAAATGTTGGGTCTCCAGTCAGGAGTGAGCAAAGTACAATTTATGCTAATTTGACAATTGAAATAATAATAGAATCATGCACTTTTAAACAATTTGAAATAAATATTTTCCAGCAGTTAAAACATTGTGATGTGAATAGGCAATGAATATGACCGGCTTGGGTTGTACAGTGAAAGATATGGCTTATCTCCGTGTGTAAGAGGGGTAAGCTCGCACAGTTACAGTAGTTACAGTAGTTACAGTAGTTTGGATGTGGTCATACTCATTACACTACTCCCCTAGTCCCCAAACAGTTACAGTAGTTACAGTCAGTGCTCTCAGAGAGAGTTCCGTGTTGCATCGTGGTTTAAACTTGCAATAAAACGATTATTAAATAATTGTAAACTAACACAAAATGTACTTGCCTCAAATTGGACAAGACTTGTAGGGTTGAGACTTCGGGATGGGATTTAGACTCGTCCTCGAACTCCTACATTCGAGAAGTTGACTCATAATCCAGGGTTACCAAGCTAACTATGCTAGTTGAAATCTCTAATTGTGTCCTAATCAATTTTAATTTTTATTTATTAAACACGAACAAAACGCGATTATCGGTGCGTTGTAATTAATAACGAGGGAAGGATCAGTTTGACTTGTATTTTGGAAAAACTCGTAGTTACCTAATTTAATTTATTAAAACTTTGTATTTTCGTAATTATACATATAAAACTATATTTCTTGTTTTAATGAGAAAACATGATCGTTGTTAAAATATTAAAAACTTGTAAATTTTAATGTGAGAAAACTTCATTAATTTTCTATTCAAAATAATATTTATTCTTGATTTACGCGTACGCTAAAAATCAGCAAAAACCAAAAAATGACAGAAAACCTACGCTACAAAATTACAGGCCACAGAGAAAAATAGAAAAACTGGGCTTATGTCCATTACAATTTATTTTACATAAATTAAAATAAGAGAAATAGTTGTTAGTTCTAAAATCTTCCTACAATTTAATTATGAATAAATTAAATAAATTAAATTATTAATGAGTCTCAGATATTGATCCAATCATCATATAGGCTAATGCCTCAACGTCCGGGCGAAGCCGATTTCGTTTGCACTTAGCCAGGGCCCATTGACCAATACGGTCGTCGCCCAAAATCCAAAATATTATTCTTTCCAAAAACCATTTTAAAATCATTTTAAAATTATAATTAAATTTTATGGAAAATTCGACAGCATTTCCTCTATTTTCGGTCAACCCAAAAACTGGAAAAGTGTGCCAATATTTTCCTGCAAGTATCCCAAACCAGGGAAATCCAAAAAATATATATATATAAATAACCACAATCATTCCCAAAATTAATTCGGAACGACCCGAAACGAATTCGGGAA